>CM055817.1:56183999-56430657 GCA_029582265.1 Zoroaster sp. YZ-2022
GAACCCAGTGGTACTAGCCTAGAAATGCCCGCAATTGACAGACCAGTGTACTATTAAACGGCTTGCGCCATCAGTCCTGTTTGGACCATGGAGTTGAGTTTTAAACAACTTAAGTTTATAAACTATCGTGATTGTGCAACTGGTTGATTTGTACCTTTTTCTTTTAGGCCCGAAAAAGTCTCCAGTTTTTGGTCGTAGGTCGGCTTCAAATTCAGTGACGTACTTTTGTTTGTTTTAGTAATCCCTTTTTTTGCCCACAAGTGAAATACATGATACATGTATACGCGGTTATTGGAACCAGACCTAATTTCCCTTACACAAAGTATGGTGGCTAAGAGAGGCCACACAAATCGGGCAAACATTCATACCTCTATTGAAAAAAAAATCGTTTAAAACACATATAAACCAGAAATAAATAAATTAAAAAATTGATTGATGTACTTGCTTCGGTAATTATGTTTAACATTCCCTTTACGTCCATCTCATGTCATATTTCGTAATTGTTATTTATAACAAATACAAAAAAAACTAGAGGTATAGAGTTTGTTAAAAACAAACTCAAGGTGTTCGAGTGCGCCTAATATGACATCATCACCTAAAGTTATTAAAAGACAAGAGTTACTTCAGGAGATATGAGTTTTCATAATATGTAATATATATAAAATACCACATATTGTGTTATACTGAATACATTAACTTCTGGTTCAATTATGTGACGTCATTCATACTTCACAAAATTGTTCCTCATAATATGAGTTACTTCAGGAGATATGTGTTTTTATGATATATAATGAAAATAACATGTGCTGAATACATTAACTTCCGGTTCAGTCATCCCATATAATTTTAAATTCCTCCAACCAAATTAAGTCTGAACTTGGTAAATATGGTTTCTCTCTCAGAAAGGTTTCATGACAAAACTCGCATCAGTGGTGTCAAGTGCGACTTGACAAGAGACTATGGCTACGAGAGATAAGTTCGGCGTGTAATTTGACTTCAGACTACTAGACTAGGGGGTGTGCAATGAGTGTGTTCAGAAATTGAGTTTTGTGACACATATCAGGCATGAGCGTGGAAACAGTAGATCATTACATGTAAATTGCTAATATATAAATCCACAATCACGAAACTTGCCCGTTTGGCAGATATTTGCATTTGAATGACATGAAAATAGCGCCCTCTTTCGGCCATTTTCAGAAAACTACATTTTAATGTACATTTCAATTTTGTATAATTTGAATAGTTCACATGGGCTATGTTTTTTATGTTTGGAAGAGTTTGGAAAGGGGATTCCATATTTGGGGAATATTTGTCATTGTAAAAAATGAACCAGTTTAAAAAAAATTGCCTTGAATAAAAGGTCTGAACCCGTCTGATCCCCCAGTCCTCTACCCCTTACTCCCAGGGTAAGATCCATGGTGTCGTGGGGTAGTATTGCAATTTAATTGATCATGTGAAAACAATCTAAATTGACCATACATCTCAATATTTTGGGGTTTCGTTTCCCATCCCCCATCTCCTTGCCTTGAGCCCCACCCTCTTTGGGCAACTCTGATTCTAACCCTGCCTACATCAGAGACCAATTTGTAAATCTTTTATCATCTTTAAAAGTTAAGTATTGGTTATTAATTGTCAATGTTTTGTGTAAATATTTAAATTGATAAAACACATTCTTCGTTAATACACACAATTAATAAGTAATAAAGGAAATGCAAAACAAATTTATCTTTTTGAATGACATTTCTGCTTTATTTTGTCATGATACTCCTTTTTCCATCCATTTTGCACCCATCAATAATAATCCATTTCATGCAGGATAAAGGTTATCCAAACTTCAAGGTCTAATTTGCAATGAAAGAATTTTTTTCTGAAGTACTAAATATTCAACAAATATTCCAAGTGAACATGTAGTCCCTGCTATTAATTGGTTTTGGCTAGTATTGTTAAACCTTTAGCACACTTTAAAAAAAAACTTTTACTGGTGCATGAAAAGAAAGTCAACAGAATTTTCAATTAAAGATAATGGTTAAAGGGCAATATCATCTCAATCAGAGTAGACTTTCAATGGGTCATGGAATGAGTGTCCTAGTGTAAGATGAACAAAGCAGGCAATTGAAAATTACTGATTCATTTGTTAAGCAGTCTGCAAGGATAAGTCATCTGAAGTTGATGGCCAGGGCAACTGTAATGCCATGTGATTTCTTCATTATAAGTGTATTATATAGTACAGCTGATGCATTGAAGAGTGTGTGAAGATTATTATGCACTTTTATGTAAAAATCTCTGCTTCTCCAGCACCTTAACTGCTCCCAGTATCGGTATCAGTACATAATGTATCTGAGCCAACTGCAGTCTCTATACCAGTTCTTTTGCAGGGAGAGTTTGGCTGTACACCAAGTCAACTGTATTCTTAGTAAATGATCTATGAATTACCAGCGTAGGAAATGTACTTTTCAGACGTGTTTTCAGATTGTGGGTCAACTCCAATCAACTCCCTCCACTTCTTGTACATACTTGATGAACTTACGATGTAATGACTTTGTGAAAAGAATTTCATTGTTTTTATTATTCTCTTCTGGATGACTTCTTCACAGAATTTTATTTATGCATCATTTGTACCAAATAGGTATTTCATCTGATGGATCTGGCCTTGTCAAGAATTGGGTACATACTCATTATAGCAAAGACAATGATAGCAAACTTCTAAACCCACAAGATCTTTATCTTCGATTTGCAAAAGTAACCTCTCATCTTTCCGTTGGGCTGCTTCAAACAGTTGGCATGCAATCAAGGTTTGGCACTGTGAATACTTATCAGTTTTTTTTCTTAATTTTTCTCGGTTTGTCAGGAGTAAGTCTGATGAAGACCACGGTTTTTCTTCTCTGGGTTCAGTGCTGCATTCTTACCGCTCGAGCTCATATTGACCTGAATATGTATGAAGAAAGAATGATAAATATTTAATAGAAGTAGAGGAATAAGTGAGTAAGGGGAATGGGCATTGTAGACAAAAAGAGAGTGAAAATTAACAAAAGTAAACGCAAGACAAGGTAAACAGATAGAAAGAAACGAAAAAGCAACATATAACTAGAAACAATTTTACTGCATACTAAGCTTGGGCGATAAACACGATATCGAATATTGCAATAACTTTTTTATTCGATTACAATATCGAGAACCTATTTAAGTTATCGGCATATCGGCGAATCGCGAATACAAATATATCACGATAAAATATAAATCGACATTGTGAGTCAAGTCAGACATTCCATGGAAATAAAACCATTAGTCTTTTGAGATTTTAGAAATGAGAAACAAAAGCAAACTACTTCAGAAGTACATACACGCTCTGCAAATAAATTTGCAATTTATTGTGACACTTGTAGAGGGGTACATACCTGTGGTTATTGGCTCTAAAGCAATCATACATGAATGCAAAAAAAGAATTGCGATATTATTGAAAATTGCAATATATGTTTGCCGATATATCGTGGATAAAAAAAATTGTTATCGCCCAAGCTTACTGCATACTTGAAACTTGATTGAATTTTTGGAAAGAATGTCGTATCCGACCATCACTTTTAAAGGGGTTTTGGGGAATTTTTTTGCAACCACTAACCAGTTAAAAATTATTCTATCGATTTTTGGTGGTACAGAAAGCGAAAACTATCTTTAAAATCCACTTTTATTTCCCTTCTAAAAAATCCTCCCCTTCAGAAAATAGAAGGATCCTATTATAGTTGCCACTGCGCATGTACAAATGACTGTGTTGGTCACTAATTGTGGAGTTTACGACATCAGACTGACATGACTGAGGAATTCATCGTATAGCAAAATGGCTGATTTTTCATGAAATAAATATCCTGGAATAATGTGAAGTATATGTCCATCATCATCCATATGTTCTCCACCTTACGAGGTAGGTAAGATTACTTTAATGGTTATACTGAATGAGAAAAAGTGGCGGTTGGATGCGACATTCTACCCGTATTTTTCAATATTTGCCAACCTTGATGTTTCTGTTTCTTCTTAATCGTATTTCTTCCTCTCAGCCCTGCAAATGGCATGGAAGCATTTGTACCACTCAGAGTGGTACCCATAAATCTGTAAATCAAATGGTAATTAATTTTAGGAATGTCAGCTATTCATCCATACATGTAAAATAATAAATAATTGGGTCAGCATCCATCTTCATTGTATACACTATGAAAAAATAACCCAAAACTTTAGTTCAGCTTGAAGTTCATTTCCATGCTTATTTACACCGCCAAAGGTTGAATATTCTTGGCTCATGTACAAAGTTATGTTTGTGCAACTACAATACATGTAGTATTACTTTTAAGTATCTGATAAAACTCATTATAAAGATCCCATTTTTCAACAGTGCTGATTTTTTTCCCCAAAAGTGCCCCTTTCAGGATTTTGATGGATTTGGGGTGGTTAGGGTTATAGTTTATTTTGTTGGTCAAGGTATTAACATGGTAACTATTGAAAATAATCACCAGGAATGATCTTTTTAAATTGTCACTACACGATACTGAGGGACAGATCACAATGAGATATTAAAAGTCTGAAGACATAAGTTAAATTGTCAAGGATATTTTTCATATAGGCCTAAGTCCAACTATTTTACAAAATATATGTAGTCTGGTTAGGTCCAGATATTTTTCAAATTCTTTTAAAATTAATTCCTACATTACCTGTAACGTTAGCTGCGACGTATGTTATATACATGATGTACGTTAGCTCCAACAGCCCTAACGCTTAGACATTGGCAATATCACACTCAACCATACCGTCTATTTCTTCCATCCACTTGCACATGAAAGAATCTTTGTCCAACTCATCTCCAAAAATGATAACAATTTGGATTCCATGCTAAATTAGTACATTTTCTGCGACGCATTTTCTGCAGACGGGCCCGACACTCAGGGAAGCCATTGTTTTTGCTGCTGCATGGTACTATACTGTGCGCGTGCATGCATGGCAGGTCATGACCTGCGCGGTCTTCGTAAACTCGAACTATTCTATTCTAATTAGATAACTCACACTATAGGCCGATATGTCTGTGTGTAAGAGAACGTCAGTATGGCTGTGCTTCTGAATAGTTGTTCGTTTAAACTTGTTTTCGACCGGAAGGAGAGGTCAAATTGGGGTCATGTCTGTGTAAGAAATGTGACATAGTTCAAGGTCTTTAAGATGATGCAAAGATTGTGAAAATATTTTCTGTGGTTCATGAGATATTATTTTTTTAAATCTTTAGAAATTTTCAACTTCCAGTTTCGACCGGAAGGAGAGGTCGGATTGGGGTAACGTCTGTGTACGAAAAATCACATAATTAAAGATCTATAACATGGTGCAAAGACTGTGAAAATATCGTTTGTGGTTCATGAGATATGATTTTTTGAAAATATTAAACTTTGATTTAGTGTAATTCGATATCTGATGATCTCACTATGACGTCACAATTTGACATAAAACTACATGTTAAGGTCTAACTATGTGTCAAGTTTTAAGGTTCTGTGAACTCTGCAACTATGTTTTTGTCTCTGGATAATTCTTATTAAGAAGAAGAAGAAGAAGAAGAAGAAAAAAAAAAACCCGAACAATATCAAGAGGTGTTCACGCCGTAGCTCGAACACCTAATAATTACTAAAATAACTTCTTTAAATAAAAACATCTCTCAAATCAGTATAATTGGAAGTAGTAAATATAACGACACTAATTTGGCATATCTATACAACGGACGGACTTCACTGTCGTATAATCCCACGCTTTCCTTTTCAAACTGAAAAATCACTCAACAATATAAAAACAATAAGGAATTAAAATTCCCTTTTCCGAACTGAAGGTGTATAATTACAACTAATTAACAAAACTACAAGTTCTCGCCACCCAACGGATTGGGGATTCCCCTGTCACCCCGGTAACGCTTCCACTCACAAATAACACTGGCGATTATTATAAAAATGCGAACTTTTCATTGAATGAAACCATTATTCAAGACAACTGGATCGTAGAATCATCTCATTGTCTATTTTCTGGAGAGGAACATTCATCAAGCAAGTCCAGTGAGCTTCAATAAAAAATAATAAAAAACTGTTTTTTGAAACATATAAACACAGACAACAGACGTATGAAAATGTCGAATTCATCCAAGGTAAGAATATACCGTAGATTATTAATGGATGAGCTGGAGTATAAACTAATGTATTAAGTTATTGATAACTGAAGAAAATTGTTCAAACTGTTAAAAAAAAAAAAAATGACATAAAGTATTAAATCCAAACATTTATATACTGAGACGCAATAGAAACTTACAACTTTTTCGAACTTAAATTATCAGTAATCACAATGCACAAATGTATTTTGTGCACTTATTTTGGCAATGTGACCCTCTGACGTTTCGCGGTGAAGTGGATACAGATGGGATCGAGTACAGTGGACAAAACGTGGACATTTCCTCAATAAAATGCCAACATTTCTAATCCAAATTGTTGTGTTGTCTTATTTTGAACCATTTCAATTTTATGCTATTCCAAAACAAGTGGTAAGTTTCTATTGCGTCTCAGTATATGTAAGCTTCCCCTTCCCTCCTACGGTGGTCGAGAGGTTAAGACGCAGGAGCTCGTGTGTTCACAACCCGCCCCAGTCGCCTCTGAAGTTTTTTCCACAGACACTCGGAAAGCATTGAGTATACACACGTCGGCGTAGGGCAAAATTAAATTAATTAATTATTGTGTTTTATCAAACAAACAGAAACTTAACAATTAAAAATATGCTTTGTACTTGTTCATGAGTGTCTATTTTTGGCACGCTGGCTTAGTGCTTACTTTCTTTGAATAAAGATACAGACATTTAAGGGAAGGTACAATATCAGTATTTGGTAATGTATGTTGATTTCAACCGTCTAGTTTTCAAGAAAAATATCATAAAACAAACCAAAAATTTCAACACAAAAAGTTCTCACGTTAAAAAATAAATCAAGCATGGTGTACCGGGTGGCTGTGTGCGCCTTGAGTCAAGGCTAGTTATGCAGCAAACTATAGATTCCCAGTTTCCGTGTGTATGCATAGTTATCTTCGTGATATAAGCTTGTTGTGGTTTCTGTGTTTACTTGTTTTTATTTAGATGTTTCCCCTGAAAATCCGGTCTGTGCCCAAATACGACCTCTCTAAATACCGGTACTTCCTCGATTATATACGGACAGCGCTTGTTTTATAAACGTTCATCCGCGACTGTTTTCGGGACAGGCGTTCCCATTAACCTTTGAACAAAGTTTGACCTGTTGTCGTTCGTGCTAACAACAAACATTTCCTGTGTTCCCTATTAAAGATGAAAGTCCTTTAAATGTAATAATTTCTCAGGATGATAAACTTAAGTTTAAGATCATATTTCTTGTCTTTGATAATCTGGTAATATTACCAATGCTGTATACCCTACTTCCCCAGTTACAACAATCCTTCCAACATGGCAGCCCCCTGTATACTTGTCAAGTTACTGTATAAGGGTAATACATCACAGGTGATAATATTATCATTAGTTCATTTTGAGAACAAAAATACCATAACAAATATTTGTATAAACTGCCATTCTATCCGTGAAACAGAATTAATTTTGTTTAAAGTGAAAGTCAATGAAGTAAAGTGCCCATGGTCATTATTAAGTAAATATCTAGAAATAGTACAAAACTGATAACTTGGGCATTTTTCATTGCAGAACCATTCGCTGATGCTCCTTGTATTGGCTATCCTCTTTATGACGTCATCCGTAGTCAATACTGCCCCAATCAATGAGAGATGCTTGAACGAATCAACGGTCGGCCTTAACATTAAAACGTTAATGGACGGTCAAGCTACCATTTATGAGATATTGTTATATCTGACGGAGAAGAACATCGACGAATGTCACACCACTGCCTCTGCAAAGGAGGTGGTGCTTCCTGACGTCAATGAGATTGATTCCGTGGAGGCGTCACGGGGCTTGTGTCCGTGGCGATACTACACGGATACAGATGAACAAAGGTAAGTTTGGTTTAGGGTGCTGGTTGGGGTGGGGCTGGGGCGACGACGTAAACCACGGAGACGGGGTTATAGGATCACCCCCACGTTTTGGGTCCATGCCAGTAAAATCAGAAAATTGAACAAACTCCTAGGTAGCACTTAATAATTACGAAAAATAATTTAGGGCTACGATTAAAAAAAATATTATATTTATTTGTTCTTTCAACAGATGACCTGGCCTCCATATAGACAATGCAGTCCAGTTCTGTCTTATTGTGTTTAGTAATTGGTATTGATGACGTAATAAGTTCAGAACGGAGGCATTTAGATATTGATCAGCTGTTTAGGCCAAAAATATCTCCGGTTTCTGGTCGTAGGTCGGCTTCAAAATCGGTGCCGTGACGCGTTTAAATTTTGTGTTGTTAACATGTATACGTGGTTATTAAAACCAGACCAAATTTCAGTACACAGCGGGATAGAATTCCTATCGATCCAGCAATTTTTGTTGTAATTGGATATTGTTATTTATAGCAAAAAATCGTTACTTATAGCAAAAAATAGTACTCCGATTCCATGCCCTGTTGATCGTGATGATATTGTCCTGTTAAGTTTTATACGGCACACATTTCTTTAAAAAATGTACTAAGTTCCCAGACAACAACCTCTTGAAATTCTGTTTATTCTATTTTGGGGGTAGGGATGGGGGTTGATTTCGCACCGACCCCCTCCCCCCACCCCCACATTTTAAGTGTAGGTCATATAAATTAATGTCCGTTTATTAAATAAATGGGTTGGTCTGGTAGTGATCATGTGTTTCTTGAACCCCCAACGGTTTACGAATGCACTTCATTACAAGCAAGCAACCGCTATCTTCTTTCCCGATCCCCCATATAATTCCACGGGACCAAATTAAGGCTGATAGGAAAATAGATTGGCTCTTTTTTATGTGCAGAGGATCAACACAATACAGGGAGTCGGACAAAGATAATTCGCAACGTGATAAGTGTTTTGAACCTCATGAAGTCATAAACTGAAGGGCGCCCTCGTCCATCAGAGGCTAGAGAAGGCCACTCGTTGATTCATGTCACTGATCTCTATACTAACTGGATGGGAGATGGGCGCTGATTGGCCTATAAAAAGTTTAAGTAACCGGCCGCCATGTTGGTTCCCCCAAAACGTCAAAGAGTCAAATGTCATGTTAGCATACAGACAATAACAACAACTGGTTCAGCAGCACTCGGCATTGTCGTCGGTCGGGTAGCAGTAAACCTGTCCGGCCGTCACGCATGCGACTAATTCTTTCTTGGGGGAACAAAGATGGCGGACAACGAGCTTCAGCCAATCGGCGCAATCTCCTATCCAGTTACTATAGAGATCAGTGATTCATGTAGCCTGAAGATCTGACGTCACGCTTTAAGCTAGAGGCGCGTGAATTACGCTAGATCCCGGCCGTGTTACCGCCATGCCGCCATATTTTCCCGGATGCTCAATTGTGACCTTGGTTGGTAGCTATAGCGCGCGAGCCTCGAAGCGTGACGTCAGATCTTCAGCACAACGTATCCAATGATAAAGACAGGTCCAGTCTATGATTCATGTGTGTGCACTGCGCGTGCGTGTACGCGCAGCGCGCGTACATCAATGGTATGCCGGCCAGGGTGCGTTCCGCTTGCGCGAACGTTGCAAACGTTCGTCAACGTTTGCAAACAATTTCGAGTGAAACCAACTGTGCGCCGCTAACGTTGGCGAACGTTGGCTAACGTAGTTTTGATGTGTTTGCTTTTGTGCGAACGTTGCGCTCACAATCAGTTCCACTTTGACCCATCCGTCCCCAAACGTTCGCACGAACGTTTGCGATACATTCGCGCAAGCGGAACGCAGCCCTGGCGTCTTTTTTCTTGATATGATCAGGAAACTAGTCAATGAATAACCTTCTTTTTGCCTCTAAACGAGGGCGCCCTTCGGTTTGTGACGTCAATACATAGGGTCTTTACCATTTCTTCTTCTTCATTTGTCATCTAGGATACCAACAAATATCACGTACGCAGAACTACTTGAATCGCCCATGTCTTGTCGCGATGCTGGTACCGGCGAACCTGGAGGAGAAGGCAGGTGTGGTCTGGCCTATTACCCATTCAAAGTTAAGAGACAAAATAAAACTGGCAGGTGAGGCATACTCTTTGACATTTGACATTTGACATTTGACATTTGACATTTGACATTTGGACATATTGTACATTTGGCATTTGTATGCTTTATTTATGCTGGATAAAAAGTCACATCAACTGGGCACGTTTTCGCGACCCTGACCAGAAACATTGTTCTAACCAAACGTGAACCGAAGTATTTGATCGGTCACGCTCGGTTTCAAGATGGCGGGTTTTAAAAGTAACAGAAGTTTTGTTAATTATATATTCAAACATGATGGAATGAATTCGTATATCTTTCAAGTTTACACTCACGAGTAAGTTCCATTTGCCAAAATGTTAATTACACCGTATATTTTGAAAAACGTTGCGGATCAAACACGTGACAAAATGAATACAATTTTGTGGCTAAGTTCTCGTTTTCGCATAGCTATGCCGTCTTGTTTCTGGTTAAGAATATGACGTCAGAAACAAATTTCTGTTCGCGTTCGCCAAAACACGCCCCTGTTGGTAAGTTTGACATAATTCCAACATAAACCACGCCCGCTTCACACGCGCTGGCTTCAGCACTAGCCCATTTGAAATGCATTGACAACCCTTTTCTTTAAGGGTGAAAGCTCGGGACTTGGCTGAAAAGACTCGAAATCTTATTATAACAAAGTCAATTTCTGCCGCAAGAATCGCTATTGAACCTTAAAATTAAGGAATTTAGGGTTTTCACACAACGGTAATGTCAGCTTTAGAACAGGAATTGGAACGAATAGAATGCATCTATGCTTGACGCCATACCGGATACCAGGGGCGTGTTTTGGCGAACACGAACAGAAACAAGTTTCGGCATAGCTACGTAACCAGAAAATTGTTTTCAGTTTGTGACGTGTTCAATCATCAACGTTTCTTAAATAAAAAAATTAAAATTTTGGAAAAATAGAACTTATTCGTGAGTGCTAATAAAACTTGGGATAAATGCCTGTATACGAACAATCATTCCATCATGTTTTAACAAATAATTAACAAATCTTTCGTTCCTTTTTACGATCTGCAATCTTGAAACAAAGTGTAATTGATTACAAACCTCATTTGACGTTTGGTCAGAACAATGACCAAATGTTTTTCCTTCCATCTTCGGTTTAGTCACATCCTCGGTCTGGTCACGTACAGTTATATGGAAGAAACAAAGATGGCAGCACCGTGTTCCTACACTACTCTACACTACTCTCAGCCGTCTCCCTAATTCCTCAAAAAGAATCGCGACAACTAATTTCTCTTTTTCTTCTTTTCTTTTTTACATATATAGTTGGCACACTAATTGGGATATGGTTCCTGTCGCTGCTATCTGCCTCAAAACCAAAGAAGTTCCATAACAGAAAGGTTGAGTTTGAAGAATATCTACCAAAATATTTATATTTATCAACTTAATTATTTAAGTAAGACTAATTGCGGTGACACCATGTGAAATTTCTCTATTGAGTGGTAATTAGTTCTGAAAAGAACTGGAGGTTACAACTCGACGTTTCGATCAGTATGCTCTGATCGTCTCAGGAAAACTTAGTCATTTATTTATTTATTCATTCATTTATACAGTTGAGCTGCTTCATTGTTTGTTGATTGGTTAATTGATGATTAATTGATTAATTGATGATTAATTGATTGATTATTGATTGACTAATTGATTAATTGATTAATTGATTAATTGATTAATTGATTAATTGATAATATGAGAGAGTAACAATGATACTATTACGTGAGGTGCATTATAGTGGAGATGTGTTATCGAAAATTTATGCAAGCCTAATTATATTTAATTAATTGTAATTTTTCGATAAGTTTGAATATAAACACTTGTATTTGCTTGTGCAAAGATATGTTTTTTATTTATGACAGAATTTAAAACTCTCATATTGCTGTAAGTGACTGTGTCACACTGTTCATGTAACTACTTAAATATACACTTTTAAAATATCTGCTTAATATTTATTTATTTATTTATTTATATATTTATTTATTTACAGAGTTGAGCTGCTTCATTTTTTGTTGATTGATTAATTGATTGATTAACTGATGATTAATTCATTAATTGATTAATTCATTGATTGATTAATTGATTGATTAATTGATTGATTAATTGACTGATTAACTGATGATTAATTGATTGATTAATTGAAGAAAATTAATTGATGACAATTATGAGAAAATATATTTATATTTATCAACTTAATTATTTATTTATTTATTTATTTATACAGTTGAGCTGCTTCATTTTTGTTGATTGTATAATTGATGATTAATTGATTGATTAATTGATCGATTAATTGATTGATTTGACGATTAATTGATTGGTAATTGATGATTAATTGATTGATTAATTGATTGATTAACTGATGATTAATTCATTAATTGATTAATTCATTGATTGATTAATTGATTGATTAATTGATTGATTAATTGACTGATTAACTGATGATTAATTGATTGATTAATTGAAGAAAATTAATTGATGACAATTATGAGAAAATATATTTATATTTATCAACTTAATTATTTATTTATTTATTTATTTATTTATACAGTTGAGCTGCTTCATTTTTGTTGATTGTATAATTGATGATTAATTGATTGATTAATTGATCGATTAATTGATTGATTATTTGACGATTAATTGATTGAGTAATTGATGATTAATTGATTGTTTAATTAATTGATTGATTATTTGATGATTAATTGATTGATTAAATGATGACAGTTATGAGAAAATATATAATATTAATATTTTTCTATTACATATTTACATATTAAATACAAAAACGTGTATATTTATAACTTGCAAATTACCTCATCTGGGCGCATGATTGTGTTCTCACTAGACGATAGAAATGACATGATGTTCAAAGGGCGCCCTCTATACAAACAACTGCAACAGTCTCTAGGGCATTACTCATGCATATCGATGGGTAGTCCCGAAGATCTGACGTCACGCTTCAAGGCTCGTGAATTACGTCAGATACCGACCTCTCAGTTTGTTGCATTTTCACCGCTAGAGGGCGCGCTACAATGTGTATGGAGTGTCTGTACGTGTGTGTGAGCCGTTTGTGTTTATTTATGGTGTAAACCGAATACCTATTATAAAAGGTAGCAATGGGTCCTCGATTGGCAATTAGTATTGGAAAAAGTCCTCGGTTGAAAACGTGTACAAATCATATGGGAAATGCCAACAGCAACAAGAACAAAAAATGGGAATAAGAGGTCCTCGGTTCACACCATTAACATGTGTGAGTGTTTGTGTGGGGTGTGGATATGGGCAGAGGAGTGTAAGAAGAGATACAAGGATGACGGAGAGAGGAGGATGAGAAATGGTGGATGAAAGGGTCAATGGATGACAAGCTTTAAGAGAGAGAGAGAGAGGGTGAATGAGGTGGGTAGGGGAGAAAAGTGATCTTAATAATTCGACGTGATGCATAAAATAATTATAATAAGAGGGGTAATAATCCGAAAATATTTCACAGATGTATTCTCCAAAAGCATGTGCGAAAAGAGGGTTTAGATGTCAAATGAAAGGATAAGTATTTATTCGCGAAATAAATCTGGCAATTTCTAAAATCGGTCTGTTTGTGTTGAATATAAACGTTCTTATATATAATATGAGAGAGTAACAATGATACTATTACGTGAGGTGCATGTTAGTGGAGATGTGTTAATGAAAAATTATGCCTAAAATATTTAATTAATTGTAATAATTGTATTGGTATTTGCTTGTGCAAAGATATGTTTTTAATTATCACAGAATTAAAAAATCTCATATTGCTGTAAGTGACTGTGTCACACTGTTAATGTAACTACTTAAAGATACACTTTTAAAATATCTGCTTAATATTTATTATATTTATTTATTTTAAAAACTAAACATGTTTAAAATGTATTACTTATAAAGAAGCATTTTGCCAACATAACAATGTTGAACTAACAGTGACCAATTAGTTGTTGAATTCATTCGTCTATAATGCGTTGCTCGCCACTGGCTGTGCATGTGTTCCCCTATAATTGAAAATGAAACATATATATTTTCACGGCACATAGCCACACTTGTTATACATACTTTGTGACATGGTATCCTTGTTATATAGGTGGGTCATTGCATTAGATTACGCTGGGGCAAGCTTTGTGACAGGGTATCCTTGTTACGTACATATAAGGTGGGTCATTCCACCAGGTTGGGGCAAGCTTTGTGACATGGTGTCCTTGTTACGTAGTAGACCACGGGGCGTGCACTAAAAATGCCCTCAGCAAATGATTTTCGTGGCTCAGAAAATGATTTTCGTGGCGCATATCAGGTAATCACATGTTGATTGCTAATATATAAATCCACAGTTTTGCATATAATTATTTGCATTTTAATTATGAAATATGAAAATAGAGCCCTCTGTTGGCCAATCTTACAGAACTATGTACGTTTCAATGGAGATTTGTGTACAATCTGAGTAGTTGAAATGGGCATTTTTATGTTTCCCGTACCCTGGGATTTCGTTCCAGTGGGGGGTGGGGAATGAGTGTGGTGAAGGGATGTTCAAGATTTTGGTAAATATCTGATGATTTCATTACAAAAGAATCACATTACCAGGAACTTGCCTGTAACAAACTGACTGCTCCCTGCATATCTGATGCTCAAATGCTCCACCCACACCTCTCACCTTATGGTAGGGGGGTGCGTTTTCGGATATTGTACAAATACATGTACTGTAAATGGTAACAAATTGACTTTTATAATACAGAGGATAGCATACTTAAATCGATCTTTTATTTATTGGAGTGCAATCTCTTAAATTTAAAGATAATTGTCTGTAAAAGTGTAAACATTACATTATTCAAGAGTCACAGATTTCTGTTCGCACCGCTCAAATGTTAAGTCCGAATTTTAAAAATTCGTTTCCGGGTAATCGGAACCGAAAAATGGAACCGGGTATAACCGTTTCGGTCGGGTATCTGGATATCTGGATACCCGGCACACCCCTACCTTATGGCCTTGTTCCCTCACACCCCTTTGGATCACCCTTGCCTAACCCAAAGGCCAATTTGTGATGATTTTGTAATCCTTAAAACAGTACATTTTAATAAACCCAGTGGTTATTTATTTTTGGTTATTTAAATAAAGGCAAAGCAAAACAAAATAAATTTTTGTGTGACACTTCTGCTTTATTTTGCAAGTTATGATGTTCCTTTTCCCATCCATTTTTGCTATATAACACACTAATAATCTATTTAATACCTAACTACGAAGGTCTAAGAAGGTCTGATTTGCAATAAAATTATATAATTTTTCTGAAGAATTTTCAGCACTTTCAAATCTTTCACTGGTGCAAACAAACTATTCTTAAAGGATTAAACGAACAATAATAATAATGTCGGGCATTTTAAAGCGCTCTTAAACAAGGTATCAGAGCGCTGTACATTATTACCCCGCTCATCAGGCGCATAAATCATTCCTGAAACCATCTCAGCTCCCTGGGGAGTATACAGCTCAATTGCTGCCATTTCGGCGCATACAGGGCTAATCAAATACAACAACCAACTCTGCCCTCACAGGTACCCATTTACCCCTGGGTGGAGAGAAGCAATTATGGTAAAGTGTCTTGCTCAAGGACACAAGCACCATGATCCTGGCCAGAGTTCGAACCAACATTCTTTAGACTCAGCCATCAGAACACAAATCCGATGCACTAAACCGCTCGACCATGGCACACCATTAAGAATAAACCATTAAGAATAAAGGTATTTCTTACAAAAAGGCTTTTTGTATTAAATGTCAATGATTAATTAATTTATATAATTTTTTAATTTTATTTATTATTTGTTTTACTATCCAATGCATATTCTGATAGTTAAGTATTCCTCTTAACTATCAGAATCATCACTATTTGTTAGATAAATATATAAGTTCTGCCCTGTTTGGTCTTGAAAAATATTATTATTTAAATTTAAAAATTCCACTGTGTTTGCATTTTGCAAAATTTTCAAAACTAATGTTAATCATCTTTGAGGCCATGTTGAAAAGTAAACCACGTTACTTGCAAATGAAACAAGAAGAAAGTCAAGTTCAACAATTTCAGTGGATTTTTATTTTGAATGTCCTAAATAAAAACAAATACAATATTTTAATGACAATGTCACTAATAATGACAATGATATGTCATAAAAATAATTATGCCAAGAACAAGACAGATGAGATAGAGAGAATTAACAAAACAAGATGGGTGCCTTGTGGACGCCCTGTTTTCTAAATGGACACCCTGTTTTATTTGTAATACACATGCAAAAGTATTATAGGTTAAACATTTGGACACTCTGTTTAAAAAAAATAACAAAGTTTCTAAATCCTGACTTAGATTTTGTTGTCAAATGACACAAATTGTTAATGCCCTTTTTCAACAGAGTTTTTCAACAGAGTCCAGCTATTTTAGACGACAAAAAAGAAAAGGTAAAAATATAGTCTGATCAGGTCCCGATAATTTCCCAATTCATTTAAAAAAAGTAAATACTACGTTTCCTGCGAAAGTGATACTGAGAGGTGTATCGCCGTCACCGGCTACGTAGCGATGGCTTAACTTCGTTAGGAGCGCGCTCCAGTCCCAGACATACCTCTGCTCAACTGAACCATCTGTTTTCTTCCACCTACTTAATGACATAAACTTGGAATATACGCTGTCCCCCACTCCCCCAAGTAAATCATAGTTCTCCCACTCACACTGCTGAGTGTAGCAGCTATGCATTAAAAAAAATTTTTTTATGCAAGTTCGCCCCAAACAAGGCTAAAAGCCACTCTTGGTAAGGGGCTACAAGAAGAGAAACATAAAAGATAATAATAATAATGTGTGGACTTATATACCGCACGTATCCACCAACTTAAGGCGCATTATATTATTACCCCTGCTCATAACGCTCATAAGGCTCATAAATCATTCCTGAAACCATCTCAGCTCCCTGGGAAGTATACAGCTCAATTGCTGCCATTACAGCGCATATACGGCTAATCAACCAACTCTGCCCTCACAGGTACCCATTTAACCCCTGGGTGGAGAAAAGCAATTATGGTTAAGTGTCTTGCTCAAGGACACAAGTGTCACGGCCGGGTTTCGAACCCACATTCTGCTGCTAACACCATAACTTGAGTCCGGTAAGCTAGACCGCTCGGCCACGACACTCCACTGATGACTAGATGCATACAATCATGTACAGTATACATGTACTATATACATATGCATACATAATGTACACTGTACATCAGCATTGGAATGCCCTGCACATGTTTAAAATTAAAAGTACACCCTATTTAATTACTTGAAAGCCCATTTTTATATTTGGTATACACAATGAGTATACTTTGCGCCTTTGTTTGACAGAATTTCATGAATTTTAATTTTGCGGCCCGCGCGGGGTCAAAGGTCAAAGTACACTTTGCTTGACCACTTGTTTATTAAAAAAAAATACAAATTGCAAAGTGGATAATTTGTGATGATAACATAAAAATCACTTCCTTCCGATATTCTTAACCGGAGTTACAGATTTCCAAAGTTGTAGAGGTCAAACGGAAGGTAAAAAGTTCAACGACCTGTAACTCACAAACCACATGACAAATAATGCTCAAATCTCAGTTTTGGAGTTTTCTCATGCAACCAAACAAACCTAGAAAGTAAAAAAAAATCCGTGAGATTGACCTCGGAAAGTGTGTGATTTGAAGTGGAATGACCCACATTGTCTGCAGACGACCACTCTCGCCGTGTGGTCTTATAAAGACAACGTTGATTGGCCATTGATGAGGTAATGCTTTGCCCAGCCTCATGCACACAATAGGGCAGTTAAATGTCTTTACTACGAGAAAACTGGCAAAATGATTTATTGTGGATTTATGGTATGATGTTTATCGTATTTTTCTGCTCATTTCTAAATAAAGAAAACTTGATATGCGTCACGAAACTGCAAGATAATCGGCCATTAATTGTCGCCTATAGGTAGTACCATTCATTATCCTTAATAATAATCATGTGTGGACTTATATAGCGCACGTATCCACCAACTAAGTGGTGCTCAAGGCGCATTATTATGAGTGCACATGCTCAGTTGTTCTTCAAATTAGAATGAAATCAATCTCTGTGCCTTAAATGGAAGTTACAATCATGTAAATTAGGAGTCATAATAAATGATAATAAAATGGTACATTTACCTATGTAACAAGGGACACCTATCACGAAGCTTGCCCCAACCTGTTGGAATGATCCATATCAATGGTAACATTATAGATGTATCGCCTGTGTTACATTAATTTTTACCAGCAATTTTTGGAAATTATTTTAATAATAGAACTGGGCTATATAAGGAAAATAAGTACATGTACTTCAAGTTAAAAATATCACACAATAATTTCTAGAAGCTTCTTTTTAACTAGTTGCTCAAATAATTGTATTTTAGAACGATTAGTTTGGGAAATAATGTATTTAATGAATTTCCTTCCTCAAATAAAAAAGGGTGTGTTCCGATTACAAAGAAAATGGGTGATAACAGGTTAATACAATTTTTTTATCTAGATAATTTCTAGAAGCTTCGTTTTAACTAGTTGCCCAAATAATTGTATTTTAGAACTTATGTACTCATGTCTGTGACGACTAGTTTGTGAAATAATGTATTTAATGAATTTCCTTCTTCAAATAAAAACAGGTGTGTTCCGATTACAAAGAAAATGGGTGGAAACAGGTTGATAAATCTGTAATGTAAAAATATGTCACAGTGTATTTTATTTGTTTTGTTGATCTGTTACCAAAGTTACGAAATAAAGAACTCAAATTATTTCTTCGCACGTAAATTTGTTTTCATCATAATGTCCCTTTAGGGGCTCCGTAATTACACCGTATATTTGATGATTGAACACGTCACAAACTGAAAACAAGTTTCTGGTCACGTTCTCGTTTTCGCGTAGCCATTAACCGTCTTGATTCTGGTCAAGAATTTGACGTAAGAAACAAGGTCTGTTCCTGTTCGCAAAAACACGTCTCGGGTTTGTCTTCAAGAGAGTAAGCAAGCTCGTGGAATCAGTTTTACCAACATTACAAAAAAAGTGATTAACATTCCCTTTAGTCAATGATTATTGGAGTCTATCTCTATGGATGGGAAACACCCGTTTATTGTTTCCTGTCGCTGCTAACGACATTGAACCTTGAAAACACATACAATGTGTAATCGGTCGGAAACAGTTTGTAACTTGATACGCCACAGAGCTTTATCTGATAGCATTGACGTCACAAACAGAGGCAAAAATATTAAGGTCACTCATGAATTGCTGACTTTATTTTCCTAAAACAAATAAAATAAAAACAAAAACCTCCACAACCGTGAATTATAGACAGGCTTTCGGCTTTTCTTTTCCAGGACAAACATTGGCAATTTTTGAAAGTAATTCTTTAAAAAAACTTTTTGTTGAAAGACAACAAGATTTTAAAGACGGGAGTTTCTTAGAAATTTCATTGCACACGTTCGTCCCGGGAATACTGGTACGTCCCCGCCCATATTCAATGTTGAGATAAAAACAGGTTTTCTTTTAAAACATCTAGCAGCGCAATATCCAAATTCAAAGCGTTCAAACATTGGACGGGTGTAGAAGAGGTCAGAGTTCTCATTGCAGAAGAGATCGATGTCACTCAGGGTACCAGTCCGCATTCCCCAATAGTACCCAGGCAATCATAAAAGTACACAGACCTACATAGGATTGAGATTGCCTGGGTACCATTAGGGAGTACCCTAGGTGACAACGACCTCTTCAGCCTTACAATGGTACCCAGGCAATCATAAAAGTACACAAACCTACATAGGATTCAGATTTCCTGGGTACCATTGGGGATTATCCTAGGTGACAACGACCTCTTCTGCCTTACAATGGTACCAGGCAATCATAAAAGTACACAAACCTACATAGGATTAAGATTTCCTGGGTACCATTAGGGAGTACCCTATGTGACAACGACCTCTTCAGCCTTACAATGGTACCAGGCAATCATAAAAGTACACAAACCTACATAGGATTGAGATTGCCTGGGTACCATTGGGGAATACCCTAGGTGACAACGACCTCTTCTGCCTTACAATGGTACCAGGCAATCATAAAAGTACACAAACCTACATAGGATTGAGATTGCCTGGGTACCATTGGGGAGTACCCAAGGTGACAACAACCCTTTCTGTTTTACAATGGTACCCAGGCAATCATAAACGTACATATTAGTGTTGTGTCGGTAAATAACCGTTTTTGCCACTGATGTCATCAGTCGGAAAATTAACTTCCACACCCCCAAAGAAAATGCCTTCGCTACGCCCCTGTCCTCATCAGTCGGATGTGGTTACAATCCAGCCTACTCCTTTTCGACAGAAACAACATTAACAGCAAAACATAAACAAAGAAGTACGCCCCACCCTCGAAGGTAATGACATGTATTATGCATGTGGAAAAGTTTGGGTAAGGGTAATAAATAAATACTAATTTGAAAAGGAAATTCCTGGTAAAAGTACAAAAAGATCCTGAACAGGATGAATGACTACATCAATGGATATCGGAAATAATTAAAGGAAGGTACAACATGTAATGGTGGTCTACATAGACATGTAATGCAGATCTATATGGGTCATTCCATGAACGTTGGACCCAAATTGTGACATGGAGGTCAAAATTTCAAGTTCACATTAAATAAAGAAAAAATATATATCAGTTTTGTTACCTTAATTATCATAGTTTTGTAGGTTGTCATCTTTTAAAATAATAGATACAAACATTAAAGCTGGTGTCATGTATTTACTTCCTGCTTCACCTGATATGAGGTTAACGATGTAACAAAATTAGGGGACACCGTGTCTTGTTACGTTGTGTAATATACTGACTAAAGTTAATGGATCAAAATAGGGGAGACCCAAGAATTTTTTGTTTGTTGTCATAGTAGGTCTGTATGAGATGCAACAATAGGTGAAAGTTATAATCATCAGCTCGTACGATGTAAGGAATAACACAGGCCCCATTATCTGAAATACATGGAAAACACAAGTGTCCCACGTTCATGGAATGACCCATATATATATATAGACCATGTGATTTGTTTAAACCAGGGTAATATCTAGCCTGAAGATATGACGTCACGCTTTGAGGCTCGTGAATTACGCCTGATACCGGCCGCCATTTTATTTATGTATAAAGGATAAACGATATGGATAAAGGATAAACAATATGGATAAAGGATAAACGATATGGATAAAGGATAAACGATAAACCACGTGTCATGGGCGCGGCCGGATGCGAAAGGGTTCCCTTAAGTGCCGGCTCAAACAAAATAAATCAGCCACAAGTGTCACGCATTCTATTATGGTTCATTTATCCCAACGTATTTTTATTGTTGACAATTTAACTGCATAATCCTTCCCGCCCGCAGTCCTAGCAAAAAAAGGGGTCGAGTTGTCCCAAAGGGTCGAGTTGTCTCGTGGGTCGAGTTTTTTGTGAGTCGAGATAGAAGCGCCAGCATAGAAGCGTGACATCACATGAAATACATACTTTGAATGCTGGTACGATTTTTCTGCTGCGATTTTTCTGCAGTACATTTCGTTTTTGACAAAAGTTGCTATTTGCTATTTGCTATAAGAAAATATATATTTTAAAAAAAGAGGAAATAATTGTAAAAATTACAGAGAGCTACCCGGTAGTCAGAGAGTAGACCAGGTATTCGGGAGACTCAAAGTCCGCGCGAATCGGCATTGTGATCACCTTTGCTCAATTCTAGGGGGTCACTACCACACCCGGTCCCTCCTTTACTCCCAGTCCCCCTTCAGGGGATAGACATGACGGTCCCCAGCCAACATCTGCCATGTCAGGAGCGGGACTCGAACCCAGTCGTACTAGCCTAGAAATGCCCGCAATTGACAGACCAGTGTACTATTAAACGGCTTGCGCCACCAGTCCTGTTTGGACTTGGAGTTGAGTTTTAAACAACTTAAGTTTATAAACTATCGTGATTGTGCAACTGGTTGATTTGTACCTTTTTCTTTTAGGCCCGAAAAAGTCTCCAGTTTTTGGTCGTAGGTCGGCTTCAAATTCAGTGACGTACTTTTGTTTGTTTTAGTAATCCCTTTTTCTGCCCACAAGTGAAATACATGATACATGTATACGCGGTTATTGGAACCAGACCTAATTTCCCTTACACAAAGTATGGTGGCTAAGAGAGGCCACACAAATCGGGCAAACATTCATACCTCTATTGAAAAGAAAATCGTTTAAAACACATAGGCCTATAAACCAGAAATAAATAAATTAAAAAATTGATTGATGTACTTGCTTCGGTAATTATGTTTTACATTCCCTTTACGTCCGTCTCATGTCATATTTCGTAATTGTTATTTATAACAAATAAAAATAAAAAATTACTAAAATAACTTCTTTAAATAAAAACATCTCTCGAATCAGTATAATTGGAAGTAGTAAATATAACGACCCTAATTTGGCATATCTATACAACGGACGGACTTCACTGTCGTATAATCCCACGCTTTCCTTTTCAACTGCAAAATCACTCAACAATATAAAAACAATAAGGACTTAAAATTCCCTTTTCCGAACTGAAGGTGTATAATTACAACTAATTAACAAAACTACAAGTTCTCGCCACCCAACGGATTGGGGATTCCCCTGTCACCCCGGTAACGCTTCCACTCACAAATAACACTGGCGATTATTATAAAAATGCGAACTTTTCATTGAATGAAACCATTATTCAAGACAACTGGATCGTAGAATCATCTCATTGTCTATTTTCTGGAGAGGAACATTCATCAAGCAAGTCCAGTGAGCTTCAATAAAAAATAATAAAAAACTGTTTTTTGAAACATATAAACACAGACAACAGACGTATGAAAATGTCGAATTCATCCAAGGTAAGAATATACCGTAGATTATTAATGGATGAGCTGGAGTATAAACTAATGTATTAAGTTATTGATAACTGAAGAAAATTGTTCAAACTGTTAAAAAAAAAAAAAATGACATAAAGTATTAAATCCAAACATTTATATACTGAGACGCAATAGAAACTTACAACTTTTTCGAACTTAAATTATCAGTAATCACAATGCACAAATGTATTATGTGCACTTATTTTGGCAATGTGACCCTCTGACGTTTCGCGGTGAAGTGGATACAGATGGGATCGAGTACAGTGGACAAAACGTGGACATTTCCTCAATAAAATGCCAACATTTCTAATCCAAATTGTTGTGTTGTCTTATTTTGAACCATTTCAATTTTATGCTATTCCAAAACAAGTGGTAAGTTTCTATTGCGTCTCAGTATATGTAAGCTCAACCTCCCCCCTACGGTGGACGAGAGGTTAAGACGCAGGAGCTCGTGTGTTCACAACCCGTCCCAGTCGCCTCTGAAGTTTTTTCCACAGACACTCGGAAAGCATTGAGTATACACACGTCGGCGTAGGGCAAAATTAAATCAATTGTTTATCACCCGACTCAAGAATTTCATCAAACTATAAAATATCGTGGCACCCGCTGCTATATAGGATTCTAGCCAGCCAATCGTCATCGGTCAAGCTCAGTTGTCGAGAGGTTAAGACGTCTGCAGTAGTAAGCAGGAGGTCGTGGGTTCGAATCCCGCCCGAGTCGCGTATGAAGTTGTTTTTTTCCACAGACACTCGGAAAGCACTGAGTATACAGTGATGTACAAACGCCGGTGTAGGGCAAAATTAAATTAATTAATTATTGTGTTTTATCAAACAAACAGAAACTTAACAATTAAAAATATGCTTTGTACTTGTTCATGAGTGTCTATTTTTGGCACGCTGGCTTAGTGCTTACTTTCTTTGAATAAAGATACAGACATTTAAGGGAAGGTACAATATCAGTATTTGGTAATGTATGTTGATTTCAACCGTCTAGTTTTCAAGAAAAATATCATAAAACAAACCAAAAATTTCAACACAAAAAGTTCTCACGTTAAAAAATAAATCAAGCATGGTGTACCGGGTGGCTGTGTGCGCCTTGAGTCAAGGCTAGTTATGCAGCAACCTATAGATTCCCAGTTTGCGTGTGTATGCATAGTTATCTTCGTGATATAAGCTTGTTGTGGTTTCTGTGTTTACTTGTTTTTATTTAGATGTTTCCCCTGAAAATCCGGTCTGTGCCCAAATACGACCTCTCTAAATACCGGTACTTCCTCGATTATATACGGACAGCGCTTGTTTTATAAACGTTCATCCGCGACTGTTTTCGGGACAGGCGTTCCCATTAACCTTTGAACAAAGTTTGACCTGTTGTCGTTCGTGCTAACAACAAACATTTCCTGTGTTCCCTATTAAAGATGAAAGTCCTTTAGATGTAATAATTTCTCAGGATGATAAACTTAAGTTTAAGATCATATTTCTTGTCTTTGATAATCTGGTAATATTACCAATGCTGTATACCCTACTTCCCCAGTTACAACAATCCTTCTAACATGGCAGCCCCCTGTATACTTGTCAAGTTACTGTATAAGGGTAATACATCACAGGTGATAATATTATCATTAGTTCATTTTGAGAACAAAAATACCATAACAAATATTTGTATAAACTGCCATTCTATCCGTGAAACAGAATTAATTTTGTTTAAAGTGAAAGTCAATGAAGTAAAGTGCCCATGGTAATTATTAAGTAAATATCTAGAAATAGTACAAAACTGATAACTTGGGCATTTTTCATTGCAGAACCATTCGCTGATGCTCCTTGTATTGGCTATCCTCTTTATGACGTCATCCGTAGTCAATACTGCCCCAATCAATGAGAGATGCTTGAACGAATCCACGGTCGGCCTTAACATTAAAACGTTAATGGACGGTCAAGCTACCATTTATGAGATATTGTTAAATCTGACGGAGAAGAACATCAACGAATGTCACACCACTGCCTCTGCAAAGGAGGTGGTGCTTCCTGACGTCAATGAGATTGATTCCGTGGAGGCGTCACGGGGCTTGTGTCCGTGGCGATACTACACGGATACAGATGAACAAAGGTAAGTTTGGTTTAGGGTGCTGGTTGGGGGTGGGGCGGGGGCGACGACGTAAACCACGGAGACGGGGGTTATAGGATCACCCCCACGTTTTGGGTCCATGCCAGTAAAATCAGAAAATTGAACAAACTCCTAGGTAGCACTTAATAATTACGAAAAATAATTTAGGGCTACGATTAAAAAAAAATATTATATTTATTTGTTCTTTCAACAGATGACCTGGCCTCCATATAGACAATGCAGTCCAGTTCTGTCTTATTGTGTTTAGTGATTGGTATTGATGACGTAATAAGTTCAGAACGGAGGCATTTAGATATTGATCAGCTGTTTAGGCCAAAAATATCTCCGGTTTCTGGTCGTAGGTCGGCTTCAAAATCGGTGCCGTGACGCGTTTTAAATTTGTGTTGTTAACATGTATACGTGGTTATTAAAACCAGACCAAATTTCAGTACACAGCGGGATAGAATTCCTATCGATCCAGCAATTTTTGTTGTAATTGGATATTGTTATTTATAGCAAAAAATCGTTACTTATAGCAAAAAATAGTACTCCGATTCCATGCCCTGTTGATCGTGATGATATTGTCCTTTTAAGTTTTATACGGCACACATTTCTTTAAAAAATGTACTAAGTTCCCAGACAACAACCTCTTGAAATTCTGTTTATTTTATTTTGGGGGTAGGGATGGGGGTTGATTTCGCACCGACCCCCTCCCCCCACCCCCACATTTTAAGTGTAGGTCATATAAATTAATGTCCGTTTATTAAATAAATGGGTTGGTCTGGTACCGGTAGTGATCATGTGTTTCTTGAACCCCCAACGGTTTACGAATGCACTTCAGTACAAGCAAGCAACCGCTATCTTCTTTCCCGATCCCCCATATAATTCCACGGGACCAAATTAAGGCTGATAGGAAAATAGATTGGCTCTTTTTTATGTGCAGAGGATCAACACAATACAGGGAGTCGGACAAAGATAATTCGCAACGTGATAAGTGTTTTGAACCTCATGAAGTCATAAACTGAAGGGCGCCCTCGTCCATCAGAGGCTAGAGAAGGCCACTCATTGATTCATGTCACTGATCTCTATACTAACTGGATAGGAGATGGGCGCTGATTGGCCTATAAAAAGTTTAAGTAACCGGCCGCCATGTTGGTTCCCCCAAAACGTCAAAGAGTCAAATGTCATGTTAGCATACAGACAATAACAACAACTGGTTCAGCAGCACTCGGCATTGTCGTCGGTCGGGTAGCAGTAAACCTGTCCGGCCGTCACGCATGCGACTTCTTTCTTGGGGGAACAAAGATGGCGGACAACGAGCTTCAGCCAATCGGCGCAATCTCCTATCCAGTTACTATAGAGATCAGTGATTCATGTAGCCTGAAGATCTGACGTCACGCTTTGAGCTAGAGGCGCGTGAATTACGCTAGATCCCGGCCGTGTTACCGCCATGCCGCCATATTTTCCCTGATGCTCAATTGTGACCTTGGTTGGTAGCTATAGCGCGCGAGCCTCGAAGCGTGACGTCAGATCTTCAGCACAACGTATCCAATGATAAAGACAGGTCCAGTCTATGATTCATGTGTGTGCACTGCGCGTGCGTGTACGCGCAGCGCGCGTACATCAATGGTATGCCGGTCAGGGTGCGTTCCGCTTGCGCGAACGTTGCAAACGTTCGTCAACGTTTGCAAACAATTTCGAGTGAAACCAACTGTGCGCCGCCAACGTTGGCGAACGTTGGCCAACGTAGTTTTGATGTGTTTGCTTTTGTGCGAACGTTGCGCTCACAATCAGTTCCACTTTGACCCATCCGTCCCCAAACGTTCGCACGAACGTTTGCGATACATTCGCGCAAGCGGAACGCAGCCCTGGCGTCTTTTTTCTTGATATGATCAGGAAACCAGTCAATGAATAACCTTCTTTTTGCCTCTAAACGAGGGCGCCCTTCGGTTTGTGACGTCAATACATAGGGTCTTTACCATTTCTTCTTCTTCATTTGTCATCTAGGATACCAACAAATATCACGTACGCAGAACTACTTGAATCGCCCATGTCTTGTCGCGATGCTGGTACCGGCGAACCTGGAGGAGAAGGCAGGTGTGGTCTGGCCTATTACCCATTCAAAGTTAAGAGACAAAATAAAACTGGCAGGTGAGGCATACTCTTTGACATTTGACATTTGACATTTGACATTTGACATTTGACATTTGGACATATTGTACATTTGGCATTTGTATGCTTTATTTATGCTGGATAAAAAGTCACATCAACTGGGCACGTTTTCGCGACCCTGACCAGAAACATTGTTCTAACCAAACGTGAACCGAAGTATTTGATCGGTCACGCTCGGTTTCAAGATGGCGGGTTGTAAAAAGTAACAGAAGTTTTGTTAATTATATATTCAAACATGATGGAATGAATTCGTATATCTTTCAAGTTTACACTCACGAGTAAGTTCCATTTTGCCAAAATGTTAATTACACCGTATATTTTGAAAAACGTTGCGGATCAAACACGTGACAAAATGAATACAATTTTGTGGCTAAGTTCTCGTTTTCGCATAGCTATGCCGTCTTGTTTCTGGTTAAGAATATGACGTCAGAAACAAATTTCTGTTCGCGTTCGCCAAAACACGCCCCTGTTGGTAAGTTTGACATAATTCCAACATAAACCACGCCCGCTTCACACGCGCTGGCTTCAGCACTAGCCCATTTGAAATGCATTGACAACCCTTTTCTTTAAGGGTGAAAGCTCGGGACTTGGCTGAAAAGACTCGAAATCTTATTATAACAAAGTCAATTTCTGCCGCAAGAATCGCTATTGAACCTTAAAATTAAGGAATTTAGGTTTTCACACAACGGTAATGTCAGCTTTAGAACAGGAATTGGAACGAAAAGAATGCATCTTATGCTTGACGCCATACCGGATACCAGGGGCGTGTTTTGGCGAACACGAACAGAAACAAGTTTCGGCATAGCTACGTAACCAGAAAATTGTTTTCAGTTTGTGACGTGTTCAATCATCAACGTTTCTTAAATAAAAAAATTAAAATTTTGGAAAAATAGAACTTATTCGTGAGTGCTAATAAAACTTGGGATAAATGCCTGTATACGAACAATCATTCCATCATGTTTTAACAAATAATTAACAAATCTTTCGTTCCTTTTTACGATCTGCAATCTTGAAACAAAGTGTAATAATTGATTACAAACCTCATTTGACGTTTGGTCAGAACAATGACCAAATGTTTTTCCTTCCATCTTCGGTTTAGTCACATCCTCGGTCTGGTCACGTACAGTTGTATGGAAGAAACAAAGATGGCAGCACCGTGTTCCTACACTACTCTACACTACTCTCAGCCGTCTCCCTGTCGTCTCGCTAATTCCTCAAAAAGAATCGCGGCAACTAATTTCTCTTTTTCTTCTTTTCTTTTTTACATATATAGTTGGCACACTAATTGGGATATGGTTCCTGTCGCTGCTATCTGCCTCAAAACCAAAGAAGTTTCATAACAGAAAGGTTGAGTTTGAAGAATATCTACCAAAATATTTATATTCATCAATTTAATTATTTAAGTAAGACTAATTGCGGTGACACCATGTGAAATTTCTCTATTGAGTGGTAATTAGTTCTGAAAAGAACTGGAGGTTACAACTCGACGTTTCGATCAGTATGCTCTGACCGTCTTAGGAAAACTTAGTCATTTATTTATTTATTCATTCATTTATACAGTTGAGCTGCTTCATTGTTTGTTGATTGGTTAATTGATGATTAATTGGTTAATTGATGATTAATTGATTGATTATTGATTGACTAATTGATTAATTGATTAATTGATTAATTGATTAATTGATTAATTGATAATATGAGAAAGTAACAATGATACTATTACGTGAGGTGCATTATAGTGGAGATGTGTTATCGAAAATTTATGCAAGCCTAATATATTTAATTAATTGTAATTTTTCGATAAGTTTGAATATAAACACTTGTATTTGCTTGTGCAAAGATATGTTTTTTATTTATGACAGAATTTAAAACTCTCATATTGCTGTAAGTGACTGTGTCACACTGTTCATGTAACTACTTAAATATACACTTTTAAAATATCTGCTTAATATTTTTTATATTTATTTATTTAAAAACTAAACGTGTTTAAAATGTATTACTTATAGAAGCATTTTGCCAACATAACAATGTTGAACTAACAGTGACCAATTAGTTGTTGAATTCATTCGTCTATAATGCGTTGCTCGCCACTGGCTGTGCATGTGTTCCCCTATAATTGAAAATGAAACATATATATTTTCACGGCACATAGCCACACTTGTTATACATACTTTGTGACATGGTGTCCTTGTTATATAGGTGGGTCATTCCATTAGGTTACGCTGGGGCAAGCTTTGTGACAGGGTATCCTTGTTACGTACATATAGGTGGGTCATTCCTTGTTACGTAGTAGACCACGGGGCGTGCACTAAAAATGCCCTCAGAAAATGATTTTCGTGGCTCAGAAAATGATTTTCGTGGCGCATATCAGGTAATCACATGTTGATTGCCAATATATAAATCCACAGTTTTGCATATAATTATTTGCATTTTAATTATGAAATATGAAAATAGAGCCCTCTGTTGGCCAATCTTACAGAACTATGTACGTTTCAATGGAGATTTGTGTACAATCTGAGTAGTTGAAATGGGCATGTTTATGTTTCCTGTACCCTGGGATTTCGTTCCAGTGGGGGGTGGGGAATGAGTGTGGTGAAGGGATGTTCAAGATTTTGGTAAATACCTCTCACCTTATGGTAGGGGGGTGCGTTTTCGGATATTTTTGGAACCGGATACCCGAAATCAGGAAACTTCGGATACCCGTTTTCATTTTTGTTGAAAGCATGCCTCCAGTGGTGTACAAATACATGTACTGTAAATGGTAACAAAATTGACATTTATAATACAGAGGATACCATACTTAAATCGATCTTTTCTTTATTGGAGTGCAATCTCTTAAATTAAAAGATAATTGTCTGTAAAAGTGTAAACATTACATTGTTCAAGAGTCACAGATTTCTGTTCGCACCGCTCAAATGTTAAGTCCGAATTTTAAAAAGTCGTTTACGGGTAATTGGAACCGAAAAATGGAACCGGATATGACCGTTTCGGTCGGGTATCCGGATACCCGGCACAGCCCTACCTTATGGCCTTGTTCCCTCACCCCTTTGGACCACCCTTGCCTACCCCCACAGGCCAATTTGTGATGATTTTGTAATCCTCCAAAAAGTACATTTAATAAACCAAGCAAAGCAAAACAAAATTAATTTTTGTGTGACACTTCTGCTTTATTTTGCAAGTTATGATGTTCCTTTTCCCATCCATTTTTGCTATATAACACACTAATAATCTATTTAATACCTAACTACGAAGGTCTAAGAACGTCTGATTTGCAATGAAATTATATACTTTTTCTGAAGAATTTTCAGCACTTTCAAATCTTCCACTGGTGCAAACAAACTATTCTTAAAGGATTAAACGAACAATAATAATAATGTCAGGCATTTTAAAGCGCTGTACATTATTACCCCGCTCATCAGGCGCATAAATCATTCCTGAAACCATCTCAGCTCCCTGGGGAGTATACAGCTCAATTGCTGCCATTTCGGCGCATATAGGGCTACTCAAACACAACAACCAACTCTGCCCTCACAGGTACCCATTTACCCCTGGGTGGAGAAAAGCAATTATGGTAAAGTGTCTTGCTCAAGGACACAAGCACCATGATTCTAGCCAGAGTTCGAACCCACATTCTTTAGACTCAGCCATCAGAACACAAATCCGATGCACTAAACCGCTCGACCATGGCACACCATTACGAATAAACCATTAAGAATAAAGGTATTTTTTACAAAAAGGCCTTTTGTATTAAATATCAATGATTAATTAATTTATATAATTTTTTAATTTTATTTATTATTATTTGTTTTACTATCCAATGCATATTCTAATTGTTAAGTATTCCTCTTAACTATCAGAATCATCACTATATGTTAGATAAATATTCTGCCCTGTTTGGTCTTGAAAAATATTATTATTTAAATTTGAAAATTCCACTGTGTTTGCATTTTGCAAATTTTCAAGACTAATGTTAATCATCTTTGAGGCCATGTTGAAAAGTAAACCACGTTACTTGCAAATAAAACAACAAGAAAGTCAAGTTCAACAATTTCAGTGGATTTTTATTTTGAATGTCCTAAATAAAAACAAATCATTCTGCATTTTCTTTCAAAATTAATACAATATTTTAATGAAAATGTCACTAATAATGACAATATGTCATAAAAATAATTATGCCAAGAACAAGACAGATGAGATAGAGAGAATTAACAAAACAAGATGGGTGCCTTGTGGACGCCCTGTTTGCTAAATGGACACCCTGTTTTATTTGTAATACACATGCAAAAGTATTGTAAGTTAAACATTTGGACACTCTGTTTAAAAAAAATAACAAAGTTTCTAAATCCTGACTTGGATTTTGTTGTCAAATGACACAAATAGTTAATGACCATTTTCAACAGAGTTTTTCAACAGAGTCCAGCTATTTTAGACGACAAAAAAGAAAGGGTAAAAATATAGTCTGATCAGGTCCCGATAATTTCCCAATTCATTAAAAAAAAAGTAAATACTACGTTTCCTGCGAAAGTGATACTGAGAGGTGTATCGCCGTCACCGGCTACATAGCGATGGCTTAACTTCGTTAGGAGCGCGCTCCAGTCCCAGACATACCTCTGCTCAACTGAACCATCTGTTTTCTTCCACCTACTTAATGACATAAACTTGGAATATACGCTGTTCCCCCACTCCCCCAAGTAAATCATAGTTCTCCCACTCACACTGCTGAGTGTAGCAGCTATGCATTTAAAAAAAAAATTGTTATGCAAGTTCGCCCCAAACAAGGCTAAAAGCCACTCTTGGTAAGGGGCTACAAGAAGAGAAACATAAAAGATAATAATAATAATGTGTGGACTTATATACCGCACGTATCCACCAACTTAAGGCGCATTATATTATTACCCCTGCTCATAACGCTCATAAGGCTCATAAATCATTCCTGAAACCATCTCTGCTCCCTGGGGAGTATACAGCTCAATTGCTGCCATTACAGCGCATATACGGGTAATCAACCAACTCTGCCTTCACAGGTACCCATTTAACCCCTGGGTGGAGAGAAGCAATTATGGTTAAGTGTCACGGCCGGGTTTCGAACCCACATTCTGCTACCAGAACTTGAGTCCGGTAAGCTAGACCGCTCGGCCACGACACTCCACTGATGACTAGATGCATACAATCATGTACAGTATACATGTACTATGCATACATCATGTGCACTGTACATCAGCATTGGAATGCCCTGCACATGTTTAAAATTAAAAGTTTGTCTTCAAGAGAGTAAGCAAGCTCGTGGAATCAGTTTTGCCAACATTACAAAAAAAGTGATTAACATTCCCTTTAGTCAATGATTATTGGAGTCTATCTCTATGGATGGGAAACACCCGTTTATTGTTTCCTGTCGCTGCTAACGACATTGAACCTTGAAAACACATACAATGTGTAATCGGTCGGAAACAGTTTGTAACTTGATACGCCACAGAGCTTTATCTGATAGCATTGACGTCACAAACAGAGGCAAAAATATTAAGGTCACTCATGAATTGCTGACTTTATTTTCCTAAAACAAATAAAATTAAAAACAAAAACCTCCACAACCGTGAATTATAGACAGGCTTTCGGCTTTTCTTTTCCAGGACAAACATTGGCAATTTTTGAAAGTAATTCTTTAAAAAAACTTTTTGTTGAAAGACAACAAGATTTTAAAGACGGGAGTTTCTTAGAAATTTCATTGCACACGTTCGTCCCGGGAATACTGGTACGTCCCCGCCCATATTCAATGTTGAGATAAAAACAGGTTTTCTTTTAAAACATTTAGCAGCGCAATATCCAAATTCAAAGCGTTCAAACATTGGACGGGGGTAGAAGAGGTCAGAGTTCTCATTGCAGAAGAGATCGATGTCACTCAGGGTACCAGTCCGCATTCCCCAATAGTACCCAGGCAATCATAAAAGTACACAGACCTACATAGGATTGAGATTGCCTGGGTACCATTGGGGAGTACCCTAGGTGACAACGACCCCTTCTGCCTTACAATGTATACCCAGGCAATCATAAAAGTACACAAACCTACATAGGATTCAGATTTCCTGGGTACCATTAGGGAGTACCCTATGTGACAACGACCTCTTCAGCCTTACAATGGTACCTGGGCAATCATAAAAGTAAACAAACCTACATAGGATTGAGATTGCCTGGGTACCATTGGGGAGTACCCTAGGTGACAACGACCCCTTCTGCCTTACAATGGTACCCAGGCAATCATAAAAGTACACAAACCTACATAGGATTGAGATTGCCTGGGTACCATTGGGGAGTATCCTAGGTGACCACGACCCTTTCTGTTTTACAATGGTACCCAGGCAATCATAAACGTACATATTAGTGTTGTGTCGGTAAATAACCGTTTTTGCCACTGATGTCATCAGTCGGAAAATTAACTTCCACACCCCCAAAGAAAATGCCTTCGCTACGCCCCTGTCCTCATCAGTCGGATGTGGTTACAATCCAGCCTTCTCCTTTTCGACAGAAACAACATTAACAGCAAAACATAAACAAAGAGTTTGGGTAAGGGTAATAAATAAATACTAATTTGAAAAGGAAATTCCTGGTAAAAGTATAAAAAGATCCTGAACGGGATGAATGACTACATCAATGGATATCGGAAATAAATAAAGGGAGGTACAACATGTAATGGCGGTCTACATAGACATGTAATGCAGATCTATATACATATATAGACCATGTGATTTGTTTAAACCAGGGTAATTTCTAGCCTGAAGATATATCGTCACGCTTTGAGGCTCGTGAATTACGCCAGATACCGGCCGCCATTTTATTTATGTATAAAGGATAAACGATATGTATAAAGGATAAACGATATGGATAAAGGATAAACGATATGGATAAAGGATAAACGATAAACCATGTCATGGGCGCGGCCGGATGCGAAAGGGTTCCCTTAATAAAATAAATCAGCCACAAGTGTCACGCATTCTATTATGGTTCATTTATCCCAACTCAACTCAGCGTATTGTTGACAATTTAACTGCATAATCCTTCCCGCCCGCAGTCCTAGCAAAAAAAGGGGTCGAGTTGTCCCAAAGGGTCGAGTTGTCTCGTGGGTCGAGTTTTTTGTGAGTCGAGATAGAAGCGCCAGCATAGAAGCGTGACATCACATGAAATACATACTTTGAATGCTGGTACGATTTTTCTGCTGCGATTTTTCTGCAGTACATTTCGTTTTTGACTAAAGTTGTGTCACAGGTTTTCTCGATGTTTCACGAATCCTGCTAGGTTCGATTTGTTTGTTAAAAGGAAAATTGCTCATAAATAAATCTACACAGACAGCGAATTAAGTTGATCCTTTTTTTCTAAGGAAGAAATTTGTTATTAGCTTATCTCAGAACGTAAACAAATGTCAACAATATATGGTCCGATGTCATCAAACAAATATAAATTGCAACTTAGAAATTGACATCAATATTGTATCAACTCAACAACTCAGCGATATAGAATAGAATAACTTCAATACTTTGGAGCAAGTATCAAATGTTAAGATCATTGGATACAAAGATCACTGAAGGCAAAGTAATACAATAATAATGACACACAAGCTTCTTAATAATCAATAAGAAGGTAATATAATAAAAGTATGCAATCACAATATATTCAGCGGTGTAAAATTATCAATGGCTTATCAGTTAGAACTGCCAAAGACTAGCTTGTAAAGAAAGGAACCGGAAATAAATCAAAGTCGGCAATTAATGAAAAGTTATCTCATTAGCAAAATTGAACCTCTGGAATGTTAGAGAACATAACCAAAACACGGTGAAATCACACATATCAAATACTGGACAATTGTTGCGCTATTGTAAAGTTAGACCACTGAAGTGCTAGAGAGCAAAACCAATCAATGATACCATACAATGACAATTATGAGTATTAATATAATGTAAAACAATAAATTGCGACTCAGCTTGACTTCTGATTGACTTGATCTTGGGTTGACTTGTCCAAACTCCAGAGATACGAGGTCAGTCAGGGTCCAGCGAATGATCGAGATTTGGAACAGGGACAGGGATAGGCGAAGAGACGAACCGGGTCGGCTCCCCAAAGCGATACCTAAAACTGTACACTGTACCAACAGAGCACAACACAAATGAGGCGATAGAGTGATGAAGTCTTCGAACTGATAACTAAGTGTGAGAAGTTATCTAGTAACTTTACTATAAATCGAGAGGGCTTCGATTTTAGTGCTATCGCCTTCAAGGTTTCTTCGCTTCTCTTAAAAATCAACTTTTGTTTCATAAAATACTACAAAAACTAACCCTAACTACATAGTAAGAAAAATAAGTATAAGCCATAATCAAACAGTTGTCAGTAATTTGGAATACTTGTTCAGAGGTGAACTGGCAAAAAAACTAATGAGAGTTAAAACTAACATGCAGTTAAAACTAACATGCTCATCATGTTAGCAAGGAATAATTTATTCCCTAATGCTGATGTACTAAATTTATACATATTCAATGTAACTGATACCGTGCAGTAATGCAGTACATGAAACAGCCGTTTATGTCTTAAGGGACTCCAAAAAATATGGATACTTTAACCTTGAAGTCTACAACACACACTTGCCCTGATAGGGACACTGTGTTCAATAAAAATGCTAACTCTGTGTATCGTGTACAACGTATTCAGTAGGTTACTGGCACATACTAGTTGAACTCTTGAGAATTAATACAATAGCCATAATGAATAATAGAAAATAGGAAATATAGTTTGATTATTTGTGAATAATAGTCACCATCAATAACTTGTCTATGAAATGTTAAGAAAATGAGAATCTGCAAATGCAACAACTATCAAACTACTGTAGAAAATCCTAATTCTTCTTGCAGAAATACATCTCACAGAAATAAATCTCAAATCGAATAAAGTGGCTAAAATAAGAATAGGATAACTAGGCTATAAAATGACTAATAATCAAAATAAAAACTAAATACAGGAGTGAATTTATACATCTTGAACTTTGCGGATACAAGTTTAAATCACAGGAGAGATTAACTCCTACTCGGCGTGATTTGTACAATTAAATAACCGCAAGGATAAACTGATCAGAATACAACAAAATAAGTGAGCTTACCTGTACCAACAGAGCACAACACAAATGAGGCGATAGAGTGATGAAGTCTTCGAACTGATAACTAAGTGTGAGAAGTTATCTAGTAACTTTACTATAAATCGAGAGGGCTTCGATTTTAGTGCTATCGCCTTCAAGGTTTCTTCGCTTCTGATTTTTGGGGAAGCGAAAAGGGTATATATATTTTCTGGACTTGGGCTCTGCCAGTGGTCAAAACTTTCTCATTGGTGGAAACAACTGTGGTCCCACCTTCTTCTAAGGTGTTAACCAATGAGATACCCCAATTATATAAACTAGGGCAAGCTACTTGGGAATACCACCAAAAGGGGGAACTTTCCTAATCAATCAAAATGCTGCTAATGAGGGCCGGCATTGCCTCACCAAATTGTCTTTACAATTAGCTTAGCTAAAACAATTTATGCCCATAAGAGATTTGAATATGGTGGGAAAAATTGTTCCAACAATTTACCAGCTGTAGGACAGGAAGTGCACGTAGACACCCTGGAATGTGGTATGGCCATAGGGCCCTTAGGTGTCAGCCTTAAGCAGTCAAACATTAAGCAGAAATGTAGTCGGAAACTGTTTTAAAGGAGCAGTCCCAAACTAACAGGGTCCGACATTTGCTATTTGCTATAAGAAAATATATATTTAAAAAAAAAAAAGGAAATAATTGTAAAAATTACAGAGAGCTACCCGGTAGTCAGAGAGTAGACCAGGTATTCGGGAGACTCAAAGTCCGCGCGAATCGGCATTGTGATCACCTTTGCTCAATTCTAGGGGGTCACTACCACACCCGGTCCCTCCTTTACTCCCAGTCCCCCTTCAGGGGATAGACATGACGGTCCCCAGCCAACATCTGCCATGTCAGGAGCGGGACTCGAACCCAGTCGTACTAGCCTAGAAATGCCCGCAATTGACAGACCAGTGTACTATTAAACGGCTTGCGCCACCAGTCCTGTTTGGACTTGGAGTTGAGTTTTAAACAACTTAAGTTTATAAACTATCGTGATTGTGCAACTGGTTGATTTGTACCTTTTTCTTTTAGGCCCGAAAAAGTCTCCAGTTTTTGGTCGTAGGTCGGCTTCAAATTCAGTGACGTACTTTTGCTTGTTTTAGTAATCCCTTTTTCTGCCCACAAGTGAAATACATGATACATGTATACGCGGTTATTGGAACCAGACCTAATTTCCCTTACACAAAGTATGGTGGCTAAGAGAGGCCACACAAATCGGGCAAACATTCATACCTCTATTGAAAAAAAAATCGTTTAAAACACATATAAACCAGAAATAAATAAATTAAAAAATTGATTGATGTACTTGCTTCGGTAATTATGTTTAACATTCCCTTTACGTCCATCTCATGTCATATTTCGTAATTGTTATTTATAACAAATAAAACAATAATAATTACTAAAATAACTTCTTTAAATAAAAACATCTCTCAAATCAGTATAATTGGAAGTAGTAAATATAACGACCCTAATTTGGCATATCTATACAACGGACGGACTTCACTGTCGTATAATCCCACGCTTTCCTTTTCAAACTGCAAAATCACTCAACAATATAAAAACAATAAGGACTTAAAATTCCCTTTTCCGAACTGAAGGTGTATAATTACAACTAATTAACAAAACTACAAGTTCTCGCCACCCAACGGATTGGGGATTCCCCTGTCACCCCGGTAACGCTTCCACTCACAAATAACACTGGCGATTATTATAAAAATGCGAACTTTTCATTGAATGAAACCATTATTCAAGACAACTGGATCGTAGAATCATCTCATTGTCTATTTTCTGGAGAGGAACATTCATCAAGCAAGTCCAGTGAGCTTCAATAAAAAATAATAAAAAACTGTTTTTTGAAACATATAAACACAGACAACAGACGTATGAAAATGTCGAATTCATCCAAGGTAAGAATATACCGTAGATTATTAATGGATGAGCTGGAGTATAAACTAATGTATTAAGTTATTGATAACTGAAGAAAATTGTTCAAACTGTAAAAAAAAAAAAATGACATAAAGTATTAAATCCAAACATTTATATACTGAGACGCAATAGAAACTTACAACTTTTTCGAACTTAAATTATCAGTAATCACAATGCACAAATGTATTATGTGCACTTATTTTGGCAATGTGACCCTCTGACGTTTCGCGGTGAAGTGGATACAGATGGGATCGAGTACAGTGGACAAAACGTGGACATTTCCTCAATAAAATGCCAACATTTCTAATCCAAATTGTTGTGTTGTCTTATTTTGAACCATTTCAATTTTATGCTATTCCAAAACAAGTGGTAAGTTTCTATTGCGTCTCAGTATATGTAAGCTCAACCTCCCCCCTACGGTGGACGAGAGGTTAAGACGCAGGAGCTCGTGTGTTCACAACCCGTCCCAGTCGCCTCTGAAGTTTTTTCCACAGACACTCGGAAAGCATTGAGTATACACACGTCGGCGTAGGGCAAAATTAAATCAATTGTTTATCACCCGACTCAAGAATTTCATCAAACTATAAAATATCGTGGCACCCGCTGCTATATAGGATTCTAGCCAGCCAATCGTCATCGGTCAAGCTCAGTTGTCGAGAGGTTAAGACGTCTGCAGTAGTAAGCAGGAGGTCGTGGGTTCGAATCCCGCCCGAGTCGCGTATGAAGTTGTTTTTTTCCACAGACACTCGGAAAGCACTGAGTATACAGTGATGTACAAACGCCGGTGTAGGGCAAAATTTAATTAATTAATCTATTATTGTGTTTTATCAAACAAACAGAAATTGTAGCACAAACACTTGATAATTAAAACTAGGCTTTGTACTTGTTCATGAGTGTCTATTTTTGGCACGCTGGCTTAGTGCTTACTTTCTTTGAATAAAGATACAGACATTTAAGGGAAGGTACAATATCAGTATTTGGTAATGTACGTTGATTTCAACCATCTAGTTTTCAAGAAAAATATCATGAAACAAACCTGTGAAAATTTCATCACAAAAAGTTCTCACGTTAAAAAATAAATCAAGCATGGTGTACCGGGTGGCTGTGTGCGCCTTGTGTCAAGGCTAGTTATGCAGCAACCTATAGATTCCCAGTTTGCGTGTGTATGCATAGTTATCTTCGTGATATAAGCTTGTTGTGGTTTCTGTGTTTACTTGTTTTTATTTAGATGTTTCCCCTGAAAATCCGGTCTGTGCCCAAATACGACCTCTCTAAATACCGGTACTTCCTCGATTATATACGGACAGCGCTTGTTTTATAAACGTTCATCCGCGACTGTTTTCGGGACAGGCGTTCCCATTAACCTTTGAACAAAGTTTGACCTGTTGTCGTTCGTGCTAACAACAAACATTTCCTGTGTTCCCTATTAAAGATGAAAGTCCTTTAGATGTAATAATTTCTCAGGATGATAAACTTAAGTTTAAGATCATATTTCTTGTCTTTGATAATCTGGTAATATTACCAATGCTGTATACCCTACTTCCCCAGTTACAACAATCCTTCCAACATGGCAGCCCCCTGTATACTTGTCAAGTTACTGTATAAGGGTAATACATCACAGGTGATAATATTATCATTAGTTCATTTTGAGAACAAAAATACCATAACAAATATTTGTATAAACTGCCATTCTATCCGTGAAACAGAATTAATTTTGTTTAAAGTGAAAGTCAATGAAGTAAAGTGCCCATGGTCATTATTAAGTAAATATCTAGAAATAGTACAAAACTGATAACTTGGGCATTTTTCATTGCAGAACCATTCGCTGATGCTCCTTGTATTGGCTATCCTCTTTATGACGTCATCCGTAGTCAATACTGCCCCAATCAATGAGAGATGCTTGAACGAATCAACGGTCGGCCTTAACATTAAAACGTTAATGGACGGTCAAGCTACCATTTATGAGATATTGTTAAATCTGACGGAGAAGAACATCGACGAATGTCACACCACTGCCTCTGCAAAGGAGGTGGTGCTTCCTGACGTCAATGAGATTGATTCCGTGGAGGCGTCACGGGGCTTGTGTCCGTGGCGATACTACACGGATACAGATGAACAAAGGTAAGTTTGGTTTAGGGTGCTGGTTGGGGGTGGGGCTGGGGCGACGACGTAAACCACGGAGACGGGGGTTATAGGATCACCCCCACGTTTTGGGTCCATGCCAGTAAAATCAGAAAATTGAACAAACTCCTAGGTAGCACTTAATAATTACGAAAAATAATTTAGGGCTACGATTAAAAAAAAATATTATATTTATTTGTTCTTTCAACAGATGACCTGGCCTCCATATAGACAATGCAGTCCAGTTCTGTCTTATTGTGTTTAGTGATTGGTATTGATGACGTAATAAGTTCAGAACGGAGGCATTTAGATATTGATCAGCTGTTTAGGCCAAAAATATCTCCGGTTTCTGGTCGTAGGTCGGCTTCAAAATCGGTGCGGTGACGCGTTTTAAATTTGTGTTGTTAACATGTATACGTGGTTATTAAAACCAGACCAAATTTCAGTACACAGCGGGATAGAATTCCTATCGATCCAGCAATTTTTGTTGTAATTGGATATTGTTATTTATAGCAAAAAATCGTTACTTATAGCAAAAAATAGTACTCCAATTCCATGCCCTGTTGATCGTGATGATATTGTCCCTTTAAGTTTTATACGGCACACATTTCTTTTTAAAAATGTACTAAGTTCCCAGACAACAACCTCTTGAAATTCTGTTTAGTTTATTTTGGGGGTAGGGATGGGGGTTGATTTCGCACCGACCCCCTCCCCTCCCCCACATTTTAAGTGTAGGTCATATAAATTACTGTCCGTTTATTAAATAAATGGGATGGTCTAGTATATAGTGATCATTTCTAGATTGCATGTGTTTCTTGAACCCCCAACGGTTTACGAATGCACTTCAATACAAGCAAGCAACCGCTATCTTCTTTCCCGATCCCCCATATAATTCCACGGGACCAAATTGAGGCTGATAGGAAAATAGATTGGCTCTTTTTTATGTGCAGAGGATCAACACAATACAGGGAGTCGGACAAAGATAATTCGTAACGTGATAAGTGTTTTGAACCTCATGAAGTCATAAACTGAAGGGCGCCCTCGTCCATCAGAGGCTAGAGAAGGCCACTCATTGATTCATGTCACTGATCTCTATACTAACTGGATAGGAGATGGGCGCTGATTGGCCTATAAAAAGTTGAAGTAACCGGCCGCCATGTTGGTTCCCCCAAAACGTCAAAGAGTCAAATGTCATGTTAGCATACAGACAATAACAACAACTGGTTCAGCAGCACTCGGCATTGTCGTCGGTCGGGTAGCAGTAAACCTGTCCGGCCGTCACGCATGCGACTTCTTTCTTGGGGGAACAAAGATGGCGGACAACGAGCTTCAGCCAATCGGCGCAATCTCCTATCCAGTTACTATAGAGATCAGTGATTCATGTAGCCTGAAGATCTGACGTCACGCTTTGAGCTAGAGGCGCGTGAATTACGCTAGATCCCGGCCGTGTTACCGCCATGCCGCCATATTTTCCCTGATGCTCAATTGTGACCTTGGTTGGTATCTAGCACGCGAGCCTCGAAGCGTGACGTCAGATCTTCAGCACAACGTATCCAATGATATAAAGACAGGTCCAGTCTATGATTCATGTGTGTGCACTGCGCGTGCGTGTACGCGCAGCGCGCGTACATCAATGGTATGCCGGCCAGGGTGCGTTCCGCTTGCGCGAACGTTGCAAACGTTCGTCAACGTTTGCAAACAATTTCGAGTGGAACCAACTGTGCGCCGCCAACGTTGGCGAACGTTGGTCAACGTAGTTTTGATGTGTTTGCTTTTGTGCGAACGTTGCGCTCACAATCAGTTCCACTTTGACCCATCTGTCCCCAAACGTTCGCACGAACGTTTGCGATACATTCGCGCAAGCTGAACGCAGCCCTGGCGTCTTTTTTCTTGATATGATCAGGAAACCAGTCAATGAATAACCTTCTTTTTGCCTCTAAACGAGGGCGCCCTTCGGTTTGTGACGTCAATACATAGGGTCTTTACCATTTCTTCTTCTTCATTTGTCATCTAGGATACCAACAAATATCACGTACGCAGAACTACTTGAATCGCCCATGTCTTGTCGCGATGCTGGTACCGGCGAACCTGGAGGAGAAGGCAGGTGTGGTCTGGCCTATTACCCATTCAAAGTTAAGAGACAAAATACAACTGGCAGGTGAGGCATACTCTTTGACATTTGACATTTGACATTTGACATTTGACATTTGGACATATTGTACATTTGGCATTTGTATGCTTTATTTATGCTGTGTAAAAAGTCACATCAACTGGGCACGTTTTCGCGACCCTGACCAGAAACATTGTTCTAACCAAACGTGAACCGAAGTATTTGATCGGTCACGCTTGGTTTCAAGATGGCGGATTGTAAAAAGTAACAGAAGTTTTGTTAATTATATATTCAAACATGATGGAATGAATTCGTATATCTTTCAAGTTTACACTCACGAGTAAGTTCCATTTTGCCAAAATGTTAATTACACCGTATATTTTGAAAAACGTTGCGGATCAAACACGTGACAAAATGAATACAATTTTGTGGCTAAGTTCTCGTTTTCGCATAGCTATGCCGTCTTGTTTCTGGTTAAGAATATGACGTCAGAAACAAATTTCTGTTCGCGTTCGCCAAAACACGCCCCTGTTGGTAAGTTTGACATAATTCCAACATAAACCACGCCCGCTTCACACGCGCTGGCTTCAGCAGAAGCCCATTTGAAATGCATTGACAACCCTTTTCTTTAAGGGTGAAAGCTCGGGACTTGGCTGAAAAGACTCGAAATCTTATTATAACAAAGTCAATTTCTGCCGCAAGAATCGCTATTGAACCTTAAAATTAAGGAATTTAGGTTTTCACACAACGGTAATGTCAGCTTTAGAACAGGAATTGGAACGAAAAGAATGCATCTTATGCTTGACGCCATACCGGATACCAGGGGCGTGTTTTGGCGAACACGAACAGAAACAAGTTTCGGCATAGCTACGTAACCAGAAAATTGTTTTCAGTTTGTGACGTGTTCAATCATCAACGTTTCTTAAATAAAAAAATTAAAATTTTGGAAAAATAGAACTTATTCGTGAGTGCTAATAAAACTTGGGATAAATGCCTGTATACGAACAATCATTCCATCATGTTTTAACAAATAATTAACAAATCTTTCGTTCCTTTTTACGATCTGCAATCTTGAAACAAAGTGTAATTGATTACAAACCTCATTTGACGTTTGGTCAGAACAATGACCAAATGTTTTTCCTTCCATCTTCGGTTTAGTCACATCCTCGGTCTGGTCACGTACAGTTATATGGAAGAAACAAAGATGGCAGCACCGTGTTCCTACACTACTCTACACTACTCTCAGCCGTCTCCCTGTCGTCTCGCTAATTCCTCAAAAAGAATCGCGACAACTAATTTCTCTTTTTCTTCTTTTCTTTTTTACATATATAGTTGGCACACTAATTGGGATATGGTTCCTGTCGCTGCTATCTGCCTCAAAACCAAAGAAGTTTCATAACAGAAAGGTTGAGTTTGAAGAATATCTACCAAAATATTTATATTTATCAACTTAATTATTTAAGTAAGACTAATTGCGGTGACACCATGTGAAATTTCTCTATTGAGTGGTAATTAGTTCTGAAAAGAACTGGAGGTTACAACTCGACGTTTCGATCAGTATGCTCTGATCGTCTCAGGAAAACTTAGTCATTTATTTATTTATTCATTCATTTATACAGTTGAGCTGCTTCATTGTTTGTTGATTGGTTAATTGATGATTAATTGATTAATTGATGATTAATTGATTGATTATTGATTGACTAATTGATTAATTGATTAATTGATTAATTGATTAATTGATTAATTGATAATATGAGAGAGTAACAATGATACTATTACGTGAGGTGCATTATAGTGGAGATGTGTTATCGAAAATTTATGCAAGCCTAATTATATTTAATTAATTGTAATTTTTCGATAAGTTTGAATATAAACACTTGTATTTGCTTGTGCAAAGATATGTTTTTTATTTATGACAGAATTTAAAACTCTCATATTGCTGTAAGTGACTGTGTCACACTGTTCATGTAACTACTTAAATATACACTTTTAAAATATCTGCTTAATATTTATTATATTTATTTATTTAAAAACTAAACGTGTTTAAAATGTATTACTCATAGAAGCAGTTTTGCCAACATTACCAATGCTGTACCTTCCCTTCAGAGTATATCTTGATTCACAGAGAGTAAGCATACTCACAGAAGCAGTTTGGCCAACATTACCAATGTTGTACCTTCCCTTCAATGTATATCTTGATTCAAAGAGAGTAAGCATACTGATAGAAGCAGTCTTGTTCACATTTTGGTTTCAGTCCCCTCTGACAATTAGGAAACATCCTGGTAATAGGAAACTTGGGCAAACAATATTGAACTTACAGTGACCAATTAGTTGTTGAATTCATTCGTCTATATGCGTTGCTCGCCACTGGCTGTACATGTGCTCCCCTATAATTGAAAATGAAACATATTTCACGGCACATGCCCACACTTGTTATACATACTTGTGGATTTGTGTATAATTTTATGAAATTATCAAATTTGAATTACACAATCATTTTCCACTGGGAATTTATTGAACATATCCCAAAAGTTGTGAATGTCATTTTCTTAATGTGATGCGATCTGGGAAAACCCGTCGGATGTCGGCGAACTTGTTTTGAAGATAATGGCAAAATAGTCCCCACAATTTCTTTTTGACAATTTGAGTTTTTGTTACCATTTTAATTGTTAATATCTAAATGATCATTCTTGCAAATATTCAATAAAAATTCCATCATTTTATATGTAAAAACATATGATGACAGATAATTAAAAAGCCATCTTTTATTTGTTTCGTTTCCGCCATTGTTTTTTAAGGACAGCGGTGGCTATAACTTCCTGAGAGCATAACTCAAGTTATAGACAACCTAGAATCATGAATAAAACAGTTTTGAAAACAGCACAGTGTCCTCGTTAATTTGATGTATATATAACACAAAAATGGAAAATTTCACCATGTGAAGGGTTTTCCCAGATCACATCACAAATATAGGCCTACTCCCAATTTTCCCATTCATGTTGTTATCTTAATAGACACTGGCTATCGTAATTCTTGTTGTCAAATTTACCCTATTTCCCAATTTATAAATATAAATTTGTGCACAATAAAGTATCCAATAGCATTTGTACTCATTTAAGTTATTTTCCTGTCCATAACTTCCTTAAGACGTTCACAATTTATGAAACCAGTGGTTAAGTTTTGAAAATAACCCTGATTTCCCAGATCTGTTTGGTCAAATGTTAGGCTATTTTTTTTTTTGAAGGGTGTGTTTGCGGTCAATTATCGCTGAGTGAGATTGTTGGTTCTGACGAGAACTGTACACTGTAAAAATGGTGTTCAGAATTTTAACACATTTCTAAACACTAAGCTTGTACCCACTTTTTTCACATGTTTAGCTGTTTAGATTGTGCTTTTCTGTGATGTGTGTTTGAATTCTAAATATCATATGAACAGGTGTCAAAAATCTAAGCACGTTTAGCTTTGTGACATGTACACAGAGGATTAAACACATTCCTAAACCTTTTTTAATGCAAATACAAACCAAACAAGGTTAATGGCCACTCCAAGGTGGGGATACTAAGTCATTGAGTTGTTCCAACAACACACTGAAGAACCAGCCCCTCGCACAGAAACAAGACAAGTAAACCAGCCTCTTCACGATGCGAATAGGACTGGGAGGGGTACCAGTCAGAACAAGGCAGTTGTTAAAACTGCCTCTGCCCCTATGGTTAGGTGTCTTGCTCAAGGACACAAGTGTCACGGCCGGGATTCGAACCCACATTCTGCTTCTAACACCAGAACTTGAATCCGGGAAGCTAGACCACTCGGCCACGACACGCGTTTTTGGGTTCTAAATACAATTTTTTCCAGTGGTATAGGCGTACGAGGGGGGCAGGGGGGGGGGGAAACTGCCCCCCCCCAAAAAAAATTGTTTTTCGGGCAAAACAGTGGGTAAAATTCGGGCAAAGCAAAAAGAAAAAAAATTGGACAAAGAAAGTGTAAAATTTCGGGCAAATCAACCCCTCTGCCTCCCTTAACCAAAGAGTCCCCATACGCCCATTGACCACCCCCTACGGTTCGACTAGCCTGCTCTTTGCAAATTACCCATATTTTTTCCATTTGTTATTATTGTATTGATAATATCCTAGTGCTTTTTTTCTGTTTATTTTCCTTCCCATAACTTCCTTAAATATTTTTCACTGACTGTAAAGAAAACCCTAATCGACCCACGTGTTATTGCGTAACCTCTAAACAAGAAACAGATAATTATACAAATATATATAAATTTGTCTTCTTCGAGACTGAACTTTTTCTCAACTTATTTCAATTCATGACTTCATATACGCAATCAAATACTAAAATTAATTCTTATAAAGGAACCATTATGAATATACATCTGTCCTAATGTAAGTAGTAGACATGTTCTAATCTTTCTCTAAATTGCTACCAAAGCAAATGCTAATACATTAAAGGGGCAGTGTCGTCACGATCAGAACAGACTTTCAACAGGGCATGGAATCGGTGATATAGTTTAAGATGAACACAGTGACTAAAGCTTTCGTTTGTTTGATAAAACACAATAATAAAACACAAACATATCCGAAGAGATAATCCATATTTGGCGTTTATCCGAAAAAAAACCAAAAATAATAAGGGTATTTTCTTAAAGGGACAGTATCGTCACGATCAGAACCGGACTTTCAACAGGGCATGGAATCGGTGTCCTAGTTAAAGATGAAAACAGTGACTGAAAATTACTGGCTCATTTATGCAGCAGCAAGAGTATTATGCCCTTATCATGTGAGGTATTATGTTCAGTTACTGAGTTAATCTAAAATAGCACCCGACTCCATGCCGTATTGATCGTAACGATATTGTCCCTTAAAATTCACTTTTTTCAAATAATGCATGGGCTGTGAGTTGCAGTGTTATTTTTCCTTTCTGATTTAACCAATGTTCTGGTGCACATTTATATTAATTTCTGGAAATTACCGATACAATAACGACAAACACAGGCGATATATTTTTTTTAAATTGTTTTTGTTTTATAAATCTTATGAAGTTATTCTATCTGAAGTGCTTTATTCAGTAAAAAAGGAATTAACTGTTTGAACAATAATTCCGATCATTGTGATCAAAATGATTACTGTAAAAGAATTGTCAGAAATTGCAATTTAAAGGGAAGATTGGTGATTATCTGTTTAATAATCATTGATAATGATTATAGTTCAAAAAGGAATAGTCCGTTTGTTGCCGAGGTTTGAAATGAGAGCAGTGCCCTCAATCAGGGCCGTACTGAGCAGGGGGTGGGGGTGTGACACACCCCCAATAATTTATTGCCATTTTGATCAATTAATCAGGGTCAAACAGGGCCGTAGCGAGCGGGGTAGGAGGGGCAACCCCCAATAATTTTTCTCAGTCGGCATATATAGAGCCTCAGTCGGCAAATGAAGCATCAAAGGTACTAGAGCAAGGGTTGGTCCAGAATAAATTTGCAGTCGGCAAACCAAATGTATCGGCTGCGGTTTCGGTTGGTCGTTGTCCCTACCCCCCCCCCCCACCCCCCAACACTAGCAGGAATTGTTGGTCTGGGGGTTGTCGCCCAAAATCCCTCTCATGGGATGGCCGCGTAGTTTGACCTTCATCAAGTGTATGTCACGTACTGACTCCATTTTTATTTTTAGCTCGTTCATATATATATGTTTTATTTCACTTTTACTTCTTACCATATTTTATAACTGAATTAGGTATTTATCAAATTAATTAAATTTTAGTTGTATTTTTCTACATTCTGTATAATATTTATTTCTCACTATAATTTTATAATTTTTAATTATTGTTATTCTCAGGGCCCCGTGGAAGACCACATTTTTTCCTGAACGGATTACCCTGATAAAAGATCAAAAATAAATAAATAAACAAATTAATTGATACTTGGACTAACTTTAAACCAAGTTGGGTTTTAGACAATATATTGTTTGGAATGCTTCGGTAATTTACGTCCGTCTCATGTCATATTTCGTAATCGTTATTAAAAACAAATAAAAACCAATTACTTTAATTTGATACACTCTCAAATTAGTATAATTAGTAGTAAATATAATTTGGTATATCTATACAACGGGCTTCATTGTCGTATGATCCCACGTGTTCCTTGTCATATTGCGAAATCACCCAACAATATAAAAACAAAAAGGACTTAAAATTCCCTTTTCCTAACGAAAGGTGTATAATTACAACTAATTAACAAAAGTACAAGTTGTCTCGCCACCCGAGATTTTAAGATAAATATGTTTTGATACGGAGAGTTAATCCGGTTCCTTGTTCGAAACCTATTATAGCTTTCTATTAGAATGATGACACATGTTATTTGCGAACATTGAGCAGATTGGGGATTCCCCCGTTAAGGCTTCTACTTACAAATCAACCCGACTGGTGATTATTATAAAATGCGAACTTTCTGTTGAATGAAACCATTATTCAAGACAACTGGATCGTAGAATCATCCCATTGTCTATTTTCTGGAGAGGAACATTCATCAAGCAAGTCCAGTGAGCTTCAAACCAAATAATAACTGTTTTTTTGAAACATATAAACACAGACAACAGACATATGAACATGTCGAATTCGTGCAAGGTAAGAATATATCGTAGATTATTGATGGATGAGTTAGAATATAAACTAAATGTATTTAAAGTTATTGATAACTGAAGAAAATTGTTCAAACTGTTAAAAAACAAAATGACACGAAGTATTAACTCAAAACAGTTGGTTTTTAAAAAGCTTTTATGTTTTACAAAAAGTTGCATATTTTATAAATCTGACAAAACAATTCCTTTGTTCTCTAAGACAAATGCACTTCAGGCGAAGTAATTTCCAGTGAAGATTTACATGTGTACCGAGTAAAGTTTCACATAATCTGGTACTTACCAATGTTGTACCTTCCCTTAAAATATTTTTTTTTTAAATAAAAAAATCATTTACAAAAAGAAATTCCACCCAACGTTTTTCAATGGAAAAAAACTCAATTATATTGTTTAGCCTTTACGCCTCTTCGCTGATATTGTCATGAGTATAATTATAGGACTAATCAAATTTAGATAAACATTGTTTTTTATTTCTGCATGTTCATAAAATGACCGCAAAAATCAACAATAAATTCTTTTTTTAAGAGCGCAGAGTAACGTATTTAGTACTACCATGTGGGAATGAGATCATGCCTATTATTACGTAATGGTTAGATGACATGATAAGAAAACGTGTTGCTCTCTTCCCTTTACACTTTTCTTGAAAACTGACAGAATTATTTCCAGGGAAGTTCGATACCATCATCAAATTTACACCAAGTAAGTCTTATATTAAATCAAATCAAAATATTTATATTTAAATTCTACTATTCAATAAAACCCTTTCATGTTTTTGACGGGGAAAATTGTTTATTTTGAACACTCGTTGCCGTCTGCGACCCAGCGCTCGAACTTCGTGCACACTCCAGACGCATATTACCGTGAAAGGGTTTGACTCATCATCAATTCCATACCTATATATCTCTAAAATGAATTATGAATAGAGAATTTAGCTGGAAATTGCTTACCAACCTAAAGGACCTGTAGTATAAATGCAAAATAATGGTTACTGGCTTTACGTTTCGAACCTAGCAGGTTATTTCTCAAAGGCAAAATGAGACAGAATACAAACATGTACATAGATAAACTCAACACAGTGAGCAAAAGTTATGATAATTAATTATTTTGTGGAAAATGAATTGAAATAAATCTCAATGAATCGAATTGAATGGAATATTAAGACAAATCAGAACAATCCACAATAAAGCCTTTATTTGTAAGAACTTTCAGTGAAAAAAAAATCTGAAACATGCAATGAGGAACCAGGCTAGTTGTTGATTTTGAAAGTCAAGTTAATCTCAGCATTTTGCAAGAGTACTCTCAAGTTTAAGGGAAAGTACAAAGTTGTTTTTCTTTTTTCCATCAAAACAAATATACAGGAAAAATAACCTGTAAATATTTCATCATAAGAGGTGCTCACGTTTTACACAAATTCCCGAACGGCAGGAAAATTGTTTTTACACCAAGTGAGCTTTATTTTCGAGAATAATTCGTTAATCTGGTGATATTGTGCCTTCCCTTAAAAATAACTAAATACTAATATTAAAGTAAGCAAACACTTTCCATCCAACGTTTTCAATGTTAAAGGAAACACCCTTATTGTTTTGTCTTTTCGGATAAACGCCAAAATGGATTGTCTCATTCGGATATGTAGTTTCTAAATCTATTATTGTGTTTTATCAAACAAACAAATAGCGCAAACGCTTGACAATTAACAATTGTGGTTTCTGTTTGTTGACTTGTTTTTATTTAGTTGTTTCCCCTGAAAATCCTCGGTCTACGCCTAAATACGACCTCTCTAAATACTTCCTCGATTACTGACAGCGCTTGTTTTACAAACGTTCATCCGCGACTGTTTTCGGGACAGGAGTTCCCTACAAAGTTTGACCTGTTGTCGTTCGTGCTAACGACAAACATTTCCTGTGTTCCCTATTAAAGATGAAAGTACTTTAGATGTAATTAATTTCTCATGATGAATGTAACTTGTACCAACATTACACCAAGTAAGGTTTTAAAATGATATTTCTTGAATTTGATAATCTGGTAATATTATCAATGTTGTATACTCTTCTTCCCTTTACAATCATCTTTTCAAAATGGAAGGTTATGTATTCACATTATTCTCAATATAAGTTCACAGGTGATAATATAATTAGTTCATTTTGAGCAAAAAATACCATAACAAATATTTGTTTAACCTCCTATTCTATCCGTGAAACAGAATTAATTTTGTTTATGGCCTGATTATAATGGTGAAATTCAAGGAAGTGCCTATGGTCATAATGTAAATATCTATAAATAGTACAAAACTGGTAACTTGGGTGTGGCATTTTTCATTGCAGAACCATTCGCTGGTGTTCCTTGTATTGGCTATGCTCTTTATGACGCCATCCGTAGTCAACACTGCCCCAAGCAATGACCCTATCTTCCGAAAATTTACGGTCGCCAGTAACAACTTCGGTTCCGGCAAAGGTAAAGCTACCCAGGCGCTAGCTACATCGTCCGTGGACAACTTACTGGCCGAGCAAGGCAGTTCCAAGGCCCTAGAGTCCGTGTCTAAGAGGGATGAGAATATCGATGGACACATTGGAAATGGAAAGGGAAAATCTCCGACCGATGACATCAACTCCAGTGGGTTCTTCCAGACAATGATCTCCAGCAGAGCGTCTGTCCAGGACGGCAGACTGGGGGCGATGAGCAATCATTTTCGGGTAGATACAGACGTACAGGACTGCAAGAGCGATTTTGGCAGTTCAAGTACGGTGTCGTCACGGGCGATGTGTCCGTGGGGGTACGAGAAGACAGAAGATTCAAATAGGTAAGGTTGGTTTAGGGTGCTGGGTGGGTTAGGGTTAGAGTTAGGGTTAGGGTTAGGGTTGGGGGGATACGGCGTAAATCACGGGGATGAGGTTACAGGTTCCACCTTTTGTCCAGGGGGTCCATAGGATCACCCCACGTTTTGGGTCCATGTCAGTAAAAACTCCTAGGTAACACTTAATCCAACGTTTGAAAAAAATAATTTCTTGATCAGCTGTTCAGGACAAAAAAGGCTGTGTGGTGACGCGTTTTTTTTTTTTTTTTTTTTTTTTTTTTAAATCTTTTTTAAGTGATACATGTTAACATGTTAACATGTATACGCGGTTATTAGAACCAGACCAAATTCCCAATACACAGCGCGGCAGAATTCCAATCGATCCAGCAATTTTGGCGATATTGTCCCTTTAAGTTTTCGCACAATATGGCACACAGTCTTCTTTAAAAACTGTTCCCAGACGACAACCTTTTGAAATTCTATGTAGTTTATTTTTCTTTATGTTTACGGTAGAATAATTTAAGAAGATGACTTAACATCAAGAAAACGTTTAAAAATAATTAATTAATTTGATAATTTTCTAATTACCAATGTTGTACCTTCTGTTTATTTTTCTTTAAACGTCAACTACCGTATCATTCCACATCAGCGTCCATGTTTGTTTGGTTCCCTGGCTGCAAATCAATCTCCATACAACAAATATCATAGATTTAAATGCGCACCAGTCTATTTTGGCTGTGAGTCTCATTTTGACTCGTGTATTAGAATAAAAAATGGCCGCAGCGTGTCAAAGGGTCAATATTTCTGTCTGAAATACTTGAAGTTCCTGTTCGCACGGAAAGTGAACGTGAATCAGCGATATTCTGACGCTTTATTTAACCCCAAAATAACCCCTTTGATGGCCAATTCTCACAATAGCTATTTTTAGTTTTGTAATCTTGAAACCTGAGAGGTTACGGATATCCCGTGTGGAAACTATTGTACAATAGAACACAACGTATCCAGGCCTTGATACAGTTTCAAACAAAAACTTCCTTAAACATAAGTATCTAAGGCCAACAAAAAAATATCCGGTTTATGGTCATCAGTCGGCTTCAAAATCGGTGCTGTGAAGCGCTTTTTTTCAGCATTTTTTTTCCTCTTTTGCCAACAGGGAAAATACGTGATACATTAATTGTATATACGCGGGGACCAACATTTCCCATTATACAAAGTATGGTGCCTAAGAGATGCCTCACAAATCAGACAAACGTTCATACCCCTATGTGAAAAAGTTGTTTAAATCACAGCACGGCAGAATGCCAATCGATCCAGCTATTTCGGTTGCAATTGGACATCGTTTCATAGCCAAAAAAAGGAAATTAAACATTTAAAATTCCGTGTCTAAGGCGACGCGCGCGGAGACCAAAAACCGGATACTTTTTTGGTCTAGGTACTTTTTGTGAAGCCTACTGTTCATGGCCGAAGGCTTTTTTTGAGAAATGGAACTCTTTTGAAAAAGATACTCTAAAATCATCAGGAAAAAATGTTTTGATAACTTTTTATGCACGGCAAACTGAACTCACATATCAAATTGAGATGGGGAGGGGGTTGATTTAGCACCGCCCCCCGCCCCCCGCCCCCCCCCCCCCATTTTTAGCGTTAATTACTGTCCGTTTATGAACTAAATGGGACAGTTTGGTAGCGGTCGGTTCTAGATTGCATGTGTTTCTTGAACACCCAAGTTTACGAATGAACTTTATTACAAGCATGTAGCAGCCATCTTGATTCCACACTTACAATTCCACAGGACTAAATCGAGGCTGACAGGAAAATAGGCTGGCTCTTTTTTATGCGCAGAGAATCAGCACTGTACATGCATACAGGGAGTCGGACAAAGATACCCACAACGCGATAAAGGTGTAATGCACTTTTTCTTTCAAATACCAGTGGACCTTATGACGTCATAAACTGAAGGGCGCCCTCGTTCAGAGGCTATAGAAAGTCACTTATTGATTCATGTATGTGCGCTGCGCGTGCGTGTACGCGCAGCACGCATACATGATTGGTATTCCAGCAGGGGTCTTTATGCTTGATAGGATCGGGAACCAGTCTATGAATGACCTTCGTTTGCCTCTAAATGAGGGCGCGCTTCAGTTTGTGACGTCAATGCATAAGGTCTTTACCATCCCTTCTTCATTTGTCGTTTAGGAAACCAGCTAAAATCATGCACGCAGTACTGAGTAGAAACGACACTAGTTGTCTTGATCCTGGTACCCACGCGCCGACAACAGAGGGCCATTGTAAACTGATCTATTACCAGGTCGAAGTGCACAGAAAATCTACAGATGGCAGGTAAGTCGGACATTTGACGTTTGTATGCTTTATTTATTCTGTTGGTAAGTGTGACGTAATTCAAACATAAACCACGCCCACTTCGCACGTGCTGTGGCTCCAACGATCATCAGAAGCCCATTGGAATGCATTGACCACCACCCTTTTCTTTACGGATTTACGCAAGGAACATGAAATATACACTGGTATACGAACAATCATTCCAATCATGTTTAAACAAATAATTAACAAAACTTTCATTACTTTTTACAATCCGCCATCTTGAAACCAAGCGTAACCAATCACAAACTTCAGTTGACGTTTGGTCAGAACAATGACGTCATCGCAGCACAACCGAACTGGTGAAAACGCTTAAAATAACCAATGGCTGAAGCCCAAACATGTTTCTGGTCAGGGTCGCGAAAACGCGCCCACCCTGTTCCTTCTATCCTCGGTTTGGTCACGTACAGTTGTATGGAAGGAAAACAAGATGGCGGCACTGTGTTCCTGCAAAACTCTGTACTACTCTCAGCCGTCTCCCTGTCGTTGCCCTTTTGAACCACTAATTACTCAAAAAGAATCGCGTCAACTAATTTCTATATTTTACTTTTTTTCTTTTTTACGTATATAGTTGGCACACTTGTTGGGAGAAAGTCGCGGTCGCTAGTGTGTGCGTCCAAAACAAAGAATAGTGAATCACAAGAGGGTGCCATTGCTTTCCAAATAGACGGACTCAGGTTTGAGGAATATGACGAATATCTACCAAAATATTTATATTTATCAACTTAATTATGTATTTATTTATTTATTTATACAGTTGAGCTGCTTCATTTTTGTCGATTGTATAATTGATGATTAGTTGATTGATTAATTGATCGATTAATTGATTGATTATTTGACGATTAATTGATTGATTAATTGATTGAATAATTGATTGATTAATTAATTGATTAATTGATTGATTATAATTGATCGATTAAATTATGACAGTTATGAGAAAATATATAATATAAATATTTTTCTATGAAATATTTACATATTAAATACAAAAACGTGTATATTTATAACTTGCAAATTACCTCATCTGGGCGCATGATTGTGTTCTCACTAGACGATAGAAATGACAAGATGTTCAAAGGGCGCCCTCTATACAAACAACTGCAACTGTCTCCAGTGCAAATACTCATATCGATGGGTAGTCCCGAAGATCTGACATCACGCTTCAAGGCTCGTGAATTACGTCAGATACCGACCTCTCAGTTTGGTGGAGATTCAGTTTTGACCTTTGTTGGTAGCTAGCTCGCAAGCCTTGAAGCGCGTGACGTCAGATCTTCGGCACAACGTCTGCCCAGAATCACTCCAATCGATGGTTAGTATGTGCTATGTATTGAATCCATTAATAACAAGTTTTAAAGGTTTTCGCTGGATGTAAACACTGATCTCTATACTAACTGGATAGGAGATGGGCGCTGATTGGCCTATAAAAAGTTGAAGTAACCGGCCGCCATATTGGTTCCCCACTTGTGTCCTTGAGCAAGACACTTAACCATAATTGCTTATAGGGGCAGAGGCAGTTTAACAACTGCCTTGTTCTGGACTAGTTACCCCTCCCAGTCCTATTCGCACCGTGAAGAGGCTGGTTATTAACTTGTCTTGTTTCGGTGCGAGGGGCTGGTTTCTTCAGTGTGGAGTCGTTGTAACAACTCAATGACTGAGTAGCCCCCACCTTGGAGTGGCCATTGGCCTTGTGTGGGGCGAATTGCATAAAAAAAAAATTTTTTAAAGGTCAAGAGTCAAATGTCATGTTAGCATACAGACAATAACAACAACTGGTTCAGCAGCACTCGGCATTGTCGTCGGTCAGGTAGCAGTAAACCTGTCCGGCCATCACGCATGCGCCTTCTAAGATGGCGAACAACAAGCTTCAGCCAATCGGCGCGATCTCCTATCCAGTTGGTATAGAGATCAGTGGATGTACAGTACGTCTTGCATATCTGGGTTTGAACACAATGGCCAAAACTGCCGCTGTGACGAAAGGGTCCTTGACTCAGGAGACTGGATGCATTTTCACAGCTAGAGGGCGCGCTACAATGTGTATGGAGTGTCTGTGTGTGTGAGCCGTTTGTGTTTATTTATGGTGTAAACCGAATACCTATTATAAAAGGGAACAATGGGTCCTCGATTGGCAATTAGTGTTGGAAAAAGTCCTCGGTTGAAAACGTGTACAAATCATATGGGAAATGCCAACAGCAACAAGAACAAAAAATGGGAATAAGAGGTCCTCGGTTCACACCATTAACATGTGTGAGTGTTTGTGTGGGGTGTGGATATGGGCAGAGGAGTGTAAGAAGAGATACAAGGATGACGGAGAGAGGAGGATGAGAAATGGTGGATGAAAGGGTCAATGGATGAGGAACTTTGAGAGAGAGAGAGAGAGAGAGAGAGAGAGAGAGAGAGAGAGAGAGAGAGAGAGAGAGAGAGAGGGGGGAATGAGATGGGTAGGGGAGAAAAGTGATCTTAATAATTCGACGTGATGCATGAAATAATTATGACGAGAGGGGTAATAGCAAGAAATAAACCGAAAATATTTCACAGATGTATTCTCCAGAAGCATGTGCGAAAAGAGGGTTTAGATGTCCAATGAAAAGCTAAAAGTATATCCAGCAATTTCTAAAATGATAATGCTATTATCGGTCTGTTTGTGTTGAATATAAACGTTTGCTTGAGCAAAGCTTTTATGTATAATATGAGAGAGTATACTAGTAACAATGATATTATTACGTGAGGTGCATGTTAGTGGAGATGTGTTAATGAAAAATTATGCAAGCCTAAAATATTTAATTAATTGTAATTTTTCTATAAGTTTGAATATAAACACTTGTATTTGCTTGTGCAAAGATATGTTTTTATTTATGACAGAATGTAACAATCTCATATTGCTGTATGTGACTGTGTCACACTGTTCATGTAACTACTTAAAGATATACTTTTGAAATATCTGCTTAATATTTATTATATTTATTTATTTAAAAACTAAACGTGTTTAAAATGTATTATATATTTGTGGTAATGAAATCATTATTAGAATTCCTCAGAAGCGCACACTCAACTTTGACCTTTGTTACTAGCTCGCGAGCCTCGACGCGTGACGTCAGATCTTCAGCACAACGTATCCAATGAAACCCCTTGAATGGTACGCCTGGAGCCTTGATCTCCATTATATTGACTGGATTGGCTATAGTTCGTCACGCTCATCTTGCGTGCGCGTAATATGCATGAAGATCAATGGAGAAAGACAGAGGACCAGTCTAACTCATTGGTTCATGTATGCACGCTGCGCGTTCACGCACTCAAATGCGTGGCTCACGCACGCGCAGCGCGCATACATGAACCAATGAGTTAGCCTGAAGATCCGACGTCACGCTTTGAGGCTCGTGAATTACGCCAGATACCGGCCGCGGCCGCCATTTTATTTTCCCCGAGATTCAACTTTGACCTTGTGCGTGATGATGCGCGTCCACCACGCGCAATATCTCCAGATGGCAGAAGTACACGCGCGCGTAGTGCAGAGTTCATTCACGCGCGAGCCTGAAAGCGTGACGGGTAGGTATTTGGCACATGTGCATCCAATGAAATCCCTTGAATGGTATGCCCAAAGCTTGTCTATATCCTTGATAGGACATAGACATGGGACCGGTCTACAAATGAGTGGCCTTCTTTTTCTTCTGAACGAGGGCGCCCTTCAATTTATGACGTAATTATGGGCATAAGGTCTATTGCATAAGGTCTACAAAAAATAGAAAATCTAAAATAATTTGAAGTAACAACTAGCTGTCAAGCAATTAGTCAGTTTGCTTTCTACTGCCCTTCGTATACTTTTAAATGAGAGTTTGTGTCCATCTCATCATTTACAATATTTTAAATTAATCGCATTATACCGGAACCAGGGTCTCAAAAAGGGGCGGGAAGAGACTGTCAAATGGGGGGGTGAACATCGTATGGTAAATTTATATGGACGTCATTTAACCCTGTATCCGGCAATGGTTTAAATCATTACATTTTTTGGATAAATTCAGTGGTGTATAAACTGCCCTTAAACTATTTATTAGAGCATTAATTAGTTTTTCACGCGAAAGTTTACTTTAAATACTGTATATGTTATTGATTAAACAATTTTGAAAATTCCTGTATATTAATCACTTTTCTATAAATGAAACATCTTGTAAATAAAATATCTCTGCAAAGCCGCATTATGGAGGTAATTTTCCCTGTCTTTTTTTGTAGAACGCGGGAATTTTTAGGGGTAGAAGTGGAACCTTGTAGGGAAAAATGGAACTCGAACTCAACAGGAAGTGTTCATAGAAAAAAAACCTATCTATTATTCTTTTTGTTATAATACCTAGCCTTTCCACAGGTTGTAAATATTTGGGACCATTAGAAGGTGGAACGTGAACGTGTGCATATATACGAATGTGATGTCACACGTATTGTGTTCTACTATGAACACAATACGTGTGACGTCACATTCGTGTTAGGGCACGTTCACGTTCCATCTTCTAATGGTCCTTGTTCTGTCAGAACGTGTCCGTTCATACACTTTCGCATGGAACAGTTCCCGTGACATAGTTTACCCACGTCCCTGAAAACATTGATTTGAGCTGGCACGCAAGGGAACGTGTTCGCACGGGACAGTGCATGCCCGTGACAGTGTCCGTGACATCCATGTTCCTAAAAATATTGGTTTCAGCTGACACGCAAGGGAACGTGTTCGCTCGGGACAGTGCCGTGACGCGTGACGTATCCCTAAAACAAGGTGGAAGTGAGGTTTGTAGTATTAATCTTTATTTATGACAGTATAATAGAGATCAGTAGTTTGCGGTTAAGAGATGTTTTAGTTTGTGGTTTTGAGAAGAACTGTTGGTGAGTCAGTACACTGTGATCGTTTTCTGACAGTGAACATGAGTTGGAAATAACTTAAAGGGGCACAAACTGTGACCGTAACAATGGTGTTGGAGGAGAACATATTGAGGGAACAAACAGAAGTCCCTGTTCCTAGTATGCTCTTTTTCTAAATTCCATGTAGTTTATTAAGATGCATTTGAAATATTTCTCATTAAAGGTACAGTATCGTCACGACTAGAGCCGACTCTCAACAGGGCATGGAATCGGTTTCCTAGTTTAGGGTGAATATTACTGGTTCATTTATGCAGCAGCAACGGTTATTATGACCTTATCATGTGGAGTATTATTTTCAGTCACTGTGTTAATCTAGAACTAACACTCCGATTCCATGCCGATTCCATGATCGTGACGATATTGTCCCTTTTATGACACAATGTAATAAGCTGAAACTTTGACAAGTTAGCTTCATCGGATGTCTCTATGACAGCTTAAAACCCTCCTACAATCAGTGCAATTTTTGAAACAACCCATTCAGGCCACTCCAAGCCATTAGCTGTTGCCAGTGGCCTCCCATGGTTACCCTTCTGTGCACTGTCACACCACTGAGATTGCAGGGTAAGGTGGTCTCCCATCGATACATTGCAGGCCATATTAATATGTTCAAACATTTACAGTGGCCTTGGGTGGCACACAGTTGATTTTGTAAGATTACTTGGAAAGGACAGCAGGCTTGTACATGTATGTACTGAAGGTTGCTGAAGAACAGAATTTAGTGGATCGGAGTGGCCTCCATGTGTAGGAGGGTTTGCACACATGTTTGTGTTACATACTCGATGTGAACATTATTTTTCGTGTAGTTAAAGGGGAAGTATCGTCATGATCAGAGTAGACTTTCAACAGGGCATGGAATCGATGTCCTAGTTTAAGATGAACACAGTGACTGAACATTGCTGGCTCATTGTACCAGCAACGGTAATCACGTAGGGAATAATTTTCTGTCACTGAGTTTCATCTAAAACAAACACTCCGATTCCATGACCTGTTGATCGTGACGATACTGCCCCTTTAATAAAAAACACATTATTTAAACCATTGCCATTTGCATTGAAGATTCTTTTTTGGAGCGGATTTTGTCTCAGTCTTTCCCTTGTATAATCTACTCCATTTTGTGACAAATAACGACATATACTAAAATGCTTCATTTTTTTGCAAATTGAGATTTTCAAATTCGTGAAAACCTTGTGTGGACGTGCGTAAAGCCCATATGTCTCAAGATCCTGCATGGTGTGGACATATACATGGTATGTAACACTTACTCACCATTAACAACGTGTATACCTTCCCATTTATAACACAATGACTTCCTTTTTGTCGATCCCCGCGTCGAATCGCTGAGCAGTGTAGTCTGCGGTTCCGCAATATTGCAACAGGAACTCGTGACTGACAAAATACAACGTACACTTCCCCCTAAAAACACCGACACCACAGTTTCCGTATGTCCTCTTATGATGACCTGGTTACTGTTAGGAGCCAATAAGTATCTCTTTACAGGATGATATTATTTTTCGAAGACATCCTTTTCAATTACTTTCATTTTTATTTAGAGATCAGTTACGCATTTCTTAAAACACTTGCTTCGTTTACTTTCTGTTTTTCCCAGCTATCCTAATAAGAAATTGAACATTACAGACTCTATAGGTTACAGAATACCTTGTTGGATCGAAGATCCCGACGTGAGGGAAAATAAATCATCCCACTTTATTATCAGGGTATGGTCCATAGAGCAACCCCTCCCCTCAAAAAAAGAATGTTCAAACAAACAAACAAAAACAAAAAACAAAAACCACACGCACGTTGGCCTAGGTGAATTTTTTGTTTGTTTGTATGTTTGTTGGGGTGTTTGTTTGATTGTTTGTTTGATTGTTTTTTGGGTTTTTTATACGTGCTTCATGTACATGTATACGCGGGACCATATTTCCCATACACAAAGTATGGTGGCTAAGAGAGGCCTCACAAATCGGGCAAACGTTCATACCCCTATGTGGAAAAGTTGTTTAAAGCACATCACGGCATAATTCCAATCGATCCAGCAATTTTGGCTGGGGCTGTAAGGTCAAATTTAGTTTTGTGATGCACTCATTTTCCAATAACTAGAGTCCTTATTAAAGTGTGAAAAAATTACAATAGTCTCTAACATCACGTTAAAGTGATGTAAAATGTCATTTTATTTGATAAACTTCCTGTGTGAAATGTGTTAACATCCAAAGACAACAGTGACGTCACATTTCAAATAAATGGGTCTCTACATTTTTGTACAGTGAATTTGCAGTTCATTCCTGAATCTCCACAATATTTGATCAAATCGGCGTTGAAATTGACTTTTTGACAAACAAAAAATTCCTGTATGGAATGTTACAGACTCATTTACCGTAAGAAAACAGTGACGTCATGTTTCAAATATCGCTCTGAAAGGGTATCAAATAAAATGATATGTTACACCACTTTAAAGTGAAGTTAGAGACTTGTAATTTTTTCACACTTTAATAAGGACTCTATCTATTGGAAAATAAGTGCATCACAAAAACTGAATTTGACCTAAGAGCAAAATCCCTCAAAAGTTTTTCAATACTACTATTAATAATAATAATTTTAAATATGCAAATTTTTCAAGCCCAATAAATGTTTGTTCAGGGGTTGGAGGGACGGCAGGGAGGACAGTAGGGGGCGGTCATTGAAAATAATAGTCATTATAAATTCCAATAACCAACTTTGCTTGTCGTCTATCCATAACTCATCCAGCTCCCGCTTCAGCAAACCCTGATTTGAGGAGTTTGAATTTGTGAATAATAATTTTCAGTGGGAAATTTTGGAAACATTAATTTGAATATTATGAAAACTATGACGGAGTGAGGGGGATTTTTTTACCTGTTAAAATTAAAGCCTATCAAGAGTTACGTCATAGTCACATTTTGTTTCCGTCAACATTTTAGCACCATAAGTATATAGACGAACGGTTTATACGACATTTGAAAAGCCCTTGCCATTGTTAAGCTTTCTGTTCAAATTCCTACGGATGAATGCACCCGGTACAAAGAATTTTGATATGGAATTACCCTCATTGAACCCACCCACCTCCCACCTCCAATTTGCTGAGTCAAAGGGGAAAATAGGATAAGTACCCATAGGGTGAATACAGGGTCGTGACAAAAGGGGCGGGGGAACAAGGGGAACACATTGCCAAACACATATGGTAGATTTATAGAGGCAATATCGTCACGATCAACAGGGCATGGAATCAGAGTGCTAGTTTTAGATAAACTCAATGACTGCTATAATACCCCACAAGGTCATATTACCATTGCTGCTGCATAAAAACTAGGACATCGATTCCATGCCCTGTCGAAAGTCTGCTCTGACAGCGACGATATACTGCCCCTTTAAGTACAAGGCAATCATACAAAAGGGAGAACGTTTCTCCTTCCACGAACTGGATCCGCTAATGTAACTACAATATACCACACAGGTGTCAGGATAGGTATCGGTTGATAGTTGTTAGTTTTGCTCTGATTACATTCAAGAAGAACCATGGGCAGATCCAGAACATTTTTTAGGGGGGGCTGAGAATCAAAAACAATTATTTTTCAGTACTACAAAAATTACAATGAAATAATCAAAGGGAGAGAAAAACAAAGCACACTGTGGAAATGGGAGTGCGTTCTCCCCTCCCCTCCCCTCCCCCCCTCTCTCTCTCTCTCTCTTTTTCTCTCCTTTTTAATTTTTTATATATATATATTTTTTAAACGATTTTGGTGGGGCTACAGCCCCCTTAGCCCCCCCCCCCCCCGGATCCGCCAATGAGAACGCTGAACTATTCAGAACCATTTATCAAAAGAGAGTTTCAACATGGTGTCACCACAAACAGTCTTTACTTAGGCCTACTCATGTCCGGTCAACCGGAATTATGGTGTCATTAACTGGACAGGGCAGACAATGGTCGCGTGTGAAGGATTGACTGGGGATCGGGAACAGTGGAGGAATACGGTGGCTTCGTCAAAGGTGCCCCATCATCAACGGTTTCAAACGGCTACGGGAGTGAGCTGACCTGACCTGTCAACCTTGGGGTCCACCTCGTCCCCACTCCTGGACACTGGTGGGAAAAGTGATTTCCGTAATGCCGATTGTTTTACTTGGGTTAGGGACAACTGCCACCCGAAAACGCAGCTTATAAACAACTTATAATAATAAATAATAATAATAATGTGTGGACTTATATAGCGCACGTATCCACCAACTAAGTGGTGCTCAAGGCGCATTATATTATTACCCCTGCTCATAAGGCTCATAAGGCTCATAAATCATTCCTGAAACCATCTCAGCTCCCTGGGGGAGTATACAGCTCAATTGCTGCCATTACATCGCATATAGGGCTAATCAACCAACTCTGCCCTCACAGGTACCCATTTAACCCCTGGGTGGAGAGAAGCAATTATGGTTAAGTGTCTTGCTCAAGGACACAAGTGTCACGGCCGGGATTCGAACCCACATTCTGCTGCTAACACCAGAACTTGAGTCCAGTAAGCTAGACCGCTCGGCCACGACACTCCACAACAAACAAACAACTCGGCAAATATTCAGTGTTTAGAAACACGATACATTTTCAATCGGCAAACCCATAGCTCTAGGTTTGCCGACTAAAAATTTATTCCGGACCAACCCTTGTTCTAGTACCTTTGATTTGCCGACTGGGGTGTCACAACCCCCCTCCCCACTCGCTACGGCCCTGACTCGATTCCAATTCTTTCTTGCCCTGTAACAAGCCCATTTCAATATTCAACACTCATGGATATTTAAATTAGGTGCATTGTATACGATGTGTTTTGGGTCATATTCGGTAACTAAATAGCGTATGCTGCAGAAGGAGGCTGGGATTAGGCCATCCAACTTTTAAATGAATGCATTGTAGGTTGATATTTACTTTTCGTCATAATTCGGTATTATTTTGACGTGTTATCAAAATAATAATAATAATAATGTGTGGAGTTATATAGCGCACGTATCCACCAACTAAGTGGTGCTCAAGGCGCAGTTACCCCTGCTCATAAGGCTCATAAATCATTCCTGAAACCATCTCAGCTCCCTGGGGAGTATACAGCTCAATTGCTGCCATTACAGCGCATATAGGGCTAATCAACCAACTCTGCCCTCACAGGTACCCATTTAACCCCTGGGTGGAGAAAAGCAATTATGGTTAAGTGTCTTGCTCAAGGACACAAGTGTCACGGCCGGGATTCGAACCCACATTCTGCTGCCAGCACCAGAACTTGAGTCCGGTAAGCTAAACCGCTCGGCCACGACACTCCAAATATAATGTAGTCATGACAATATAAATAAAACATCTTAAGATTGTGTCTCCTTGATACAATATTTTTTGTCGAGTATTTTGCAATAACCAATCAGCGTTGCAGAAATCTATTTCCCACCAGGCTCTAGTAGTGAGAACGGGATAGACCCCGGGGGCGAGGTTGTGCTAGCACAGTTATGTGCATTTATAGGTTTTAAACACAATAGGCTGAGGTGAACAAAAGTCAGTCTTGTCAGGCTAGAAAATTTCCATTGAAAATTACCACGATGAAGGTTATGCTTTGTTGGTTCCTGGTGCACGTCAAAAATTATTTGTGTATCTCTAAATATTCTGGAAAATAACTGCGACCCGAAGGTTTTTATACAAAGTGAATTGAATGTTTCGCCGACTTAATCCCCGGATCCATTTCAACGCTACCTGAGCGGTTTTGCCCACCACAGTCCGGATGAAGGTCAGAGTGCGCTGATCGAAACGTTGATTTAACAATACAGGTTCTTCTGAGAACCACACAACTCAAGAGAAATTATTACATGGTGTCAGCGGCGTAGCCACGGGGGCCTGGGGGGGGGGGCACGTGCCCCCCCCCACAAATTTTCCAGTGCCCCCCCCAGGTGCCCCCCACGAAAAATCCTCATAATGCCCCAAAAAACAGAAAAGAAAAAGAAAAGGAAAAACCCATACCCCTGGCCCCCCCCCCCTCCACTGGAAAGCAATGCCCCCCTGGGCCCCCCCCCCCCCCCCACTGAAAAAGTCCTGGCTACGCCGCTGCATGGTGTTACCACAAACCGACTCTATGATCACTTTCCACCATGCAAACCTTTGGGCTCAAGTCTTATTTAATTGAATAAAGTAAAAAATAAATGTTTTAAAAATACATAAATAAAATACGTAATTTCCCCTTAAAGGGAGTGTACACCTTAATCTGAAAATTTAATTAATGTTAAAGGGACAATATCGTCAAAATCAACAGGGCATGGAATTGGAGTGCTAGTTTTAGATTAACTCAGTGACTGAAAATAATACCCACATGATAAAGTCATATTACCGTTGCTGCTGCATAAATGAGCCAGTAATTTTCAATCATTGTGTTCATCTTAATCAAGAACACCGACTCCATGCCCTGTTGAAAGTCTGCTATTATCGTGGCGATACTGTCCCTTTAAGTTGGTAATGGTGCCAAACGTCCTGATTTTTTGGTTGCCCATCTGACACGCTGCCGTTTTAGAGAAAACGCGAACAAGTATTACAAAACTGAAAATGATCATGGACGTGATCATATAGACTAATTCGTCGACCAGTTGACTGGGCGCCGCCATTACTGTGGTGGTACCTACATTCTGCGTCAAGCGTTCGTTTTCTACGCATCTCTGGATGTCAACATCCTGAAAGTAGGATGTCGTCTTCCTGAGATAATTTATCTCAGGATGATGACATCCTAAACTTATCTAGGGATGACGACATCCTATTTTCAGAATGTCGACATCCCTAGATAAGTTATCAGTGTTTCTTTGACCAATCTCTGCACTCTATCTGACGAAACGCTTGCGTACCGCGTATTTAAGAATGCATGTGACGCGCATATGCAGTGTGGTCTACACTGCACGTGCGCGTCACATGCATTCTCAAATATGCGGTACGCTAGCGTTTCGTCAGATAGATTGCTCAGATTGGTCGAAGAAGCACTGATAATTTATCTAGGGATGTCGACATTCTGAAAATAGGATGTCGTCATCCCTAGATAAGTTTAGGATGTCATCATCCTGAGATAAATTATCTCAAGATCTTATCAATCTATACATTCCTAAATGAACATGCTTTACTGATAAACAAAACACGTTCCTATAAAAACATATTTATTTGTTGTCCTTTGTGAGAGTACTAGTACATGGTCTGGTTATGCATGGCACTTCTATTAAATGAACATAGGTCTACAGTACTGGTAAAAAAAAACAATTCCGCTCATACAAAAAAAATAGTAGGCCTACTGGTAACTGATCTGGCTAGCTACGAACAATGGAAACACTGTACTAGTATTAAGGAGGCCCGTTCCGCTTCAGCATCTCCATTCATCATCCCCGCCTGACGTCACTCCAAAAATAGCCCTCAAAAACATGGCTCACAACTTTATGAAATGATTGGGTGTGGAGGAAATGGAAATGATGGGGAAAACCTGGCTACCTTTCGGCGAGAGACAGGAGCAGATGACGATGACGACGAAGAAGATCCTGGAGCGGATACAGGGGTATATAACAACCCAACAGTCCCCTGTCAACCATTGCAAGAGACAGAGACCAGAGCAAGTAAAACCTCCCTCCAACGGTGAGACCAACTTTGGTGTCAACAATTTTAAAGAATCTCAGCCGTTGCGTCCAAAGAGGAGAAAACTTAACACTGTCAGCTGACGAACAACTTTCTTGCTCAACTTCAACGCAACAGAGTACCGGTATTTTCTATCATCAGGATGTTCTCAAAGGTAAGAAAGTTTCACTTAAGCAAAACTTAGGCCATTATGTTTTACTAATGTTCATTTTAAATATGTTTGTATATATACATAACAGCAAAAGAAACGTCACCCCCTAAATTTTGATAAGTCTGAGAACGTGTTTAGCTTATGTGTCCTCAGACGTCATGCATGACGAATTTTGAGGTCAACCAAATTTGCCACATTATGTTCGTGTTACACTCCATACTCATAATATTCTTCATTAAACAAATTATATTAATTATAAAATGAAAATAATAAATATTTTTAGGGGTCACGTTTCTTTTGCTGTTATGTATATTTGACAATGGAAACATAAATATGCATGATCTCCCCCTTTTGGACGATAATACATTAACCCTTCCCCCTCCCCCTTGCCATGTTCTTCCTAATCTTCCACCATTTCATTAAGAACATGGACTATACCCATCATAGTAGACATTCATTTGTAGCTGTTGACATTGAAAGGAAAGGTATAGCATATTTTATTAAAATAACAAATTTGTCAAATTAAAAATCGTCAAAGTTAGCTGATGGTAGCATTATTATTTTGGTGTAAGGGGCTGTAATTTCCCCCAATCTTTCATCAAGAACATGACCAGTACTTATCATAGTAGACTTCCATTTATAGCTAGCTAATAACATTGAAATGAAAGGAAAGGTATATAGTATAGTATAGTATAGTATAGTATAGTATAGTATAGTATAGAATAGTATAGTATAGTATAGTATACTATATAGTATATAGTATATACTATATACTATATAGTATAGTATACTATAGTATACTATAGTATACTATACTATACTATACTATAGTATACTATATAGTAATAGTATAGTATAGTATAGTATAGTAAAATAACAAAAAAATCAAATTAAAAATCGTCAAACTTAGCTGATGTTAGCATCAGTATTTTGGTGTAAGGTGCTGTATTTTTTTAAGAACAGTGAAATTGTTACACATAACTTTATATGAAAAGTTTCCACTTTTGCACAGATTTAGCTTCCACAGGTCGTTTGCTCCATATTCATCAAGATATATCATACACTCTCTGATAAATTCCCGTCAGTTCACGTTACTGACTTTGGATCAAACAATACATTGATTTAAAGCCAGTATATACTATTTTGGTAAAATGTCTGTAAATGCAAACAAATCAAGATTATAAAAACCTATCTAGGAGAGTTTCAGTTTAATCAATCGTGTTGTTCACAAGATGCATTAATTTTGAAATTAATTTTGGAAAATATTTCACTAATTTTACTTAAAGGATATCACCTGAGATAGGAATATTTCAAGGGATGTTTGATACCATCATCAACTTTACACCAAGTAAGTTTTGTCATCATTTATGATTTTTGAGATTCCAATATTGTACGTGCCGTGGCTTTAAAGGGAAAGTAAAGGCCTTAAAGTATTTGGTCACGTAAGGTCATTTCAACTATCTAGTTTTCCACTGATATATCGTAAAACTATCCTGTAATACTTTCATCACAATAGCTCCAAACGTTTTGAGAAAATGAGGATAAACTGTTAGATGTTTTTTGTTATAAATTCGACCTAACAATTACTGTTTTCCAAAAAATGCATTTCAGATGAAATAATTTCCCATGATGATCAATACTTTGATGATTAAAACTCACTAAATAAGATAATATTTTAAATAGAGAATTAGCTGTTGCAAACTGCTTTCCAACCTAAAGGACCTGTAGTATAAATGCAAAATAAATGTTACTGGCCTTAAGTTTCAAGCAAGTTCTTTCACAAAATGGACGATAAACCAACATACACACATATACAAAAATACATAAATCATTAGTTAATTTGATAATCTGGTTATTACCAATGTTGTACCTTTCGTTTAATTTATGCTTTTCTCAGTATAAGTGTGTTTTCTTCGAAGATTTGTTCTATTGACATATCATAACTACAAGATATTAAGTAAAGACTGTTTGTAGTGACACCATGTGAAATTCTCAAATCTAGTAGTAATTAGTTCTGAAAAGAAGTGGAGGTTACAACTCGACGTTTCAGTATCCTCTGACGATCAGAGCATACTGATCAGAGCATACTGATCGAAACGTGGAGTTGTAACCTCCAGTTCTTTTCAGAACTAATCAGCAACTGAGCTTGCAATTGGCAGCAAATGAGCTGTATACACCCCAGGAAGCTGAGATGGTTTCTGGAATGATTTATGCGCCTGATGAGCAGGGGTAATAATGTACAGCGTTCTGATACCTTGTTTAAGAGCGCTTTAAAATGCTCGACATCATCATCATCATCATCATCATCATCATCATCATCATCATCATCATCATCATCATCATCATCATCATCATCATCATCATCATCATCATCATCATCATCATCATCATCATTATTATTTATTTATTATTATAACTAATCACTACTCAATTTGCGAATTTCACATGGTGTCACCACAAACAGTCTTTACTTATCTTTTTCACCATGCAAACCTACAAATATTACTTAACTGTAAGATGTTATATTTCCTTCACTAAACTACTATACAACATTTTGTCTGTCACTGTATGACCTCTATAGTTTGACCTTGGTAAACAACTAGTCTAAAGAAACAGGTATGAATCGTACATTGTGCAATGTATACTGCTGGTGCAATGTACACTGAACGCAAATGGGGAATCACCTAACTTTCCCCAGCATGGCTGACATGAGATTATGACGTATGTCAGTGACGTCAGCTCATTCATACTTAATAGTGCGCGGTATTTACGGGCCACTGGTTCCACATCTTACACCTATGAAACTCCTTAAAACAACAGTTGATTCTTTTGTGGACCTTAGTACGTTACACCTAGGCCTATATATAGGTTTTTTTGTATAGATAACAAAAAGAGGTTTATTTTTAAACATATCGGTACCCTAGGAACAAATTTTCGTCCAAAAAAAACAACAACAAAACAAAACAAAAACAAACAAAAAAACCCAATCTAACATGAAGAAATAAAATGACTTTACTATTGCAGAAGTTTGACGTACATCACCCGATTTGGGATTTTGCTTGTGTATTCAAACAAAGAGAAGAGGTAAAATCCTATTTGGAATTGTGTAACGTTTTTTGCAAAATCATCGCCATATTGAGTAAGGTATACATTGGTGATACTGGCAAACCCCAGTGCTTCTATGGATAAGCCGGAATATTTCACTGGGTTTAATTAGTGTAACATTGGTGTTATGAAATAGTCGCATAGATATGACTTTGAGGATTTAATTAATACCCCATTATTTATCTTTATCTCTCCAGAGTCTCGAAACCACATTTCTGATCGTCCTCTCAATGACATCATTCTCAATCTGTCACATCATTCGCCGAGATGCCTCAGAAGAGGTCATATCTGTTGCCGTGGAGACGGAGGAACAAGGAAACGGCTTGATGAACCAACTGCCACTCGGTGGTTACTCAGAGACGTCGTTCAATTCTCAAGAGGAAGAATCTACGAACGTATTGGGAAACTGGTACCCTGATGGTGGTGACAGTGAGGAAGAAGTCCAGGAGCACGACTCCGCGAATGATATTGTTATAGAAATACCCTCAACGTCAGCTGGTGAAACACACACATCAACTAGTGACCCAACAACGCCACAGGATGGCATCTTGAACACTGTAACCATAGCAACATCATCTGAAGAAACACGGACATCAACTAGTGACCTAACGCTACATGGTGACGTCTTGAATGAGGCAACAACAGTTGGGCAACACAGGAACACAAGCACCGTGATCAGTGAGCACGAAGAGGCCGAGTCTTGCTACGAGCCCCCCGAGAACCAGCTTCGCCTCAACTTCAAGTCCAGCAACATGCACGTGAAGTTTCCCGCCCTTGCAGTCCTGCGCAAAGAGGGCGCTAGTGCAGAGACAGAATACGGTTATGACCTTTCTGGGGATGGCTCCAGTGGACCCGTAGACCACAGAGATGAATATGTAAATCTGACATGTCCGGTGGAGTTATTGCGGATCACTGGAATGGATGACGTCAGTGCGAGGAGTCTGTGCCCCTGGAGCTATGTTGCAGACGTCGATCCTAACCGGTAAGTGTATAAGGGGACCAGATTCTGAAAACATAAGCTTACAAAGTGATGAATCAAACCTTTTTATAATCAAGCTTTTTATAATTTGATTTTTGGTTATCATGTTTTTTTTTTTACATCATTAGGATCTAAATTTTCTTAATATGTTTTACATAAACGTCAATTTCAATCAATAAAATATTAAAATCAATGATTTTTGTGAGTACTTTGTTTCAAATATGTCATTTGTTTTCATTTGAATGCTTGTTTTCCTAACAATAAATTGTGTTAATTATGCACATTATTGATTATTACAAATTCCATATCTCCATAATGCAATATGCCACACACATCTAATATACCAAATTAAAGCCGATGATGTACTCTTTCCAGCTACATAGAAATGTATATTTGTCAAATTTGCGTCTTGTGACTCATTTTCACAGAGCGGGTCACATATATATCTACATAAAATTGCATTTTATAGGCCTTTAAATTAGTACATCCCTGGCCCTTTAAACAAGGTTTTATTGTAGACTAATACATATTCCACCTTTGTATTTATCAGTTACCCAAGCAGAATAATGTTTGCCAAATGTCACTGTCCAAACTGCATAGACACCGGACGGACGGAAGGGGGCGCTTTCTCCAACGACAACACGTGTCATCAGGTTTTTTTCCGCATGAAAGTTTTGCGAAAGGGAAGCTGTGTGAATGGGATATACATGTAAGTTGCCTCACAAGAATATGAAGCACGGAAATCTTACATATTATGTTGTTTTCTGATCGCAGAAAAGCAGATAATAATAATAATACCGCGCTTATTTCATGTACAAATCACAAACGCACCTTACACTAGTAATACATTTTTTCTTGTAAAATATACTTTTACACTTTTCTGCACTGTTACTTTTACACTTGTCTTCTAAATAATCATTTTGTGAAATATACTTTTACACTTTTCTGCAAGTAGAAATGCATAATAACAAAATGATGTTGTGATCTCAACATAAAGGTGTCATTTCTTGCACTTCCACACATTTACACTTTTCTGCTTGCAGAAAAGCAAAACAGAAACTATAATACTGACAAAATTAACATTGCTATTCCGTATCTCATCATTAATATTAAATACCGTGTTCCATTTTTGTTTGTTTTGTTTTAGGTATTATACGGAGTATGAAGATATCCCAGTCGCCTGCGCATGCGTTCGGCCAAAGGTATGAGTCACGTGATGCAGAAACAACTATTACGTAATATGTCTGAACAACATCTGAACAATGTCTTTCTAACGTTGGCTAATAACACGTCCGCATGAGCCAAAACTTGGACCTCATCGACGAACGGCCCCTGGTTCATCTGACCTCTTGAGGGGGTAGTAGTAAAAGTGACAGACGTCGTTCAAATTCTGTAGGAATTATGTGAAGTGTTTGCTTTGTCTTTTATTACCAAATTTGGGCTTATTAACAACTGATTCAGTTCAGTGAGCACACACTCCTCTCCCCCAACCCCTAGGATCCTAGTCTCAACAGTTCCCGCCTGCGCGCCTCAACGAACTAATCCTCCAGCATCCATTCATGGGATGATCCTCCAGCAGTCTACTTAAGCAGCAGCATTTTCCAGAGTCCGGCATTCTCCTGAGGACGATCAGAGCATACTGATCGAAACGTCGAGTTGTACCTCCAGTTCTTTTCAGAACTAATTACTACTCAATTGAGATTCCACATGGTGTCACCGCAATTAGTCTTACTTAAATTTGGGAGAGTTCATTTACACTGACAGGGAAGGTTCCCCAATGCATCACATGCTTGACCACTAGAGGGCGCTGTTACGATAATCATTTCGGATACCAACGGAAGACAGTACATTAAATGAATTTCACAATCTGTCATTAATTTAAAAAAAAATACATTTTAAATATGTCACGACCATCGTGAGGAGAAATCAAACAAATTCAGCTCCCTTCAAATTCTGATTTTAATGGGTGTTTTTTTTAATTTCCTTCGAGAATAGAAACATTTTCCTAGCACAAACCAATTTGGACACCCCTGCCATTCCAAATGAACGATCCCTTTAAACTATTAGTTACTGTGATTACACTTGTATTTATTTATATAATGTTTTATACTTCATATTTTTTATATCTTATTTATATAATGAAACTAATAAACATTTCGCTGAGTGAATTAGTCTTTTGAAGACACACCAAGTTATGGTATGACTTTCTAGCGAAAACGGTAAAATATTATTTTAAAAGTCTACTTTATTTCAACAAGAAATTAAAGGGTTGAATTCACCTTGAGTTTGGTCAATGACAACCCTTTATAACGTTGGAATTAACTTTGAAAAGTATTGAATTAGCATGTATTAAGTTATATTTAACTTTACTACATGTTAAATTCAACGCTTTCTTTGAGTAAAATTCGTCGACTTGGAGCAGTAAAGAACTTAACGACATAAAACACAATAAAGGGGGCCACTTTGCATCCGTCACGTTAGCAGTTTTTCTAATGGTTGTTATTTATTTTTAAGTACCTGAAACCGACCAAAAAGTGTTTCAACATGTGAATGGACATGCAGGCTTATACTAGAACTAATTTGAGTTGATTTATTTTATTAATTTTTTTATTTATTTATTTTTTTACCCTCAAATTTCCATAAAAATTGGACGGAAAAAGTTACCGCACTTTTCCGTCCATTTGTTGATAGAAATTTTAGGGTAATTAAAAAAATATAGTAATAATCAACTCAAATTATCTTTAGGATAAGCATGCATGTCTATTCAAATGTTGAAATTCTTTTTTGGTGGTTTCAGATATTAAAAAGAAAATTACAACCATTAGAAAACTGCTAACGTGACGGTAGGAAAGTGGCCCCCTTTATTGTGTTTTATGTCATACACACTTTTCGAAAATGTAATTTGTTTAATGACAAAAGGTGTTATAAGCTTATTAGCTGTTATTACCTAATTCAGGGTGCTAAATGTACCATTTGAGTATTCATATTGTTAAATAACATAAATTAGAATAATTAAGTTTGAATCTTAAATTTCAGAAGTTTAAACTTTCCATTTTAGTTTTCTTGACATAATTTATATAGGCTTTTCTGTTCTGACCCGACGAATTTTACTTTGTATGTTGGTTCAACATTTTAGCTTTTAGATTGTATTTTCAAATTTATTTTTATACTGTTTTAACGCTGGATTATGTCAATCATAAACCATAGAGTGTGATACAAGTGGCATTTTGTGCCACGATATTTTGAAACTGTTACCTAGTTGGTGACCTGCAAGTAAGTCTGTTTTAAAGACTTTATAATGTTGACATTAATATTTATAATGTTGATATTATATTTATAATGTTGATATTATATTTATAATGTTGACATTATTATTTATAATGTTGATATTATATTTATAATGTTGATATTATATTTATAATGTTGACATTATTATTTATAATGTTGATATTATATTTATAATGTTGATATTATATTTATAATGTTGACATTAATATTTATAATGTTGATATTATATTTATAATGTTGATATTAATATTTATAATGTTGACATTAATATTTATAATGTTGATATTAATATTTATAATCTTGATATTATATTTATAATGTTGACATTAATATTTATAATGTTGACATTAATATTTATAATGTTGATATTATATTTATAATGTTGACATTAATATTTATAATGTTGATATTAATATTTATAATGTTGACATTAATATTTATAATGTTGATATTAATATTTATAATGTTGATATTATATTTATAATGTTGATATTAATATTTATAATGTTGATATTATATTTATAATGTTGACATTAATATTTATAATGTTGACATTAATATTTATAATGTTGATATTATATTTATAATGTTGACATTAATATTTATAATGTTGACATTAATATTTATAATGTTGATATTAATATTTATAATGTTGATATTATATTTATAATGTTGATATTAATATTTATAATGTTGACATTAATATTTATAATGTTGATATTATATTTATAATGTTGACATTAATATTTATAATGTTGACATTAATATTTATAATGTTGATATTAATATTTATAATGTTGACATTAATATTTATAATGTTGATATTATATTTATAATGTTGACATTAATATTTATAATGTTGACATTAATATTTATAATGTTGACATTAATATTTATAATGTTGATATTATATTTATAATGTTGATATTAATATTTATAATGTTGACATTAATATTTATAATGTTGATATTAATATTTATAATGTTGACATTAATATTTATAATGTTGACATTAATATTTATAATGTTGATATTATATTTATAATGTTGACATTAATATTTATAATGTTGACATTAATATTTATAATGTTGATATTAATATTTATAATGTTGATATTATATTTATAATGTTGATATTAATATTTATAATGTTGATATTATATTTATAATGTTGACATTAATATTTATAATGTTGACATTATTATTTATAATGTTGATATTAATATTTATAATGTTGATATTATATTTATAATGTTGATATTAATATTTATAATGTTGACATTATTATTTATAATGTTGACATTAATATTTATAATGTTGATATTATATTTATAATGTTGATATTAATATTTATAATGTTGACATTAATATTTATAATGTTGACATTAATATTTATAATGTTGATATTAATATTTATAATGTTGATATTATATTTATAATGTTGATATTAATATTTATAATGTTGATATTATATTTATAATGTTGACATTAATATTTATAATGTTGACATTAATATTTATAATGTTGATATTAATATTTATAATGTTGATATTATATTTATAATGTTGATATTAATATTTATAATGTTGACATTAATATTTATAATGTTGATATTAATATTTATAATGTTGATATTATATTTATAATGTTGATATTAATATTTATAATGTTGATATTATATTTATAATGTTGACATTAATATTTATAATGTTGACATTAATATTTATAATGTTGATATTAATATTTATAATGTTGATATTATATTTATAATGTTGATATTAATATTGATAATGTTGACATTAATATTTATAATGTTGATATTAATAGTTTTCTATATTTGAAAGTTGTTGTATTCGTTATATTTCATTATATCTAAATAGACAGTAATAATACTACTACTAATAATGTGGACTTATATAGTGCACGTATCCACCAAACGGGTGCTCAAGGCGCATTACATGATTACCCCCTGCTCATCAGGCGCATAAATCATTCCTGAAACCATCTCAGCTCCCTGGGAGTATACAGCTCAATTGCTGCCATTTCGGCGCATAGGGCTAATCAAACACAACAACCAACTCTGCCTTCACAGGTACCCATTTACCCCTGGGTGGAGAGAAGCAATTATGGTAAAGTGTCTTGCTCAAGGACACAAGCACCACGGTCGCGGTTGGGATTCGAAGACACATTCTGACGAGTCAGCCTTCAGAACACAAATCCGATGCACTAAACCGCTCGACCATGGCACTCCAAGTACCGTCACGATCAAAGCATAGTAGATAACACTAACAGGGCATATTTTATGCATATTTTATGCATACATAATGATCCAGTAGCTACGTAATAATGATACTAAAGCGGCAGCCACGTATTTATTAAGATCTTATCACGCCCTGTTATCTAGGCCAGCGCGTGTTCGTTGGGTATTATTTTCAGTCAATGAGTTTATCTAAAGCCAGGACACCGTTTCAATGCCCTGACGAAAGTCTACCATGACTGTGATTATATTGTCCCTTTAATAATGAAGATCAAGTAATATGGTTAAAGTCAACCTGTGACATATACAGATCAATTAAAAAAGTAAGTTAACAAGTTTGTCGGCATTTCTATTTAATTATTTAATGATTGCACTGTGCATAATTATATCATTGAGTCAACTATAATTATACCATTTTGTATTGAGTTGATAGATTTGTGTATCTTTGTAAATTAAGTAGATAATTATTCAACACCACTGGTGTTAAATACACCAGTGGTGTTTAATGTATTCGCCCAAATGAGGGAACGATTTTACACGACTGTCATTTTAACACCTCATGTTTGCAGTGTATACTAGTGTGTGTTTATATTTAAAATAGTGGGTGCTACATTTTAGCTAAAATTTGTTTCATAAAATTAATTATGTTTTATAACAATGAAACTTATAATAAAGAATAATAACAAGAAGAAAGAATTAGAAGAAAGAAGTAGCCAGTATTGTGTCCAAACCTCTTGTTTCTTGTTTGTGGGGATGTTCGGGGGGCTTTGTCGTCTAGACCAAAGGAATACCCCGGCCTGCTACAATAAGTTTTCAGGATGTTTTACTTTTGTCAAATCACACCTCTGCACAGTTAATTAGATTTAATATTACGAGTTTGTTATGGTTTGTTAAGTATAATTAAGCAGGACACAGGCCTTTGTCAAACCTTGCATATTTAATGAGTTTGAAATAAATCCTTTATACAGAAACAACCAAGCGGACAGTTCAAGACAACAGTTCTTGCATTCATGAGAAAAATATAAAAACTGTGTATTTTTTTAAAACTTTTGGACCAAATACAGATAACCGTTTTTATCGTCATGCGTGCACATTTACTCAGTCAGCATTTAGAGCCTCAGTCGGCAAATGAAACATCAAAGGTACTAGAACAACGGTTCCAGAATAAATGTTCAGTCGGCAAACCTTGAGCTATGGGTCCATTTTTGGGGGGGGGGGGGGAGCCAAGTAAATTTGTCTGGTCATATTAGAGTTGTGTTCCCAAATTGCGCTCCCAACTCTGATGTCAGTCGGCAAATTGGCTTCACCCCCCTAAGAAAATGCCTTCGCTAAGCCCCTGGATTGGTCACGTGATTTTCCACATTCAAGTACACCGAACCATCTTGTAAGTGGAATATCATATCATGATAACCAGTCGCATTGATGTCATGGGAACGTCACGTCACTCTTTGATAGGCCTTCTCTCTGCCAAAGGTTCTTAAAGATTGTATAATTATATCAACCCTGTAACCATATTTACATTCGATGCTCCCTCTATCTTCTGTTTTAGGACAGAAATAAATCACAAGTTTCTATGTACACTTAATTTTGTTTTTACACCGATGCATTATTATAACATACAAAATACTTCTAATTAACACTGAATTAAATTTGAAATATAATGACCTAACGAAATTATTGCAGGCATCACCATAACAAATTCATCTGCCAGCTTATACCCCCGCCCCCCCCCCCTCCCCTCGCCAAAAAAAAAAAAAAAAAAAAAAAAGTCACCGGTTTTTGGTCTCCACACGCGTCGCCTCAGACCCGCGCGTCATCATATGTATACACATATCCATTTTCCATCAAAAAAACATCAATAAACTTCCCGCAGTGATTGCGAGCATGAAAAGCAGCGGGCCGGCGTGGAGAGATAGATGGGTGCGATCGGCTCCGTTAACGGCACCTGTCTCAGCCAACGCCCAGCCGTTACCCGAAGACTCTAAAAAGTAAGTTTAGGATAAAAATCAGATTTTAACCAGTCTCGTTCTTGACGCTGGAAACAGCTGTCAAAAAGTTTGATTTTTTAAAGTAAGCCCACACATAAACAACTTCTTTCCATTTTTAACAATTTCAGATTCTACAAAGGCATTGCACAGCCGATGATTACAAGAGTTTGAAGGAAAAGCTTCGACATCAAGAAAAGCGGCACATTCGTTATTAATTTTATATTCCCTCTGGTGAATTATGAGTTTATAGAAGATTAGTAATGGGAGTTATCGATTAGTTCGATAACCGTTTAACCGAATCATTCACTGTTGGTAAACCGGTTAACCGAAAATCAGCAACTGGCGGCCAGATAATGTGAAAAGAACTGCAACAATCTGTGACGACATCAAAAAACACAATGGAGGAAAGCATAACATTTTGCGCAGAATGATTCCAATAGTTTGTGAAGACTTTATGTATAGGCATATACCAAGGTTTTCCCGAAAAGAATTAATACATTTTCCCCCAAAAACAAACACTAAAAATACCATTATAAAGCAACGGACTGTAAAAGTGGAATGCCGTTTAATAATATAAGGATTTTATGTAACCACCAGTTCTTTTCAGAACTAATTACTACTCAATAAAGAATTTCACATGGTGTCACCGAAAATAGTCTTACTTAATCCTCTTCACCATGCAAAGTTACAAGTTTTACTTATAAGGATTTTAAAACAAATTTTGACACTAAGTATTTTGTAATTTGTAAAATATTATATTCTCACAGAATGTTTATTTAATATATAAATTTTGTTTACGAGTTGGGTACATGTATATATATGACTTCTACTGTTATTTATAACAATAATTTGCAATTTGCAAAATGTACCATTCACGGTTTTTTGTTAGCCTTTAGTCAAGGCGCACGGGGCAACCAAGATAGCATTCACCACGCACGAAACAAGACCAATACGAAGCGGGACCTTTGAGTGGTCTTTTTGTTGCCCCGTGCGCCTTGACTGAAGGTTAATTTTTCACAAGATCACAGCACAGAATCTCTAACTTGTAGTTCAACATTTCAAAAAGTTATTTCTCTAAAACCCATTGATCACAATGATCACAAACAACAGTTATTTCTCTAAAACTCATTGATCACAATGATCACAAACAACAGTTATTTCTCTAAAGCCCATTGATCACAATGATCACAAACAAAAGTGTACAGTACATAATAATACGAGCGCAAAAAACCTTTATTTCACTTCTACTCATTATTCAATAAAAATTAATATTCCACTGAAACCGGTTATTTTTTTTTTACAATAATTAAATAATTCATATACATAAATACCTACATGTATACTCTTAGACTGGTCTCCATTTTATAAATTGTGATATTTGGGAAATAAAGTCAACTACAGCCTAACCTATAACTGGACTTTATAAAACGTTTCTATTACGTTCTCAGGGAATAAAAATGGTTAACCATAGAGGTGTCCTTTCTTTATGGGTAAACACCGGGTTAAACACGTACATAACTTGATATAACAGTTCAAAGTGCGGCCAGCGAGCATTTTCAAATGTGTGATTTGACAAATTCCTGAAAAATGGGTAGCGGACCTGGGTCTCCCTTTGGTCTAGAGGACAAAGCCCCCTGAACCTCCTGGATGTTTAATTTTGGAGGATTTACAGACTCTCCACATCCCCACAAACAAGAAACTAGAGGTTTGGACAAAATACAGGCTACTTCTTTTTTTCCTTGGTGGGTTTTTCTTTCAAGAACATTTTGAGGCAAAGGGAGATTTGTATAAAAATCCTGATAAATCACAGGCCTAAAATGAATTCAACAATTCACCCTAACAGATCCTGAAATCGGGAGAAATCCTGAGAAATCCCAGTCCTGACTTTTATTAAACTTGTCCCGTGACAATGATCGGAGAGTGCTTGGCATTGTTTTTGTTTAAAACGTCTTTAACCAATTTAAAAAAAAATAAAACACCAGCTTAAAAAACTCCAATTGGTAGTCATTTCGGCACAAACACAATCATAGCTGCCAACATTTCAAAATTCCAATTCGTAATCAAACCGACTAAGACAACAATTCGTATTGAAACTAAAATGATGGTCAAGATGACAAACTGCAAATAAATCACACAAAAACAAACTACATATATGTACGTAAATCAATTTGTACTTTCGTAATTCCTGACAAAAATTCATAATAATTACGAAAAATTCGTACGAGTTGGCAGCTACGCACAATGTGGCTTGACCTCAAACAAGGTCCCATTGCCAAAATCAATCTTTATTAGCAATTCATGTACATGTACATAGTATTCAAATAACTGGCAACGGTTTTGTTTTGAGTTACTGATAGGAAATGACTCGAGTCTAGACTAAGTCATTTCCGATTGACACTTCCAACCGTATAAACACTGAAAACATGAGGAATATTTTGGAAAAACAGTTAATTGTGTCTGTTTCACAGTAAAACAGGTTAACAATTTTTGCAGAATTTACTTAACACGAAACGCAATAATACACGTTATATATGCAAATATGTAAACCAACATTGTGTAAGCAGTTTAATGTTGGCTGATTGACCTATCGCCATTCGCAACGTAGCCACGCCCCTAAGACAATCCATATTATGGAAGTTTGTGTGTGGATTTTTTTTTTCGCGCGTTGATTCTTCTGCGCGCGGTAGGTCAACTTTCCACAGCTAAAAATTCTGATTCTAGCTGTTCGAGTGATGTTTGCGACAGGACGAGGAAAAGCATCACGAATGTCGTATAAAAGTCAATTACCACGGAAGACAGTTATCACGGAATTTCACTGAATGTACAACTCGCGATATTATTAGTGTTAGAAATATCATTTGCACGATGTTCAACACACATGAAAATATCAGAACGTTTTTTGTGATGAAAAAGACTTTTCCACGAGCTGGAATCACGTGTTTGACATTATTCCCTGGCTTTTCTAGGACTTCAAGGAACACAAAAACCATATTTTTAAATAATGTTATTACATTTAATATCTATTTAACCAATTTATATATTACATGTACACATGTATACAATTTCCTCATTGATCTAATGAGCACACCTAGAGTCGAATAACCAACAACTACTTGTATTCACACTGAAATATCTGAATAGAAAACAGACTATTCAACTTCGAAGACATTCAATGTAAAATAATCGACCCCAGGTATGCATGGATTTATAATTTAAAAAAAATCATCTAATCCAGAAAATCCAGAAAATCATCTAATCACGATTTTTCCTTCACCAGTACTTTTCAAAAATTTTCACATATTTTTCACAAACATTGTACAATAACAAATGCTATTATTGAATATTTCTGGTAAATATAATACAATTTTTGGAGTAGTGTATTTTATTCATCTACGTCATGCTACAATGGCGAACAGAGGGTATTCAAGGTCAACTATATTCTTAAGCCTAACTAACTATCAAAAGTCTACCAAAATCCACCACCTGGTTTTGATTGATTTTGATGGATTCAGTACTCCACAGTATAGCCCTGCGAATAGAGCATGTAGCCATATGTACCAAATCCATCAAACTCCCACCAGCTGCTTTTGTTGGATTCAGGACTGTGTATAGCCAAGCCATGGTTGATTTTCATTTGCTACTGTACCAATTCCATCAAACTCCACCGGCTGCTTTTGTTGGATTCAAGACTGTGTATAACCAAGCCATGGTTGCTTTGCATTTGCTACTGTACCGATTCCATCAAAGTCCAACAATTGGGGTATCTTTTTACTGCATGTTGGTGGATTTTGGAGGATTTGGGATGGTTTCTAGCTAAAATGCATGTACATGTAGGGAGTTAGGGTTAAAGTGGAACTGATCGTTTGGATTGTTGCTGAATACCACAATATCCAACAAATAGCAGATTTCATTGGATGTTGTTGCACTGAGCAGTGAACAACGAACTACTCTTCTAACTGTTGGATCTTGTTGCACTGAGCAGTTAACTGACAAACGAACTATTGATTTAGCTGTTGGACCAATGAGCAGACTCCACATTACACTGTTGTTTGGTTTTGCTGAATCCAACAATATCCAACAAATGGAAACTCATTTAGAACTTGTTGCACTGAGCACTGAACAAAATAACTATTGTTCTATATACTTCCCTGTTGGATCTTGTTGCAATGACCAGACTCCACATGTTTTCTTTGTTTCCGCGCCTTGAGCGCCAGCAGGGTGGATATGTGCGCACTACAAATCTTTATTATTATTATTATAATATGCCATTGTTGGGTTTTGCTGAATCCAACAATATCCAACAAATGGAAACTCTGTTGGATCTTGTTGCACTGAACAAAAGAACTATTGTTCTATATACTGCCTGTTGGATCTTGTTGCAATGACCAGACTCCACATGTTTTCTTTGTTTCCGCGCCTTGAGCGCCAGCAGGGTGGATATGTGCGCACTACAAATCTTTATTATTATTATTACAATATGCCATTGTTGGGTTTTGCTGAATCCAACAATAGGAAACTCTGTTGGATCTTGTTGCACTGAACAAAAGAACTATTGTTCTATTTAAACTGCCTGTTGGATCTTGTTGCAATGAGCAGACTCACTCCACATTATGCTCTCGTTGGGGTTTGTTGGATATTGTTGGTACTAGAAGAATGCCTGACGGGGGTTCAAGTTAAAGGAATGTTCTGCTAAATTAGTCCACATTGTACTGTTGTTTGTTATTGACACGCAGTTGCCATACAGAAAATGCCAGCCACAGGACGTACAGGCCAGCCGCAATAAAACAGTTATTCGAGACATCTGTGTAAGCCAATTCCAAATCAACTTTTGTTATATTGACAGAGGCTTCTGGAAGCGGCAAATCTTCGACTAGTGCGATGGAGTTGACCCTGAAGAACACACCAAGTACAAGCTACAAAAAAGAAAAAGCAATCGTAATATATTAATCTGAGATTTGTCATGACTATATACGTACACTAACTCTCATGTACATAATGTACACGTCACTAGTGACTACACCTCGATATTCAGTAATTCTTAAGGCTGCGCCAGGTATGGGTGCCCGGGTATCCGAAGATTTCCAATTTCAGGTATCCGGTTCCTGAAATAACCGAAAAAGTACAGCCTTATTTGAGATTATGTCATGACTGTACACATACATGTACACTAGGACTAATGTATGTGACTACGCCTCAATATTCAGTAATTCTAAGGTCAAAAACGTCGAGTTCCAACCAACTGGTTCTATTCAGAACTATTTAATACTCAAAAGAGAATTTTGTCACTGCAAACTTATCCTTTTCACCATGAAAAATTACATGTCTTAATTCTATGGTTAATTATTTAGGATAAATTGAAAACAAAATAATCCAATATCATGTGTGCTCCAACTGATAAGTGATATTCCTTTGCTCTGTCATGTATATTATTTAGTCATCGGGTAGCATACACACAGGGAGGGGAGAGGGAGGGTGGCAGGGCAGTGTACATAAGTCATAACATGAACATCATCAACCTCTTTGTCCATTCATGGAAGCATTCATAATAATAATGGAAAGAATGTAGAATACAACTGCCACTTTTCTATCCAAATATGACAAATATATACACATGTAGTTCCTTTAAAAAGATAATAGAGAACACACTTAAGGAGAGGAAAGTGTAGTCAAGTGAGGATTGGAAATGATATTTTGGGAGAATTTGGGCAATGAATGTATACACACCCCGGTGAGATGTTGGCCATTTTGTCGTCTGCTAAAAACACATGCTTAGACATTGTGCACAAGTGGCGGTTGGGTTCGACATTCTTTCCATAATAATAATACAACATTTATAAACTGCCCTAATCTTGCAATGCATGCTCTGAGGCACTGAACGCAATAAATCCTAAAAAAAGCACAACAAAATTCAAAATATAAATGGTTACCATGATTACAATAGACCTTATGCATATGACGTCGCAAACAGAAAGTCGCCCTCTATCAGAGGCTAGAGAAGGTCACTCATTGGTTCATGTATGCGCGTTGTGTGTGCGTATACGCACAGCGCGCATGAACCAATGAGTGACCTTCTCTAGCCTCTGATCGAGGGCAATATTCAATTTGTGACATCATATGCATAAGGTAGGCAGATTCATGAAAATTTCAGAATGTTCCAATAGTTTTTATTCTGATTTTATCTGACAGAGCTTAAAATTTGCAACAAAATGAGGGGTCTTGCAGCTTTGTTGGGTAATTGGATCAAAAGTTATCGTAAATTATTTTTCATGAAAATACCCAATTTTTGATATGGTAAATGAGGCAAAAAAGTGAGGCGATAATAGTTAACATTGGCTATATAGGCCTTACAGTGTATAATTTTACATGTACTGCTTGGAGGATTCCAACCAAACTAGAAGCCGTCATGTATATTTTGAAAGCCAACCTTGATGTTGGCAAGTTAACTAATTATTCAAAATGGATGCTAATTAAATATTCAAAATGGAAGCTAATTAAATATTCAAAGTGGACGCTAATTAAATATTCAAAAAGAACGCTACATAAGTATCATTCAATAATATTGTTTGTGTTATTCATCATTGAAGCACACTTTAACAAGTTATTGTTAAATGAACATATATAAAATTTGTAATAAATTTGAATAAATAACATAACTGTAAAACAACTGTAATGCATTCCAAAAATGGCCGCCATTTATCAACAATAAAAAGTTTTTATAATGTACATTCAAATCAGGTTTAGCGGTCATTTTTAAATAAATGGCCGCCAAACCTGAATGTACTTTCTTATTTTTTTTTTATTGTTGATAAATGTGGTAAATGTGATAACGATATAACATTTATTGTAAAACAATTCAATTCAATTCAGAATAACATTTATTTCCACCAATAATTGAAATCAAAACAATTTACAAGAAAATTTTTTTTTTTTACCTTTCTGTCAATCCGCAACTTCCTGGTTAGTCCTAACAGAACTTTTTCTAATTCATTTCAGATTTTTAAATACAAGTAAAGAACAAGCAAGCGAACGACGAAAGTCTTCAAACAAACCGTCAAAATGTCCACAAGAATTTTGTGAATGAACTTTGAAAACGGGAAATGTTAATAAAGAGTTAATTCCAATATGATTGCATTAGTGACATCCTCAGGCTGCAAGGTTGAGAAATCTCCAGCTGATGTCTTGATCTGTATTAAAATATAGAGTATAGTTTCAGTGTCGTTTCATGCATTTTAATTTAAAATGTACACTCCCCCAAAAAACAATCTCCATTATTTAAAGGCTAGGCTATAAAACAAAATGACGTGGGTCATGTACCCGACATGCCAATAATGTATAAAAAGAAAAACATGAATGTTTTTTACTTTGCGGTTTGCCTAAAAAACTATCGAAATTTAATATTAATCAGCCTAATTGATATTTTTTCACAACATTTTCAGATACACAAATAGAATAGCACACGAGTCATGAATATGATAATGGGATGAATGCATTTTGTTTGTATTATACCAGTGGACCCCTCTTTATTAGCACACCCCTATATGTATAATGGAATAGCCTACCTACATGCATACTTGTACGTGAATAGTGGCCCGTTCTATTTTACGATCATGTACTACTTTTTAAATCCTCAAATTTATGCGCTAAAAACCCGAGTAGAAAAATACCACTATTTATGTTTTATTCTGTCTGTTTCATTTTTTAAGTGTAAAAAAGGTTCATTCAAACTAAATAATTATGTACTAGGCCTGCTAGCTAAAAAAATATGCATACCTTACTGCCACTAGACCGACATCGAAGTTTGCATGTTCGGTGACGTTCCCACCATTCAGCGTGCCGACTGCCTCCATTCCGGGTCGATTCGCAAAAATACAGCACTACTTTCACAACGAAGTTGATGTTTTCTAAGTAATTTCGAGTACGTAGATTTTCTTTTTCGTACTTTAAAAAATCTCAGCAGTGATCTAATATATGTAGTTTGTGGGCAAAGTTCAATAACAAAAACCTAAAAAACGGGCTGCGAAAAATCGGAAAAATTACTGCCAAAGGTCACCGAAAGTAAGGTCAGTACGTATTGATTGTAAAGTACAGTATACAATGAATCCAAGATGGCCTTTTCAGGTTCAGAACCACATTACATTGTAAGTTGTACGAATTAATCCGCGAGGACGTCTTTTTCATTCATAACTTCCATGACCGAAGTGTCCCGGATGTCGGTGATGCGGTCACAACAATGTTCGTGAAAATTATATCGCGAAGGGCGCCATCATCGGCGGTTTGCGTGAATCTGCCTACATAAGGTCTATACAATTTACAGGACCTGTTCCAGTAGGGTCCACACATGAAAATTGGAAGTGTGTGTTTTGTGCTCAATTTAGCAATCATTGCATAGCTTAGAACTACAGCTTTAAAATGAAACCTTTTTCATGGATATACGTTATTGGGTTGCAGAGATATTATTTTTATTTTATTTTTCTATTGTGGGGATTTCCGCTCGAATTTCCTATGGCAAAGTTGGTAAAATTGTACTCTTGTTTACTAAAGTTTGAGCCTAATTATATATTCATAAAAAGGTAAACAATTTCAAACTCATGTAGAATCATTACAACATGCAGTAATCATGTCAAATTTTATTTACAGGTACATCAAGAGTAGAAGATTCAAGCAAGCTAAATTTTGAAACACTCGAATCGTCAATTGTATGTTACCATGGCAACACAAAAATTAAGAATAAACACAATAAACAAATGGCTATATCTCAGAAACTATGGCATTTTGCTTGACAACGATAACTTGTTTCCTTAGTTACAATGTACAACCAATCAAGTATTTGTATTAAGAATGTTGTATCTTTTTGTGTTACCATAGCAACGATGTTAAAATTAGGTCTTTTTCTCAAAAATCCTATTTTTCGCGATCTAGAAAAGTCGCTTTTCCTAGGTTAAAGCTCACTTTAACAAATACATTTCGATGTACATTGACCATATATATGTTTGGGAAATCAGCAAACCCATCAAAATAACAGCAAATCAATGGTAACCAAGGCATTGCTATGGAAACACTACAAATTGTAAGAAAATGTCGAAAATAACATTTTCACCAATCTCCATAAATTCAGTTTTCTTGCATTAAACCGAGAAAATTAAACATTTGAATTTTGTGTCCATGTAAATGTACTACTTTTATTTAATGAAACAATTTATAATACTTTAGTTCAATCAAATGAATTTTCACTGTGTAGTTTTTAATCTGTAAACAATTCTATGGATTTTGTAAAATAAACCAGAATCAATTAAATTCAACGTAACAGTATGTGCATGTGGGTTATGCACTGCAGTGACCATGTTGGAGGGGTGGTTTAAAAAAAAAAAAAAAAAAGAAAAAAAAAAGGAAGTTTCAAAAAGGCCTACAACCGAGAAGAAAAATTGAAATACATATTTTATCATGGGTAAACATGTTAATTGTTGTTTAAAACTAATAATTCCTATGAAAAATGTAAAATATGCACTCTTTTCAACCTATTTCATAATATTGCCCAACTATTAAATTTTACAGGGGGAGTATGTCTAATTGATGTAACAGCCAAAAAGTGGATTTTGGAAATCTCCCCAGTATGCCTTCCACGTATTATTGGCTCTTCCATAACACATCATGCCTCCCTCTGAATTTTACATCGTTTTATTACGATTCATGCAATAGGAACAAATATATTTTGATATAAATATTATTTAAATGACGAAAAACCATTCCTTAAATTGCTTCAATTGACATCAACCTACCAATTCTGAACATAAACAACGTATTTCTGCCGCCACATCAGCTGGACACACTCACAAATGAGGCACTTTAAAAATTCAAAACGGCAAAATGCGGCACACAGTAGCCATGGACAAACGATTTTATTAGGTCAATCAACCATCGTAGAACACGTTTTTCTGATCGTTTTTGATCGGTCTGGGTCCCCTCTATCCCAAATTTTACTCCAAAGTTACTAGTAAAAATACTACTGAAATATGAAAATTGTTCTTAACTTTCAGCTTGGCGTAATTCGGCTAAAAATGGTCGGATTTTTATGATTGTTTTTTTTTGAGAGAGCTTCGATCGTGTACATGTGCATGGTAATTAAGATGGCGGCTGTAAACAAACCCACAATGCACTTCGAAACGACGAACGATCTAGGCTCAGCCGCGTCACAAGGACGTCACGGAGGAAACCCATTGAACTACAATTTTGTACACAATCGCGAACGAGATTAAACATGCGCAGAACCTGCGCGAAAAAACAGTTTGCGGTCCCTAGTTCCAGTATACAATGAATGATACATAAAATTTATGATTTTCTAATAAAATTCATACACAAATACTTCTGCCTATTACAAGTTTATTAAAAGCATAGTTGAAGTATGTTTGAATACAACAATTTGTAAAATTGAATATTTTTCATTTTAATATGCAGCCATTGCAGGTTATATAGTTATATAGGCCTGGCTAGGCCTACAAATAACAATTTTACTAGAAAACTGACAGAATATAAAAAATTGCACCATAAATTTAAAAAAACAAAAACGATATTGAAATATAATACAATTTATGTATATATTGAAACCAAATACTAGTTAAATTAGATGTTAATTCGACCGTAGATTCTCTGCACTCACCAACATAATCACTCCCCATAAGCTGATCAGAGAACAGCAAGTCGATAACTTCGGTCCGCAGATCTTTGGTGCCATTTTCCTTGCCGTTTACCACCGTTTCTCCGGCTAATTTCTCCTCTTTCTACACCTTCAGTGAATCCTCTGGATGGAGCATCTACTGTATGGAGTTACTTCTGAAAATCAAAGGTAATTCGGTAATTCCTGAAAGTAAGAGTAAGACCAATGTTTTTGTAAGACGTTGTGTTACTGACTGTGTGCAGTTCAATGTTAATATCATAGACTATAGACTGACTAGCTACGTTGACTGACCAATTGCAAGTTGTCCACAATCCAACCGGTAACGGAAGATTATGATAACCTTTTGATTATGCGTAGTCTCTCTACGTGTCGTTACCACACGCTTGAATAATACATACACGTCACGATAGTGTGCACAAGTGACGATTTAGTTAGTTTGGAAAACTTGATTTCATTCTGACAGCAATAGGTACATGCTTTGCATGGTGAAGAGGATAAGTAAGACTAATTGCGGGGACTAATTGTAAGTAAGACTAATAAGTAAGACTAATTGTGAAATGTTCTATTGAGTAGTAATTGGTTCTGAAAAGAACTGGAGGTTTCAGAACTAATTACTACTCAATAGAGAATTTCACTGTCCCCGCAATTAGTCTTACTTAATAGGTACATGTACACCACAATACATCGATAATAATTGCTTTACACAAATGTTACGTATTGATTTAATTTTGCCCTACACCGACGTGTGTAGGGCAAAATTAAATCAATTGTTTATCTCCCGACGCAAGAATTTCACCAATCTACAAATGTTACGTGTTGAAAAGGTTTATCAACATGTAGGAAAATAAGTGAAGCATACTGTTTTTTGTTCATTATTAAAGGGACAATATCGTCACAATTAGGGCTGTGCGTTTTCGGATATTTTTGGAACCGGATACCCGAAATCAGGAAACTTCGGATACCCGGATACCCGTTTTTATTTTTGTTGAAAACATGCCTCCGGTGGTGTACAAATACATGTACTGTAAATGGTAACAAATTGACTTTTATAATATAGAGAATATCATACTATCGATCTTTTCTTTATTGGAGTGTAATCTCTTGAATTTAAAGATAATTGTCTGTACAAGTGCATTGTTCAAGAGTCACAGATTTCTGTTTGCACCGCTCAAATGTTAACTAAGTCCGAAATTTAAAAAGTTGTTTACGGGTAATTGGAACCGAAAAATGGAACCGGGTAATGAACGTTTCGGTCGGGTATCCGGATACCCGGATACCCGGCACAGCCCTAGTCACAATCAGAGCAGACTTTCAACAGGGCATGGAATCGATGTCCTAGTTCAAGATGAACACAGTCACTGAAAATTACTGGCCCATTTATGCAGCAGCAACGGTAATATGACCTAATCATATGAGATATTATTTTCAGTCACTGGGTTAATCTAAAACTAGCACTCCGATTCCATGCCCTGTTGATCATGATGATATTGTCCCTTTAACGGTCTCTACTAGTACAGGAAATGAAAATGAAACACCCATTAAGTTTATTTCTCAGTCCTGAAAGTTGCTCAATAATAATAATAATAATAATAATAATAATAATAATAATAATAATAATAATAATAATAATAATAATAATAATAATAATAATAATAATAATAATAATAATAATAATAATAATAATAATAATAATAATAATAATAATAATAATAATAATAATAATAATAATAATAATAATAATAATAATAATAATAATAATAATAATAATAATAATAATAATAATAATAATAATAATAATAATAATAATAATAATAATAATAATAATAATAATAATAATAATAATAATAATAATAATAATATCGTTTCGGTTTGCGGTAACACCATGTGTTTATCTCAACTAACGTGAAGCTGAGATACAGGTTCTGAAAAGAACCGTATCGCACAATCGTATCTCAACCTTCGTTAAGTGAGAAAGGTTCAAGGGAGAACCAATTTCGGGCAACTCGTTTTTCTCTACTGTCGCTAAGTGAGAAATATGGTTCAGGGAGAACCATGGGGACTTCACGGGTTAATATGGTTCAGGGAGAACCAAGGGACTTCACGGGTTATTCTCAACGTTTCGATTAGCCTGCTCTAATCTTCTTCAGGAGAATGAAGAGGTTTGCCGATGCAACTCCTTAAGTAGTATTTGCTGGGATTATGTGTAGAATGGGAAGTGTTCCGATTGGTGCTACTGTTGTGTGATGTGTTGTGATTGGTTGCCACCGTGGCATTGTTCTTGTTGTGTGTGTTTCCTGCTGTGTGTGAGTTGCCTGCTCGCTGAGGCGTATCAGTTGACAGTGGGGTGTGGGTGTTGGTGGATGGTAGGATTGAATGCCAAATGTTGCTGATGAAATAGCCGATGTCCTGGGGGACAGTGTCATGTTTATGAATCTCAATAGCCTCTCTGATACGACGGGTGTATATACCAGTGCTTTTCCGGGGCTATGATCTTTGCATTCTGCCAGTCAATGATATGGTCCAAATCGGTGGAGTGTTTGATGATCGCAGATTTGTCACATTCCCCTCTGCGGCCGTGGGCCTTGTGTTCCTTGATCCTGGTCGTAGGTCTCTGCCGGTCTCGCCAATGTACACTTTCCCACAAGTGCAAGGAATTCGGTAAACCCCAGCTTGACGGCTGGGATCATGTCTGTCCTTGTGGGTGTGTAACTTCGTTTCCAACTTGTTTCGAGTCCGGTAGTAGACCTTAATGTCAGCTTCCCTCAGGATACGCTGAATCTTGTGTGAAGTGTGGCCGATGTACGGTAGCACGGCAATGGGTTTTTCGGTTGCATCAGAGGATCGTGGAGCGTTCCTATTCGGGAGGAACTTAAGCTTATCAGGTCTGTACCCATTGTCTCTTAACACGGCGTTAAGATGTTTCAACTCGGATGGCAAGTGCTCTTTATCACTGATAGTGTGTGCCCTTCGAAGTAGGGTGCGATTCACGGAGGATTTCACGGATCTGCGATCATCAAACACTCCACCGATTTGGACCATATCATTGACTGGCAGAATGCAAAGATCATAGCCCCGGAAAAGCACTGGTACACCCGTCGTATCAGAGAGGCTATTGAGATTCATAAACATGACACTGTCCCCCAGGACATCGGCTATTTCATCAGCAACATTTGGCATTCAATCCTACCATCCACCAACACCCACACCCCACTGTCAACTGATACGCCTCAGCGAGCAGGCAACTCACACACAGCAGGAAACACACACAACAAGAACAATGCCACGGTGGCAACCAATCACAACACATCACACAACAGTAGCACCAATCGGAACACTTCCCATTCTACACATAATCCCAGCAAATACTACTTAAGGAGTTGCATCGGCAAACCTCTTCATTCTCCTGAAGAAGATTAGAGCAGGCTAATCGAAACGTTGAGAATAACCCGTGAAGTCCCTTGGTTCTCCCTGAACCATATTAACCCGTGAAGTCCCCATGGTTCTCCCTGAACCATATTTCTCACTTAGCGACAGTAGAGAAAAACGAGTTGCCCGAAATTGGTTCTCCCTTGAACCTTTCTCACTTAACGAAGGTTGAGATACGATTGTGCGATACGGTTCTTTTCAGAACCTGTATCTCAGCTTCACGTTAGTTGAGATAAACACATGGTGTTACCGCAAACCGAAACGATATCGATATTCCACCATGCAAAGCCTCAAAACTTATAATAATAATAATAATAATAATAATAATAATAATAATAATAATAATAATAATAATAATAATAATAATAATAATAATAATAATAATAATAATAATAATAATAATAATAATAATAATAATAATAATAATAATAATAATAATAATAATAATAATAATAATAATAATAATAATAATAATAATAATAATAATAATAATAATAATAATAATAATAATAATAATAATAATAATAATAATAATAATAATAATAATAATAATAATAATAATAATAATAATAATAATAATAATAATAATAATAATAATAATAATAATAATAATAATAATAATAATAATAATAATAATAATAATAATAATAATAATAATAATAATTGCAATCGAAGTGGTACGACCATGTGCCGGAAAAGGTAGAAGAAACGGACCATGTCAAGATTCTCTGGGACTTCAACATCCAGACAGATCATGTTATAGAACATAGACGGCCGGATGTTGTTGTCTTGGATAAGCATGAGAAGATGTGTCATCTTATCGATATAGCTGTGCCGGGTGATAGTAGAGTAGCTTCGAAGGAGAAGGAGAAGGTGCAGAAATATCAGGATTTAGCGAGAGAACTCCGCAAGCTGTGGCAAGTCAAGGTCAAGGTTATTCCTGTGGTAGTGGGAGCACTGGGTACAATCCCGAAGGCGTTGGAAAAACATCTCAAGGAGATAGGAACATCTGTTAGAGTAGAATTACTACAGAAGGCGGCACTCTTAGGGACAGCAAGGATTCTGCGAAAGACACTCGAGATCTAAGGCTACGGGACGTAGCTTGACTCGAGGTGTAACCGGCAGAAAGGAAAACAAGATCTTTCTTTTCATGCTGTGCTAATGCGAAATAATAATAATAATAATAATAATAATAATAATAATAATAATAATAATAATAATAATAATAATAATAATAATAATAATAATAATAATAATAATAATAATAATAATAATAATAATAATAATAATAATAATAATAATAATAATAATAATAATAATAATAATAATAATAATAATAATAATAATAATAATAATAATAATAATAATAATAATAATAATAATAATTTGTATCCACCAACTGAGTGGTGCTCAAGGCGCATTATATTATTATCCCTGCTCATAAGGCTCATAAGGCTCATAAATCATTCCTGAAACCATCTCAGCTCCCTGGGGAGTATGCAGCTCAATTGCTGCCATTACAGCGCATATAGGGCTAATCAACCAACTCTGCCCTCACGGGTACCCATTTAACCCCTGGGTGGAGAGAAGCAATTATGGTTAAGTGTCTTGCTCAAGGACACAAGTGTCACGGCCGGGATTCGAACCCACATTCTGCTGCTAACACCAGAACTTGAGTCCGGTAAGCTAGCCGCTCGGCCACGACACTCAATGCTGTTATTAGACCAAATAATGCACATATTGATTGTGTAACCCGGCCCCCACCCTCCCTCCCCGGGCCTGTGTATTTAGAAAACTATATATATATTCATTATTTTAAAATGCTTTTTTACTGATTTTTTTGTGTGTGAAATGTCTTTTAAAATATCTTACATTGCTTAAAAACGTATTGTTTTAAGTGCGCGCGTTTAGCGACTTTTGTTTATTCTAGATCAGACGCAGAATCGAAAGACCTCCTTTTACCATATGGATTTTAATAGCTTCGGTCATGTGATTTATTGTATTTTATTAAGTGACGTCATCAGAGCTGTTGACCCCCCCCCTTTCCCCTTGGTACAAAAAAATACTGTGTTTGAGTAATAATGATTCTAAACTAATTATGTTGAAATTTCTTGTTTAACAAGAAAACCTTGCTGAAATAGTTCGTTTCAGAATTTGTAACAAATACATTCCAGAAAAGGGGAGTTAGGGGCGGGGTCTCAATCATGTCTGGTCCCCTAAGCCATTCTGATTAAAACGAGTGAGTGTAGACTGGTGCTTACTTCATTGCAATCGTTGCACTGAAGGTCGATAACGGAACCAGCCTACTTTCATTACGTATTGCATGCCTAGAGTGGCGGAGAACCAGACTTCACACCGCCCCCCCCCCCTCCGGCCGGATCCTCGTAATTTTTTGTGAAAAATGGTGGATCGCTTGGGTGAGTAATTTCCACTTCCTTCACTTTCAAGACACATTTAACCACGACTAACCTTCAGTTTGGGTTATTCGATCAAAGGGATCAAGGAACACGGACATGTAGACAATATATTGATTTCATAAACATTTTATTTGAAAATATTGTCATGTTTATTTGTTCAAATAAAAAAATCTGAGTGTTCAGCTCGTTCATGTATTGTTATTTTTGGAATCATGGTCTGATGTTGCCCCACCAGTGTGGCACGGACCTGTATCCTTAGCCACACGTTGGTCTCATTCCGCTAACGGCGGTTTTTCTAAATTCCAGGCGCTGAAATTGACGATATTTGCGACTATTTTGACAGACTAGATACGTTCCTTACATGTTTAACTATCTAGGGGCCCCCAAAAAATGGTGATTTTACTTAGGCCAAGAGAATGAAAGTCATAGATTTGCGTCCGGGAAATTTCGAAAACACATGAGGCTTTTTTTCATTATTCATTATTCATTATTTCCATTGATCATTTAATAACAGCGCAATCACAAGATGTTTCTTCTAATCTGTGTACATACGTGCATCATTATACGTGCAGGCCGCACACACAGGCGCGCATAAGATACAAAGGCTCAACAGCGAACGTGTTGTGCATGTGAAGGCGGGACAGTTGCAGGTGCGGATCGGACGGAGTTTACCATACAGTTTTAGCGCGATGCGACCTTTTTTGTGAACGATGTACGCGGGACTAAAATAAAAGAATATGTGCTAATGATTATATTTATACTAGTGCACATACTGGTGGAAATTTGGTAAAAACTTCGTTTTACTGATGTGGATGATTTGGAACTAAATTTGTTTGGTGGAAATACCTTTTTTGTGCAAATAATGATTTTTTTGGCAAATAATGAAAAATTTAGGCGGTAGCTTTCGGGACATGCGGGCGGTGGACGCAAATCTATGACTTTCATTCTCATGGCCTTAGGCCAAGAGAATGAAAGTCATAGATTTAAGTCCGGGAAATTTCGAAAACACATGAGGCTTTTTTTCATTATTCATTATTCATTATTTCCATTGATCATTAATAACACTACTACTACAGCGCAATCACAAGATGTTTCTTCTAATCTGTGTATGTACGTGCATCATTATACGTGCAGGCCACACACACAGGCATAAGATACAATGGAAAGGCTCAACAGCGAACGTGTTGTGCATGTGAAGGCGGTACAGTTGCAGGTGCGGATCGGAGTTTACCATACAGTTTTAGCGCGATGCGACCTTTTTTGTGAACGACGTACGCGGGACTAAGACTGTAAAAATAAGAGAACATGTACATGTACTAATGATTTATAGCGCACATACTGGTAGAAATTTGGTAAAAACTTCGTTTTACTGATGTGGATGATTTGGAACTAAATTTGTTTGGTGGAAATACCTTTTTTGTGCAAATAATGATTTTTTTGGCAAATAATGAAAAATTTAGGCGGTAGCTTTCGGGACATGCGGGCGGTGGACGCAAATCTATGACTTTCATTCTCATGGCCTTACATTTTATATTTCGTGACATATAGGCCCGAAAAATTACAAGACGATCGGCATTGACTGTGCAGGTTTCAACGAGGATGGCCATCTTGAATGTATGAAGAGTGTTGAACAGGAAAACAACTTGCGCGCGAGCAATTTTACGACGGCTGTTTTATGTGTGCACATACTTGCTGTATTTTAGCGCGCGAAGTATTCCGTTTCAGGGTTGCACGTGTTGTCGGTAGTCAGAACAATTTTTTGTGCTGAACATGTGATTTAAAATTTAAAAATAAAATATATATAATTGAAATGAAATATTAATAATAAAAATAAATAGATATTTTGTCAGATAAAACAATCATTCGTAGTGGTTTTTTGTAATTTTGGTTTTGTTTTTTGTTTTGTTTTTTATGGATTTACAAAAATGGTGGAACCATATAATATTGTTATTATTTATAGTAATAGTATCGTAACACTATAATATTTCATATATTTAAATTAATATTAGTGAAATTTTTATTTTGTTTAAAATTACTATTTAAAATTAGTATTAAACTATTGTAATTAATAATAGACTATTACATTATCATTTTATTTTAATGAACATTCTCTCTTGTTTTATGTGCAATGCAAGCACAGTTAAATAACCTGGTATATAATAGTTAAAAGGGGTGAACTTACCATGCAGTACGGTTAATTAGATAAAACTGCTCGATGTTAGTTTCTTGAAAGTTTATATCGGCGACATCGCGTGGTCATATCTCTGCGCGCTAAAATACAGCAAGTATGTGCACACATAAAACAGCCGTCAGAAATTGTTGCTGCAGCATAAGTTGTTTTCCCGTTCACCACTAGTTCATACATTCAAGATGGCCGTCCTCGTTGAAACCTGCACAATGCCGATCGTCTTGTAATTTTTTCGGGCCAAAATGTCACGAAATTTTAATGTAAGTGAAGTCACCATTTTTTTATGGGCGCCTAGATAGTTAAACATGTAAGGAACGTATCTAGTCTGTCAAAATGGTTGCAAATTTAGTCAATTTCAGCGCCTGGAATTTAGAAGAAAAAAAACGCCGTTAGCCGAGGTACGACCAACGTGTGGTCTGATGGCCATGCATGTCCTTTGGAAAGTATGTCGTATCCGACTGCCACTTTTAAAGTTTTTTGGGGGAATTTTTTTGCAGCCACTAACCAGTTAAAAAATGATTCTATAGATTTTTCTTGGACAGAATGCGAAAACTATCTTTAAAATCCACTCTTTTTTTATGTTTTATTAGAAGCTTGCTAGTATTAGTAAAGAACAGAATTTAGTGGATCGGAGTGGCCTCCATGTGTAGAAGGATTAAAGGATAAGGTCATCCCATTTTAAATTTAAAAAAATTCAAAAATTTATTGTCCAGATTTGTAACTTTTTGTTTTGTTTTTGTCAAATGTATCGCCTGCGTTTGCTCTTTCATTGAAAAAATGTCCTTTTAGAAAGAAAAAACATACTTTGAAATTATTTATATATTTCACAAAATATTGTCAGAAGATCGGTTTAACAGTAAAAATGTGTTAAAATTAATTTATGACGAGACGCACAATAATTTTTTCAAAGTGGATATTTAGCCGGCACCGGCTTTCTTCTAGTAAACGATATTAAGCCGGCAGATCGTATAGCGCCCTCTTTGACGCATACACGAGTAGCTGACATTAACCCTCCTATAGGTTTAACACTCAAAGACACTCAAAATTTGTATGTCTCTCTTAACCCATTGACTTTGTGCAGTGCGCTCAAATACATGCAAGCACATGTGGCTGTGTGATAGGAGGTCAAACCCAAAGACACTCAAAATTTGTATGTAACTCCCAACCCATTGACTTTGTGCAGTGCACTCAAATAAATGCAAGGACATGTGGCTAGGATAGGTCAAACTAAAACCACTCGACAGTACATACACAGCTCTGTGTGACTCTGTGGTTTGACCTACCAATTGGCAATGCAACCAAAAATATTCAAGTGACTGTCTGTGGGTGCCGTGCTGACTGGGCCAAATTTCAGCCTGGGCATAGAAGGGTTAACGTATTAAATTACTGAGTCAATCGTCCACATCCTCGTAGCCGAATGGAAACGATCCCGCATCGCTATCGATATGCTGCGCGTTCAATACCTGGTGACGCTTTTTTTGAATTTTTTTTCATCCCAAAAAATAAGAATATTCTTCTTTTTTTACTAAAAATTTACTCATACATTTAAATGGATAGTACTACCTTTTTTTCTGATTTGTGGCTCTCAAGGATTTTTTTTAAAGGGAAATAAAGTCCGAAATTGTAAATGGTCTGATTTCCATCTCGTGAATACGAAGTCACAACGACAATGTTGGCGTGGAACCAGACTAACATTTGTCACGGTTAAATTTCTAAGTCCCCCAAAACGGTCACTGCGCATGTTCAGTGCCGTTCCGGCTTTATATCATTTACTGAAAGAAAGCCGGTGCCGGCTAAATATCCACTGCCTAATTTTTTTAGTACATAATTACCAAAACAATGTTTCTTACAGTTATTTTCATAAATGTGCCATTTTGCATCCACTTATACTCAAGTAAATAAATGTTTTAATTTAAAAAAATGTTGGTTAAAGTAGTGGAAGCTACCATTAAAATAACAAAAAGTACGGCAATACATCTTTAAAACCCTTAAAGCAATTTACAGATACCCTGCTGAATGCAACAAAATGCAACAACAGAAAATTGTGCAGGCTGCTCAATGCAACAAGATCCGCCAGCTAGAACAATGGTTCTTTTGTTCTCTGCTGAGGGCAACAAGATGCAACAACTTTTTCATTTGTTGCATCTTGTTGCATCTTGTTGCATCTTGTTGCATCTTGTTGCATCTTGTTGCATTGAGCTTGGTAAGGGTTATTTAACCCTAACTCCCTAGGCCTACTTGCTTACACATAACCTGAATCCTCCAAAATCCTTCAGTAGAAAAGCAAGCACATGACATGTATGCACACGTGTTTCTAATCTGTGATACACATGTACATGGCCAGGGACCCTCCCTGCATGCATGGAGCAATAAACAGTGTCCACTGACCCAAGCACTGACCTTGCAATCACTACAACAAACATAGATGTACATATACCATGGAAAGGCAAGTATGCCTAATAACCTCAATCCTCCAAAATCCTTCACTTTAGCAAAGAGCATGTACAGTAGCATGTGACGTCAATCCTTCAAAATCCTTCACTTTAACAAAGAGAATTTTGGAGGATTTGGGAAGGTTAGGGTTAAAAGAAAGATACATAATGTTGGCAAAACTGCTTCTTACTCTCGGTGACAATTACTTGGACTCAGTTTTCATCTCTTTACAGTTAATAGTGAGGCTAACGAGAAGCGCATTAGCCATGTGCAGGCGTGCTTTGGCGGCTCAGGCCAGGTAAGTTGCCCTCAGTAAGCTTATAATGATAATAATAATAATGGACACTTATATTACGCCGGTATACGCCAAGTTTAACGCTCATGGCGCATGAACATTATTACTCCTGTCATCAAGCCAGTTATATCATTCCTAGAACCATCTCAACTCCCTGGGGAGTATGCAGCCCATGCTGCCAAATGTGTAACACAACGAGCTTAATCAAACACAATTACCATCTCTGCCCTCAAAAGTCCCCATTTATACTCCTGGGTGAAGAGAAGCAATTATAGTTAAGTGTCTTGCTCAGGGACACAAGCACCACGGTCGCGGCCTGGATTCGAACCCACATTCTGACGACTCGGCCATCAGAACACAAGTCTGATGCACTAAACCGCTCGGCCGTGGCACCCCATGGGCAATAACACTAACAAATATCGCAATACCTTTTTTTATTCGATTACGATATCGAGAACCTTTTTAAGTTATCGAGATATCGGCAAATCGTGATTTAAAAATATATATCGCGATTAAAATAAATCGCCATTGTTAGTCAAAATTAGAACAGTCTTTTCAGCTTTTGGAAGTGAGAAACAAAAGTGAACTACTCCAGAAGTACATACACGCTATGCAAACGAATTTGGGATTTATTGTGATGCTTGTAGAGGGGTACATACCCGTGGTTATCGGCGCTAAAGCAATGAAAAAATAAACGTGATATTATCAAAAAGTGCGGTATATGTTTGCCGATATATTGTGGATGAAAACAATCGTCATCGCCCAAGTTTAGCCCTCAGTCCCACAACCAATCTAGTTGCTTTATGACCTGTGAGACAGAACACAATTTAAGGAACGTTGTACACAATGGATAGTAGATTCTTCTGAAGCTGAAATAACCTGTCACGGGTTAGCTTCAGTTACTGTATCTCAAAGGTCTTGTCATTGGGTTGAATCAGACCTTAGAGCTAGACTTTTACATAGAAAATTTGGAATCGGAACGGTATTTTTAGATTAAGTCAGTGACTGTCATAATCTCCCACATAGGAATGGCATTATTACCATTCTCGCTGCGTAAATGAGCTATTAACCAGTTCGCGTCGGAGGCCGTGTATACACGCAATTTTTTTTTGCACCACGGATCGGAGAGCGTCTATACACGCCAGAGGAAACTCCAGAATATTTGTATGCATGCTCGGTTGACGAGGCAACGAGCCGAGTGTACAGTGACATGCTCGGTAGACGTGGCCACGCGCTGTGGAAGCTTCTATTAACGTGTTTGTGTGGGGAAAAGAAACCCGCACAGGGGGTAAAAAACTTTTTTATTCCCGACGCGAACTGGTTAATTTTGAGTCATTGTGTTAATCTTAAACTAGGACACCGATCCATGCCCTGTTGAAAGTCTGCTCTGTTCTTGATAATAGTTTCCCTTTGAGCAAGTCTTATATATTAATGTGCATATTCTGTGTCTTTTGAAAAGTTGATTTTGATCAGAACATTTCTATTTTCATTGTGATGTAACCCTCAAACTCTCACACTGGTAAAAAACAACCTGATTCACCTTCCAGTCGCCAGTAACAAGTGGGGAAGGTGATATGTTTTGGTCACAAGTGGGCCGGTGATATATCATGCTAATTGCTATCACATTAAACTAGGACATCGATTCCATGCCGTCAAAAGTCTGCTCGGATCGTAACGATACTGCCCCTTTAACCTACTGTTTGACCATTTGAAACCATTCAAAATTTCCACTTACCAAAATGCCCATTGGTTTTGTACACACATGGTGATACCATTTGAACAGTGTTGGTAGCAAGCTTTACTACCATTCAAATCCATTCAAATGCATAGAGGGTCCATTGATTCACCACTTAGAAGTATCCAAACAAGGTTTTGTATTAGCTGTACTACCATTTGGAAAGATCCAAACAAGGTTTTGTATTAGCTGACCTACCATTCAAAACCATTTGGGGGAATCAATACTGTACACAGTTATTTCACCATTCAAAACCACAAAAGCGAATGGTTTCAAATGGTGGATCAACTTGTATGAAAAAGGTACCAGAAGTAGGAGGGTTAAATACTAATGTTATGTGCATTTGCTCTCCACAGAATGCACCTAGATACTTTCTGTATCATTTGAATGGATCAACAACGACCAAAACCGATATTAAATGCCAAAAAATGTACACCTTTTAACAAAATAACTTGCCTTGCATTATGAAGTCATCCAAGCCCAATAGCCTGGAACCCATATTACAGACTGTATCTTATCATGTGAATGAAACTGTGTAACCAGTCTATTTTGGCTAGTGTACATAGAATGGGTCTCCTAAATTTCCTATGTAAAAGTCTGTAGCTCAAAGGTCTGATTCGATCGTGAAGTCTGTTTTGATTGTGACAATACTGTCCTTTTAACTTTTTGTAAAATCTTCCCAGAATGGCCATAATGTTTTATTCCTGATTTTGATGGTCATATAATTAAACAAATTTTGAATGTTTTCCTCTTTTCCTCAGACGCTCATCGCTCCTGGCCGAGTTCTGGTGGGCGAGGGAGTCCTCACAAAACTGTGTCGGAAGAAACCCAAACCAAGACAGTTCTTTCTGTTCAACGATCTGCTCGTTTACGGTAGCATCGTTATGAATAAAAAGAAAGTAAGTTGACATAAATTGTTCCTTAATCCTAACCTGCTAAATGCAACAGGATGCAACAGTTCTGATGGACGTTGTTGCATTCAGCAGCCAGTACTGATGACTCAATCTGTTGTATCTTGTTGCATTCAGCACTGGACAGTGTTTGTATAGCAAATAGTCTGTGTTGTGTCTTCAGCATTACCCTGCTCAATGCAACAAGATCCCCTTGTTGTATGTTGTTGCAGACAGCACTGCTTGAAAAAACACAGTCCAATTTACTGAACCCTTCACTGCTAGGTGCAACAAGATCCACATATGGATATTGTTGCACCGAGCAGGCCTTGATCATTGACCACTGTTGCATGTTGTTGCATTCAGCAGGGTGATAAGAAAGTTACCCTAGCAATGGTTAGGGTTAATTCTTACAAAAGATATCAAGAAAAATAAGGGAGGAGGGCCAATGTCATGGTACAGCCAACCTTTTGAGAAGCCCAGCCAGGCCCAGGCTTTGCCCTGGCCCATGGGCCTATATAATCCCCTAGCTGAGCATAAAAGATCCTTTACGGATGAATAGATGTCAAATAGCTCTTATTGTTAACACAGACTTGACTGACACCTCTTTCACAACTGCAGCCATTATAATGAGCTCTACTTGGCTGGGCTAGGCACTCCTGAAGCCCAGGTTATGTTGATTGGCAGGTACTGTATTGTTACAGGATTAGGACGCACAAAAGACAGATTAGGAGGCCAGGTAGCCTGGGCCTGGCCGGGCTTCTCAAAGGCTCGGTTGTACAATGACTTTGGCCCTCCTCTGAGTGGCCCTGGTACTAATTTTATAGCGCTACTGTAACAGTCTCGGCTACTTATGCAGTTCCTTTTGAACACCCTGTTTTGAAATTTCCAGCAAATTTGGACACCCTATTTCTAAATCCTGGCTAACACCTTGATCTGTCTTACTATTCCTACAGTATAGCACACAGCACATTCTGCCTCTTGAAGACGTCAGGTTAAAATCAGTTGAAGATGATGGTAGTGAGTATAGGATGTTATCTTTATTTATTATTTTGTAAACAAATTTTTAAGTTTCGACCCCTAACATAATCTGTCTCCTGTTCATAATTAAATTCGCACATGCATTGGTCTTCATTTTGCTACTCCATGGCATACCGTTACATTTTCCTTGATTTTACTGTTCAAAGGCGATTCTTGAAGCAGAAATGGACTTTGTTAAAAAGTTTTTAAAACGCACATTATTTAAGGTAAAAGATGTAGCTTTGCATGGTGAAGAGGATAACTAAGACTAATTGCGGTGACACCATGTGAAATTCTCTATTGAGTAGTAATTAGTTCTGAAAAGAACTGGATGATACAACTCGACGTTTTGATCAGTATGCTCTGATCGTCCTCAGAAGTTATTAACCCTAACCACCCTGAATCCATCAAAATCCATCCCCCTGTTTTGGAGGATTTCGGCGGATTCAGGATATCTCCACATTGAGCATATGGCGGACTTTGATGGATTCAGGATTTCAATAGTTTTTAACTGCTTGGTCATGTTGGCTGATGTATTTTGATGGATTATAGTTACATGTACTGTACATGTACAGCCAACACTTGTATGTGTTAGATTTTGATGGATTCTATGCAGCAACACACTATACAAATTTTCATGTGAGCATGGTATCCTGAATCCGCCAAAATCCGCCAGAAATTTAGTGGTGGATTTTGGCGGATTCAGGATATGTCCAATATCTACACTGGCGGATTCTGATGGATTCAGGACACCAGCATTTTGTGTGTGACAAAAATGGTGGATTTTGGTGGATTCAGGATACTGAAGGGGTTAGGGTTAATGCAAGTTCCAAACTTTCTTGCGTAAATCCTTGAAGAAAAGTATGGTCAATGTATTTCTAATGGGCTTCTGATGATAGTTGGAGCCAGCACGTGCGAAGTGGGCGTGGTTTATGTTGGAATTACGTCACACTTACCAACACCTGGATAGTTCATAATTATGTAGATAGAACTTGCGATGCACATTCTTGTGTCTCATGTTGAAATTCACTTAACATATCATTTTAAACAGGTGTCCGCCTTGTCTATAATTGATTGGTCTAAACCCTCCCCTTCCTTACCCAGATCTTAGGAATGGATGGCAGATTATCAGTGCCACCAAGTCATTCACCGTTTATGCAGCTACTGCCACAGAGAAATCTGAGTGGATGGCACACATCAATAAGTGTATCTCAGACCTACTTGCCAAGAGTAAGTCACCTTTTTGTAAACATGTTGATTTGTTTACAAAAAAACTTTTTGATTTGTTTACAAATAATATTTTCCTCATTTATGTACATGTACCTGTTTTCCTGATTTCAGGATTTTTTACAACTCTCCCTTTGCCTCAAAAATAGCCAAAAGAAAGAAGTAGCCTGTATTGTGTCCAAACCTCTAGTTTCTTGTTTCTTGTAAATCCTCCAAAATTAAACATCCAGGAGGTGTAGGGGACATTGTCCTCTAGACCAAAGGGAGACCCAGGCCCCACTTCGCATTTTTCAGGATTTTTTTAACTTAAATTGTCAAATCACACCCCTGGTACAGGTCAGGTCAGGTCACTCCCGTAGACATTTGAAGCAGTTGAGGTACTTTAGATGAAGCCACCAGATTCCTCCACTGTTCCGATCCCCAGTCAATCTAATGCACTTGACCACTGTTCTTAATGTCACTATTCCATTTTGCTCTTGGTCTGTCTCTCCTTCGATTTTACAAGTACAATGTACATATCGTTGTGTGCCCGGAAGAAGGTCATAAGGCTCTACGACCTTCTTCCAGGCACACAAAGTAAAACATTTTGTCCCAGCAGAAGGTCGTAAGCAATAAAATGGCTCGTTTGAAAAAAAAGTAGGGCATAACTGTTATATATTTGTTGCTAGAATTACTCCCAAGACATGTTTTTCCATTCCCATGCGGAATTTAACTTTCCTACAATGACTTATAAATGGCAGAAAAACAACCAAACTTTCACACTCAGTTTTCTTGAAACACAATTTTGCACATTACTTGCTTACGACCTTTTGCCAGTCAAACTTTCGTTACGTCCTTCTTCCGGGCACACAATGGATAAGTACATGTACCTTTTATTTTTACGAAGTCGTTGGTCTCAGTCCAGTAAATGTTGCGAGTAAACCTACTTCCCCACTTCTCACTAAAGTTTTCACAATTGAAAATGGAGTGACATGGCCGAGTGGTTTAGTGCATCGGATTTGTGTTCTGATGGCTGAGTCGTCAGAATGTGGGTTCGAATCCCGACCGTGACCGTGGTGCTTGTGTCCTCGAGCAAGACACTTTACCATAATTGCTTCTCACCACCCAGCGGTAAATGGGTACCTGTGAGGGCAGAGTTGGTTGTTGCGTTTGATTAGCCCTATATGCGCCGAAATGGCAGCAATGAGCTGTATACTCCCCAGGGAGCTGAGATGGTTTCAGGAATGATTTATGCGTCTGATGAGTGCTGTGATGATGTACAGCGCTGTGATACCTTCTGTAAGAGCGCTTTATAAAGAAAGTAAATTATTTATTTTCTTTTCCAGGTGGTAAAAAGCCAGCTACGGAATTGAGCCCAGTCTGGGTCCCTGACTCGGAGGCACCTTTGTGTATGCTCTGTAAAAAATCAAAATTCACAGCGCTCAACCGGAGGGTAAGAAATTGTACTTTGTTTATTTTTCACTAACACCACTGACTACTATTTTTATCATTTTTGTTCTCATGTGATATTTATTGGTTAGAAACCAGCACACCTGTGATATTTCTCCGGATTTTTCCTGATTTCAGGATTTTTTACACATCTCCCTTTGCCTCAAAATGTTCTTGAAAGAAGAGAAGTAGCCACCAAGGAAAGAAAGAAGTAGCCTGTATTGTGTCCAAACCTCTAGTTTCTTGTTTGTGGAGTCTGTAAATCCTCCACAATTAACCAGTTCGCACCGGGAATAAAAAAGTTTTTCCGAACCCCGTGGCGGGTTTATTTTTACCGCACAAACACGACCAATGGTGCTCACCAGAGCGTGACCGGGGAGACCGCGTCTTCCACTGTATGCTTATGGCTCGTTGCCATGTCGACCGGGAATCTATACAAATATTCCCGAGAATCCTGTGGCGTGTTTAGACGCTCTCCGATCCGCTGTCCCAAAAAAAATTGCGTTCATACACGGCCTCCGACGCGAACTGGTTAAACATCCAGAAGGTTCAGGGGGCTTTGTCCCCGAGACCAAAGCCTGGAGACCCAGGCCTGCTACCCATTTTTTTCAGGATTTTTTACCAAATCACACCCCTGAAACCCTCTTTAAAACCTCCTGTTTTCATTTGTCATTCCCAGCATCATTGTAGGAAATGTGGCATGGTTTTGATTATAAATAAACATAAGGTTTATTTAGCCCTAAACATATCTCACGATATGCAAAAATGTTAATTCTATCACCGTGGACAAACTATTCCAAGAAGTGCGTAGAATGAGAGTGACGACTAATTATAAAGATTCAGACTTTGTCAAACTAGGCACGAAAGGAAGAAAAATTATACAAAAAATATAGAGGGTTGTGGATATGAATATTTAATGTTGGATGTGTTGTATGATTTATTATTATAAGTTATAAAATCTGATTAAGAAGGGTAAAAAGGGTTGTGTGTTCTAAGGTTTAAATTTAAACCCTACTGTTTCCATTGGTCATTCCCAGCATCACTGTAGGAAATGTGGCAAGGTCGTCTGCGGACCGTGCTCAGCCAAGAAGTTCCTTCTTCCCCAGCAGTCTGTAAAACCTCAGAGGGTGTGTAACGACTGTTTTGAACAGCTCTCCTCGGGACAGATGAGCGCGCAGGGAAAGAACCCAGCAGAAGGTAAAAACAGGTTACAAATAAGGGAGATTATTTGACAGACCTGGAATTTGACAGAGCCCACATAGCCCATGCCTTCCTTTGCCTTCCTTTTCCATTTATTTATTTATTTATTTATTTATTTAAAACCATCTTTAACGAGGGTAACCCATCCAGCACAGCTGATCATTTGGGGCCCTCATATTATATAAAAATATATCCCCATTCAATATTATACAAAAATTATTACAGGAGGTACATATGAATTAATAATAATGATAAAACAGTCTTAATGGACAATTACATACGAAATAAAACGTAAAGGACTAAATTGCACAAATAGACCCCCTCCCAGTCTACCATACTGATTAAAGATAGGACTAAAAGGGAAGATTAAAAATGGAGCAATAAACTAAAAAACAATAACAAAATTAACACAACAAAATTTAGAAATACGAGCGCCCCCCATCCTCCCCCAATAAAAACCATCAAAGCAAATTAATTATCAATTGTATACCAACATCTCGGGCAAAACACAAGGTAACCTATGACATAATAATAATAATATTACTTCAAACCTTGCCATGGTCTTGGCATAAATGTTCTGATGTATTCTAAAGCATTTTTTAGGCCTTTGTATGATTTCTTGCCTCCTGCTTTTCAGTAAATTCCCAATATAAAAGCATGGTTCGCTCTTAAGAAAGAAAATGCCTTTTAAAGTAAGGAGAGTGTACTTTTCATGTTCTGGGATAAATTCCAGTGAGCAGGTTAGCCTTTGTGGAGTTCATTGTACATGTCTAGTTGAATATTGAACACATAAAAAATGTAGAGTGTAGGAATAGCTTACAGATTCCAGGGAGGCCATGGCCTCTGTTGCCCTGGTCTCGGCCTTGGTGCCTCTTACAAATGTTCCCATATAGACATTCTGATATTCTAGTGGATGTTCTCTTTACTCATTAGGCCTGGAGTTTTACAGATTCCAGGGAGGCCATGGCCTCTGTTGCCCTGGTCTTGGCCTTGGTGCCTCTTACAAATGTTCCCATAGACATTCTGATATTCTAGTGGATGTTCTCTTTACTCATTAGGCCTGGAGTTTTACAGATTCCAGGGAGGCCATGGCCTCTGTTGCCCTGGTCTTGGCCTTGGTGCCCCTTACAAGTGTTCCCATAGACATTCTGATATTCTAGTGGATGTGCTCTTTACTCATTAGGAGTTTTACAGATTCCAGGGAGGCCATGACCTCCGTTGCCCTGGTCTTGGCCTTGGTGCCTCTTACAAATGTTCCCATAGACATTTTGATATTCTAGTGGATGTGCTCTTTACTGATTAGGCCTGGAGTTTTACAGATTCCAGGGAGGTCATGGCCTCTGTTGCCCTGGTCTTGGCTTTGGTGTCCCTTACAAATGTTCCCATAGACATTCTGATATTCTAGTGGATGTTCTCTTGACTCATTAGACCTAGAGTTTTACAGATTCCAGGGAGGCTGTTGCCCTGTTCTTGAACGCCCCTTCAAAATGTACCCATAGACATTCTGATATTCTAGTAGAAGGGTCGTTTACTGAAAGGAATGAAATTCCAAGCCTGATTTGACAATCCCCTGAAGTGATCCGAGAATTTACAGAGCGATCATGAGTTTCAGACTTGTGTGCATGTTGTGCGGCCAATTTCATGCGGCCAATTTCATTGAGCTGCTTAGCAGAAAAAAATTGCTTACCAGAAAAATTTGCTTAGCAAGTTCCATGCACAAACTGTTTGCAATTTGGCTGGTAGTCTAATAATAATAATAATAATAATAATAATAATAATAATAATAATAATGTAGACTTATATAGCGCACGTATCCACCAAACTGGTGCTCAAGGCGCATTATATTATTACCCCTGCTCATAAGGCTCATAAATCATTCCTGAAACCATCTCAGCTCCCTGGGGAGTATACAGCTCAATTGCTGCCATTACAGCGCATATAGGGCTAATCAACCAACTCTGCCCTCACAGGTACCCATTTAACCCCTGGGTGGAGAGAAGCAATTATGGTTAAGTGTCTTGCTCAAGGACACAAGTGTCACGGCCGGGATTCGAACCCACATTCTGCTGCTAACACCAGAACTTGAGTCCTAGCTAGACCGCTCGGCCACGACACTCCACAATCTGTATTATAATGCTTAGCAAAAATATTCGGTAACCAAAATTTAAAAAAAATTAAGTAAAATCTCGGCTCAGACTTCACAAGACATTTTTCATCAATCAATTTCAGACAATCCCCAGGTCAGCTCTTGGGGTGATACAAGATGGTAAAGGTGGCGACAGCAATTGGAGGTGCATATTAAAGTTTCCAAAGCTAATTAACTGATATTATTTTTCTTCCCTAGGCAAACTTCACCTTGCTAACAGTATAAACTATGATCAAGGCGACTCGTCAGGTGATGATGAAAGCAGTGATGGAGATGATGATGGACCTGGCAGTATGAATCCTGTCGAAGACGAGGTTAGTGCGCTCTCTATTGGTGGAAATCATAACCATAGAAAAGCAAGTCCGAAGCATAAAAACTGAGCAAAGCAGGTTTTGTTTTTAGCCATATATACTGAACAGCAAAAGAAACGCAAGTCCGAGGACAGCAAAAGAAACGCAAGTCCGAGGTCTTGTCAAGTTTTCAAACAGAAGACAAACCATTTTGATTCTAATCACTCATTTAATGAAAAATGCTTTCAATTTGTGAGCTGAAAGTGACTGTTGAAATTGTTGCAATTTCAACAATCACTTTCAGCTCACAAATTGAAAGCATTTTACATTAAATGAGTGATTAGAATTAAAATGGTTTGTCTTCTGTTTGAAAACTTGACAAGACCTCGGACTTGCGTTTCTTTTGCTGTCCTCGGACTTGCGTTTCCTTTGCTATTCAGTATACATTTAATAAGTTGAAACTTTCACATATATTTATTGTTTAATGTATATCTCGATTCAAAGAGAGTAAGCATACTCACAGAAGCAGTTTTGCCAACATTACCAATGTTGTACCTTCCCTTCAATGTATATATCGATTCAAAGAGAGTAAGCATACTCACAGAAGCAGTTTTGCCAACATTACCAATGTTGCACCTTCCCTTCAATGTATATCTTGATTCGAAGAGAGTAAGCATACTCACAGAAGCAGTTTTGCCAACATTACCAATGTTGCACCTTCCCTTCAATGTATATCTTGATTCGAAGAGAGTAAGCATACTCACAGAAGCAGTTTTGCCAACATTACCAATGTTGCACCTTCCCTTCAATGTATATCTTGATTCGAAGAGAGTAAGCATACTCACAGAAGCAGTTTGGCCAACATTACCAATGTTGTACCTTCCCTTCAATGTATATCTTGATTCGAAGAGAGTAAGCATACTCACAGAAGCAGTTTGGCCAACATTACCAATGTTGTACCTTCCCTTCAATGTATATCTTGATTCGAAGAGAGTAAGCATACTCATAGAAGCAGTTTGGCCAACATTACCAATGTTGTACCTTCCCTTCAATGTATATCTTGATTCAAGAGAGTAAGCATACTCATAGAAGCAGTTTGGCCAACATTACCAATGTTGTACCTTCCCTTCAATGTATATCTTGATTCGAAGAGAGTAAGCATACTCATAGAAGCAGTTTGGCCAACATTACCAATGTTGTACCTTCCCTTCAATGTATATCTTGATTCGAAGAGAGTAAGCATACTCATAGAAGCAGTTTGGCCAACATTACCAATGTTGTACCTTCCCTTCAATGTATATCTTGATTCGAAGAGAGTAAGCATACTCATAGAAGCAGTTTGGCCAACATTACCAATGTTGTACATTCCCTTCAATGTATATCTTGATTCGAAGAGAGTAAGCATACTCATAGAAGCAGTTTGGCCAACATTACCAATGTTGTACCTTCCCTTCAATGTATATCTTGATTCGAAGAGAGTAAGCATACTCATAGAAGCAGTTTGGCCAACATTACCAATGTTGTACATTCCCTTCAATGTATATCTTGATTCGAAGAGAGTAAGCATACTCATAGAAGCAGTTTGGCCAACATTACCAATGTTGTACATTCCCTTCAATGTATATCTTGATTCAAAGAGAGTAAGCATACTCATAGAAGCAGTTTGGCCAACATTACCAATGTTGTACCTTCCCTTCAATGTATATCTTGATTCAAAGAGAGTAAGCATACTCATAGAAGCAGTTTGGCCAACATTACCAATGTTGTACATTCCCTTTAATGTATATTTTGATTCAAAGAGAGTAAGCATACTCAAAGAAGCAATTTTGCCAACATTACCATTTCATGAATTCAGAGAATAATTTAGTTCTCTGTCCCACCTTTGTATACAGCACCCAACATTCTACGAAGGTAACTACAAGTAGTCATGTTCAGATCATCACAAGGGCGCCCTCTGTTGACCAACAACCATCAGATTCAGGTGGCATTAACATTTCAGTGATTTCAATGCTACAACTTTTTTATATTTGGTTTACATGTTTTCACTTTCATTTGGAGTAAATGCATGTATTTCAATTCAAGAAAAGTGTAGTTTCAATAATCGAGTATGGCTTTACGGGGTTGATGTCAACTATACTATCCCGATTGGGAAGTTATTTTATTCTGATTGAAACTATTATATCTCAATGAGGATAAAATAGGCCTGATTGGGAAAACCAACCATCTGCTATACTATCCCGATTGAGAGATACTTATATCCTGATTGGACCCCAATGAGGATACCTATAGCCCCAGTTGGGCACCCTTGGATGACGACACCTGCTATACTATCCCGATTCGGAGATACTTTTATCCCGATTGAAACCCAATTCTCCCAATGAGGACACCAATAGACAAATCCCAAGATGACGAAATTAACGTTGATCTGCACACTTCCTGGTTTGGTAACGAGGCTCTCAGTGTTGACGCATGCACTGTATGATGGGTGTATGAGTCGTTCTATTGTCTACCTCGCATCGGTGTTGGGACTTAATAACAGAGAGCCTCGATTTCAATGCGGAAGTGTGCAGACTGGGTCAATTTGAAATTCGTCTATAGGCCCCAATCGAGAAACCCTTGGATGACAATAACATCTTCTTTCTCCCAATGATGGATACCAATATGCCCCGATCAGGAAACCTTTGGTTGACGACACCTTCTATACTATCTTGATTGGGAGATACTTTTATCCTGATTGAAACCCAATTCTCCTAATGAGGATATAATAGGCCCTAAGTAATTCATGCAGAACATGTTGAAGTCAAACCTTCAAATGATGGCCACCTGTATATAGAGGCCACCTGCGAAACAAAATCCCTTTCACAAGTCGTGAACTTAGCATAGTATACAGATAATACTGTGAAAGAAATATAAATACCTGTTGAATGACAACCTCTTTTTACTTTAAAAAAAATATTTAGTTTTTTTTTTTAGAGGGGGAAGGAAGGAAGAATCTTCTTTTGTCTTTCTGAGATGAAAATAAATTATTTAAAGGGACAGTATCATCACGATCAACAGGGCATGGAATCGAGTGTTAGTTTTAGATCAACTGAGTTGTTGTCCTCTTTCGGCTGCTCCCGTTAGGGGTCACCACAGCGGATCATGATCCACATATTTGATTTTGGCATAGGTTTTACGCCGGATGCCCTTCCTGACTCAACCCTCCCATTTATCCGGGCTTGGGACCGGCACTAAGCATGCACTGGCTTGTACATCCCCAGTGGCTGGGTTCAATTCGGACCTCGCAGCAATTATGGTAAAGTGTCTTGCTCAAGGACACAAGCACCGCGGCAAGGCTTCGAACCCACACACTCTGACGACTCAGCCATCAGAACACAAATCCGATGCACTAAACCGCTCGACCATGGCACCCCACTTTTAGATTAAATGAGTGACTGCAAATAATACTGCACATGATGAGGTTGTATTACCGTTGCTGCTGCAAAAATGAGCCAGTAATTTTCAGTCACTGTGTTCATCTTTAACTCGGACACAGATTCCTTGCCCTGTTGAAAGTCTGCTCTGTTCTTGATAATAGTTTCCCTTTAAGCAAGTCTTATATATTAATGTGCATATTCTGTGTGTTTTGAAAAGTTGATTTTGATCAGAACATTTCTATTTTCATTGTGATACATGTATAACCCTTCAACTCTCACACTGGTAAAAAACAACAACCTGATTCACCTTCCAGTCGCCAGTAACAAGTGGGGAAGGTGATACGATTTGGTCACATGATACATCAGTAGCGATGATGGCCTGAGCGACTTGACCAGCTTGGTGGCGCTTTACAACATGGCTGCCCCCATGTGTGCGCTATTAAGCGATGCTGATATACCATGTGATAGTGTGATATATCACTGACTCACTTATACCGGGAACAAAAGGTACACCTTTTGGCGACTGGTAGTTGAATCAGGTGCAAAAACAGTCAACTGCCTGGTTTTGGCTGCTAGAGCAACTTCTCCTTCCTGGGAGTGATCTTTTGTCTAGCTGACTGGTTTTGACCTGTCTGGTAATTTGCCGTGACTGTAATTTGACTATTTATGACCTTCCTAAGTGCTTAAGGTGTGGCATGGCTGGTGCAGGAAATCTTTGGCTCATGAGGAAGACGATCAGAGTATACTGATCGAAACGTCGAGTTGTAACCACCAGTTCTTTTCAGAACTAATTACTACTGAAAAAATAGTTTTCACATGGTGTCACCGCAGTCTTTACTTAGCCTTTTTACCATGCAAAGCTACAAATCTTACTACATGGTGTCACCGCAAACAGTCTTTACTCTCAAGACTGAATGGGCCCAAAAGCAATAAAGTAGAGAACGCAGATTTGTAATCGTTTTTGTTTCACTTCTCATTCCAGGACTTTTTGTTTTGAGGAGCGCTAGCAATAATGAATAAGTATATCTTTTGATTACGATAATACAAAAATCTATATAATAATTAATTTGGGAGATTCTTGATTTATTATTGTTATTTTTTTAATCAAAAATTATTCCTCATGCAACAAGTTTTAAAGTAAAAATACATACATTAGAAACAATTAATTGTATACATAGGGTCCTATTACACTTCTGAATGCATCAAATAAATAATTTGTTTTCATATACATGTCAAATATTAAATATTATTTTTATTACTTTATTTCTTTGCTGGTTATTTATTAGTTTCCATTCTAATTCAACTGAGTTTCACTTAAATTTCCTAACCTTGACTGCTGTCAATACAAAAATAAGTTTAGATTTGTATTTCTGAATATAAATATTTATATTTCATTGCATAAAAGTTTCTATAAATAAACAGCCATGTGCCAGATCATATGTACATATTTTATCCATTTTCCCCAGATAAAAAAAAGAAATTGAAAAATATCCAGTCTGCCTGTAATAAAGATACTGCCTGATGGATCCTTGAGTTACCATCAGTCTGATAAAGCAATTCATAATTTAGTTGAAGTTTCCTTCAGACGCTGTTAAGTTTCTGTGAAAAAAAGAAAGACTTATTAAATATTCATTTAATTAAACATGTGTTTTCTAATTAACTATTTAGTAAACACTATATTTTAAATTAACTGAAGATCTTTGGTAAGTCAAGCCAGGAATTCAAATGCATACAAAATAATACTAAAAGTTACTGCTACTTCAACCACAATGCAGTGTCAATGCAATCTACAATTTCAATGGCGTTTCTCTTCGATCTGTGCCGTTAATACAACAAAATCAAAGTCATTTATTTCACATTGCACACCATTGCACACACGTGAAATTTGATTCAACAGAAAGAAACAAATCACCTCTTCAAAATAACCCTTTTTTTGGTGTTCGCAAAATTTAGGAAAGGCAAATAAATTATTCCGAAAAAATTTCACTTTTTAGAGAATTTATAAATTGCAAAACTAACAAACAAACTACAACTGGCCTTCACGTTGGTCGATTTTGACGATGAAAACATCAGAACGTTCGGAAAAAATTCTCTATCCACTGTGAAACAACGTGCATACATGAAAACCCGGCGAAAACAACTGCGCATGCGAAAAGTACATTTGTTCATTTGTTGATAATTCATTACTCCAATGAATAACGAAATAATCAGCTTCGTGAGGTAACGTTCAGCGGCAGAAGAGATCGGCACAGGGGGATTAACGCGGTCGTAAAACAGATGAGCGCTGCGGGAGACCCATGTGATTTTCTTATGGGGCTGGTGAAGGTGATAATTGGTCGCAAGATAAGAAAGTGGCCGTTGTAACTCCTTCTGTTTTCCTTCCTCCATGGTACACCTGAATGCTAGTTTTGTCAGATCGTAAAACACCGTGGAATTGATGTTCCAGAAACCTCCGAGAAGTGTTTGAAAACAAAATCGTGACACTTTTAATATAAAACAAACGGGGGCTATAAATTGTGTGGACTTTTATAAACTGGGCGATCATACAGATGTTTAGAAATGTGAAAGCTACTTTACATGGCGCAACCGCTCGCGACCGCTCGCGTTTATAGCTGGATGATTCCTTTGTTACGTTCACAATAGCAGTACACAAAAGGTGCATTTAATGAGCTGTGGGATACCTTCATTCTTGGCAGGCAGTTGCGAGCGCACGGTCGACTTACTGTCCTATTGTTATCAGCACTAATCCCGTTCCTGAGCAGTCGGGTATGCGGGCGCTTGCAAGAAAACGCTATTCTGATTATTGGTGCCTCGCCTTATCCTTTTCACCATGCAAAGCTACGAATCTTACTTAAGATGGCCTCAAAGGATGTAAATTACTTTCAAATGAGGTATTCCAACAACAAAAAATTATCAATTATTTGACTGGCAGAGAGTTGATCACAATTCGTCAGAAATTAAATTATTCTCTGAATTACTCTTTAGTCGTGCTGTGGTCAATTTTTTTGTGAAATTATTTATTTGGAAGTAATATAAGTTCTCTTCGCTGGGAAAAGAGAACTACACGGTATACAGATTTTAACAACAAATGAAAATTAGATAAGTATTCACACAGAATAAACATCCAAAATTTAATGATTTTTAGTGGAAAACATGTGAAAGAAAGTGTTGTGCTTTGATGAGTATCAATACATTTTTTAAATTTATGAATTTAGAGGTTGTGAATGATTATTGGAATGCATTGTAACTAAGGTACATGTTATTGTTTGTGTTTTTATTTAAACATGTATTTTTTGGAATATTTTATCTTACAATTTTGGAAATTTGTACATTTAGTGTCAGAAGTCTATTTGCCTACATGAAGTGTGCCAGCTTGTGTACTCCAAATGCGCGCACGCACAACGAGCGTGGTTACAGGTTTTGCTCCCCCTGCTTGGCCTGCCGTGGGGCATCATGGGATAGGCATTTCCACGCGAAGCTAGTTCCTAGAGAACTCGACGCAATCTTAAACTAGACGCAGGCGAACCATTCTGTGTGACGAACAATGGGCGCGTTCAATAAACGCTTAGGTGCGCGCTCGAGATATAGTTCTGTCACATGTTGGGCAAGTCTCCCAGAATGCACTGCTTCTGTTTGAGACTTTGCGCGTCAGTTTGTGGAACAAAACGTCACGAATGGGCCAAATCCATTGTTCTTGGAGTACTATGCTGTGGGAGTATGGTTAATACACAAGTGGCACTCTTCATGTAGGTAATAGACTTCTGGTAGCGTGTGAAATAAGTATTATTCCTGAAGGTCTCTCCCCCCCAAAAAAAAAAAATTGTTTCAAGTTGTAGGGGTAGTAGCCTTAGGAATGGAAGGGCGCCCTCGCTCAGATTTCAAAAGGAGATGTAAATCAAGACTTGTCCCCTGTCTTCATCCTATATCAAGGATATAGACAGGCTCCAGGTGTACCATTCATTGGATACATTGTGCTGAAACAAAATTTTCTCCCATATTAGCCTAAACTAGTCCGGTGAAAATGATTGACCAACCAATTGAGTATGTCTACATTGTCATATTTCTACTCCAAAAACTGCAATTTGTTTATAATTTTACGTGCCAGTATACTGAATATCAGTAAAAACAAATAATTTTTTAGGTGGAAAAGTGAAGGTGAAAAAATTGTATTTGGTCAAGGTCGAAATATACTACTCAAAACAATTTAGGGAACACCTGATGTTACTGCAAGAGGTGGTCACACCCGTTACTGAAATGTTCCATGAACCGGGATTTTCATTTGCAACCCCCTCTCTCTTTCATGAAATGTGTAATCACTACATGCATCCTTTATCATCTGTTTCATTGTGCAGTTGTTTCTCATCAATTCTGTGAAACATTGTGTTTATCTGAAATAAATGATCTTGCTTGAACAGAGATTATTCCGGTGTTCCCTAAATTATTTTGAGTAGTATATATATCATAAAACTAAACCTGGGAATATTTCATCACAATAGGTACTCACAAATTGCCGTCCAGCAACAATTCAGTAACAATTCCTGTTACTGTAATATAAAGCACTTCAGATACCCTAACCCCCTAAGTATTCTGGCTAGGAACCTTCCTGAATCCATCAGTGCACTTTTGGAAAAATGCCCTTATCTTCAAAATGCACCATGCATTTTCATTGATCTTTCATATTCAGCACTTACGGTCTGTACTTCTTGCCAGGTAGTAATTTTGCCCCATTTCAAGAGGTGAAAGTACCAGTTTCCAGCAATGCTGAATTTTTCCCCAGAGGGGCCCCTTGGAGAATTTTGCAGGATATGGGGTGATTAGGGATAATGAAATAAGCTGAAACTGGCAACATTTGGATTATATACATATACAGTATGGATGCATTGACAAAGTTTCCTTGTGTACAAATCAAATGGGACTTAGGTAAAAAAAAGTCAACTACACTGTAGCCAATGTACGGAAAATTGTGAGTGGTCTATCATTTTTCCTTTGAAATCTGAAACTTTATTATGAGAAAAGTAACAAAAAATACCAATATATATGAAGAGTTTCATAGCAAAATGCGATATTTAAAACTTTTGCACCAGCACAAGTTCCAACTCAGTTTTTAGCAAAACTCGATATAACCACTATATAAACCTCAATCATTATACATGTTTTATTCCAAACCGCGATAAACGCCATGCCAGCTTCTCTGCAATTCTTTTTCTCAAAACAGCTCACATGTATAGCGTTTTGCTATGAAACTTTTCATATTAACCACCATTTTTGTAACGGTCACATGGGGAACTTATGAGATTTGTGACCCGCTCCATCGAAATGTCCCCAAACACATGTTTCCATGTAATGGACTTCCAAAGTTCACAAAAACGTGCATAACTGCATTATCACATCCTAACACGGGAATAAAATGAATGTTTGACATCAGAAAGCCCATAAAATTTTCTTTCTCAAAATATGAAATTTGGGGGACATACTTGATAAATTGTTAATAACATTATGTTATGATCATTTCCAAGATGTCATTATATCAGTTATTATTGAGTGTAATTAAAGATGTATTGCTCATGTCTTTTTTTTGCTATTTTTAGCATCGATTTCTAAAGGAAAAGAAAACATTTTTAAAAATAACCATGATAAACATGGTTTAATACTGCAAGATGCACTTTTGTGGAAAAATTCAGCAGTGTACTTTCACCTCTTCAAATGGGACAAAATTACTACCTGACAAGAAGTACAGGCCATAAGTGCTGAATATGGATTTTGGAGGATTCAGGAAGGTTTCCTAGCCAGAATACCTATGGGGGGGTTAGGGTTAAAAAGGAAATTGAACAATGATTGCCAATAAAATAGCAAAAAAAAATCTTGAGATACATTTGTTATGTATGAACTATATTTCAATCTGTTATTAAACTTAACCAGTCTGGAAATGTAATGTGTAATATATACTGCAATAATTTTTCCAATGAATTGGAAAAATTAATGTAAATAAAAAGTATAAAAAAATCTTTTTTTTTGCATGCAGTGTAAGGAAAAATTCCTAAAGGAAGTTTTGAAATATTTGTTATTTTCCAGTTTTTCATAAAACTAGTTGTCACAAAGTAATTTTTAAATTTAACTTTGAATTCAGTATTATACAATTTGAAAATTGTATTTTGAAGATTTTTTATTCCTGTTTTTTTTTTTTTGTTAACGCTTCTAACAATTATTTGTAGTCTTAATGGATTTATTTGCAGGTAACTTTGTTCTCATATATATATATATAAAATAGCCACATAAATTTTTGAGTAATTGTTTCTGCGTATTTCATTTTGGTTGACTACTTTATAATCTAATTAACACAGTAGGTGCCAACGTGTTAATAAGAGTAACAGTTTGTCGCATGGTTTTTGCCGCAGGCGATAAGGACCGAGCCGAAGTCCTCATCACCCGTGACCACGGGTGCAAGCTTCTGGATAATTCAGAAATTTTGTGAAGGGGTAGCTTCACACTTGGACAACTGATGGATGTTGTTGCATTGAGCAGGGTGTCTAGCCAGTTATTGAAAGGGGTTAGGGTTAAGCATGAAAATGGAGTATGAACCACTTTTAAACATTAACAAACCGAAGACTTGAACACAAACTACAGTGGATTCGCAATTATATCCGCTTAATGCTTTTTATTCAATCTCATTTCTTTCTACATCACGACAAGATTCAACCCATCCCTTTGTCAGTCAAAACTAAAGACATTGATTGTGTGTGTTTTAATATCCCTTGAACGACAGTGAAGTTTAGTTTTGTTTTTCCTAGAACGACACTCGGAACTTCTGGAACTGTGTTTTTTTTGGTTTAGTTTTGTTTTTCCTGGAACGACACTCAGAACTTCTGGAACTGTTTCTTCTCAGAGCCGGGTGCCTTGGTAACTTTGAGTACATTGAAGCGTATGGTCTTGCTGAGAGGCCTGCATTCTCCCACTGTCACAATGTCTCCCAGTTGTACATCCCTGGAGTGAAGAAATCCAAAGCAAATAAAAGTTAATATTTTAATTTTGGGTTTAAAGGGACAATATAGTCACGATCAGAGCAGACTTTCAACAGGGCATGCAATCGGTGTCCTTGTTTAAGATGAACACAGTCAAAATAGTTTCCAGATTTGAACCCACGACCTTGTGCTTACTAGTGCAGACATCTTAGTTCCAATCCCACCTGAGTCATCTGTTGAGTTTATTCACAGACACTCAGAAAGCACTGAGTATACAGTGCTTTATACATACATCAGTGTAAGGACAAAAAACAAAAAAATCAATAAAAAAAAATCACATCAATTGTTTATCACCCGACACAAGAATTTCATCAATCTATTCATAACAATAATAATAATGTCGGGCATTTTAAAGCGCTTTTAAACAAGGTATCAAAGCGCTGTACATTATTACCCCTGTTCATCAGGCGCATAAATCATTCCAGAAACCATCTCAGCTCCCTGGGGAGTATACAGCTCAATTGCTGCCATTTCGGCGCATATGGGCTAATCAAACAACAACCCACTCTGCCCTCACAGGTACCCATTTACTCCTGGGTAGAGAGAAGCATTTATGGTAAAGTGTCTTGCTCAAGGACACAAGTACCACGGTCGCGGTTGGGATTCGAACCCATTAATTCTATCGTGCACTTCATTTATTAAGAGAACTTTTTCCTAACTTCAAATCTGAAAGCATTTTCACAATGTTCATGTTAATGACACAATGTAATAAGCTGATATTTCCACAGGTTGGATGTTTAATGTATATCTTGGTTCAACATGAGTTAAGCTTACCTTTTTACAGTTTTGCCAACATAACCAATACATTGGCAGTAAGACCGGGTATCCGGATACCCGACCGAAAAAGTCATTACCTGGTTACATTTTTCAGTTCCTATTACCCCGTGAACGACTTTTTAAAATTCAGACTGAACATTTTAAAATTATATATTATATAATTTTAAAATTTTTAAACTTAAAGTCTCTGATTGAAGAAAACTTAGACGAAGGCTTTAGAAGAAACATTTCCCAACAAACTTTCACAGACTTGCTGGGTTTTGTTTGAAACTTGTGTTCGTATTGGTTATTTTATACATTCGGGAGTATTTATGTGTTTTTACAAAATTGTTTACGGGTATCCAAAGATTTCCAATTTCAGGTATCCGGTTTTGAAATAACCAAAAACGCACAGCCCTAATGGCCAATGTTGCACATTCCTTTTAACCAGTTCGCGTCGGAGGCTGTGTATACACGCAATTTTTTTTTGGACAGCGGATCGGAGAGCGTCTAAACACGCCATAGGATTCTCGGGAATATTTGTATAGATTCCCGGTCGACGTGGCAACGAGCCATAAGCATACGGTGGAAGATCCGGTCACGCTCTGGTGAGCACCATTGGTCGTGTTTGTGTGGTAAAAATAAACCCGCCACGGGGTTCGGAAAAACTTTTTTATTCCCGGTGCGAACTGGTTAAATGTACAGCATCATCACAATCAGAGCAGACTTACAACAAGACATGGAATCAATGTCTTATTTTTATATTAACCCTCACCTTCCCAAATCCTCCAAACTCCTCTTTGCCAAAGTGAAGGATTTTGAAGGATTGAGGTTATTAGGCATACTTGCCTTTCCATGGTGCATGTACATGTACATGTACATCCATGTTTGTTGTAGTGATTGCAAGGTCAGTGCTTGGGTCAGTGGACACTGTTTATTGCTCCATGCATGCAGGGAGGGTCCCTGGCCATGTACGTGTGTATACATGTCATGTGCTTGCTTTACTACTGAAGGATTTTGGAGGATTCAGGTTATGTGTAAGCAAATGGGCCTAGGGAGTTAGGGTTAACTCAGTGACTGAAAAAATAACTCATGAACTAGATAACAGGGTGTGATAAGATCAATTTACCATGGCTGATGCATAAACTCGAGTTATGCTCTCGGGAAGTTATAGCCACCGCTGTCCTTAACCCTAACTCCCTAAACAAAGGCAGTTGGAGGATTTTGAAGGATTTTTATTGTTTAGTAACAATGCTTAGGGAGTTAGGGTTAAAAAACAATTGCAGAAACGAAAAACAAAGATGGCTTTTTAATTATCTGTCATCATAAAACTATGTTTTTACATTATCTTCAAAACAAGTTTGCCGACATCTGACAGGTTTTCCCAGATCGCATCACATATATGCAGCTGCCATGGTAATATGATCGTACCGCCCGGCAAACACGTGCTTATGATGTATCATTTCAGTCACTGAGTTCATCTAAAAATAGGACAACCGACTCCATGCTTTATCGACTGTATCCTCTGATCTTGACGATATACAAACCTGAAGCATGGGGACAGGTGGACGGACATCGTCTTGTGGCGTTTCTCAAAGCGGTTGTACTTCTTGATGTAGTGGAGGTAGTCCCTTCGGATGACTGCAGTCCTCTGCATCTTTAACTTGGTGATGACGCCAGTCAGAATACGCCCTCGGATGTGGACGTTGCCAGTGAATGGGCATTTCTTGTCAATGTACTGACCATTTTTGGCCTACAGATGGACAAGGAATAAAACAAAGAATCACAAATAGTTTAAGGGACAAGGGCCAAAGTCATGGTACAGCCAAGCCTTTGAGAAGCCCGGCCAGGCATAGGCTTTTCCCCTGCCTACTGGCCTATATAATGAGCTCTGCTTGCCTGGGCAAGGCCCTCCAGAAGCCCAGGTTATGTTGATTGGCAGGTACTGTATTGTTACAGGATCAGGACTCACAAAAGACAATTAGTAGGCCAGGTAGCCTAGCCAGGCTTCTGAAAGGCTTGGCTGTAACATGAGTTTGGCCCTCCTCCCTAAGAGGTTTTAAAGATTCAAATCGGGGCATTAACCCCAACTCTCTAGACAACAAAGCCAGTTGGAGGATTTTTATTGTTTTAATACAATGCCTAGGGAGTTAGGGTTAAAGGGAGTGTAATAACCCGATTACAAAATTACTTGACAAAAAGTCTTTAAACTTATTTTATATGAAGTTGTGGGGTTCTGCTCCATATTACCACATCGCACCTTGCAAAGGTGTTGCATACTATTAAATTTTTTTTAGAGCACGGAATCAAAAGTCTTTCTGACTCACTTCGGCTGCAAAACCTACCTCTGTGGGTGTTTTGAATCCCAGTCCAACATTTCGCACGAGACGAGCAGCTTTCTTTCCCGACCCAAGAAGACGCTTCTTGTTCTGAAACACTGTTGGCTGTTTCTGGTACGCCCTTTCCGACTGAAAGAAGAAAAAATATATTGAGAAAATGTTGACGACTACAGCACACTAGTAGGCAGTTTCACGCAAACCGCCGATGGTGGCGCTATTTTTCATGCCCTTTTTTCTGTCGAAGTTGTGACCCGCCGAAAGTTCATTGACGCGCCCGATAGTACACGTGAAAATGCATAGGCGCAATATCGCTAGCGCCTGGTTACGCTGATGAGGCTTCAATGTTTTCCTGGACGCCAATTTTTATGAGCACTAAATTATGCAGTCGATAAAAAAAAATCAGCGACGGGAAACCTTTCGTTATGGAAATACAGGCAACTGAAATTCGGTAAGTTTTTACAATTTTCTTGTCCAACTTTCATGGTAAAATACTAATATAAACGGTAGTCTACGGATGTTCTCGTGTCGATAAATGGATACTACACATCGTGGTTATCTTAATTGGTCAGTCGATGCCAACTGTAACGTTGGCGCAAAAACTGTGCAACTTGCGCAAAATGACCCAAAGGCAAATAAAAAATTTAAAAAATCACCGCTATTGGCGATTTGACACGCTGAATCGGGGTGTCACGCACGGGTGGATTTTGGTATTCAATGTGATTTTTTTGTTATAAAAGGGGGACATGCTATATAGACACTTTGTTAGTACTACAACTTGTAGGCAGGTAACAGTGCACGAACAGCTTGTCTGCAACGTACTGTGTACACTGCCAAACTGGTAAAACTTGAAAAAAATACGACTTACACACTTAAGAATTAGAAACTTTGAAAGCAGTTATGGATGTAGTTTTTTCGCACATAAGTTAATACTTTCAGCCTAGTACATGAAAGCGTAGGTCACAGGGAAGTATTTTTAAATATTTTTTTAATATACACTGTTTTGTGTCAAAATACAACAAATCTGGCAATTGACATCGACTTTACATTAAAATACCATAGCCTTCTCTCAGAAAATGTAAACATTTTGGCTCTGCAATACTTATTTTCTTTAAAAAAAACATGTAAAATTGGAATAAAGTCATTTTTACCTAATTTTACATGGCAGATTTTCCGGCGAATAAACGATCTTTAAAAATTTATTTCTCAAGAACCGCTTACCCGATGTTGAAAATGTTAGTAACAAAATAAAGCATTCAGTGAGGTCTTTCATACAGAATCAAAATTAAACATGTGTAATGTATGCTTATTTTTTGAGTGCTCTGCCTACTACAAGGATACACTGCAGGCAAATTCGGTCACAACTTTTCAAATGACACTGGCCTTTAAAATGACCAAATATTTAAATCAACAAAAATTCGTAACTTTGCATAGGGTTAACCTATCATGACCATTGACCCCTTATTGAAGCATTGAAGCAACTTCAAATTTTCATGAAACTGCCTAACACTAGTCAAAACATAGAGAAGACCTATACGGTTTTTAACAATCTCTCTTCGTGATAGTTGAGATTCAAACCAATAGTGATACCGTCAACTAAACCACTAACGAATGTAACTTGTTATATTCAAATTATTGACAGCAAGGTTGGTAAATTTTGTCAATGCTTTTCCAAAAAAAAAAAGCAAACAAATAAACATTGGGAAAATCTGTTTATTCAGGGACATGTACAATATAAACAATCTATTTTAAAGGTGTGTTTATTGAAGTGAAAGTACAGTGACAGCATGAGTATTTGGTTAAGTTTACATTACAATCCTCGGAAAGAATGTCGTATCCGACCGCCACTTTTTAAGACATTTTTGGATATTTTTTGCAACCACTAACCAGTTAAAAAATGATTCTATCGAGTTTTGGGGGTACAAAAACCGAAAACTATCTTTAAAATCCACTTTTATGATGGTTTTCAGACTTTATTTCCCTTCTAAAAAATCCTCCCCTTCAGAAAGTAGAAGGATCGTATTATAGTTGCCACTGCGCATGTACAATGACTGTGTTGGTCACTAATGGGGGAGTTGACAAGATCAAACTGACATGACTGACGAAGTCATCGTATACCAAAAATGCCTGATTTTTCATGAAATAAATATCCTGGAATAATTTGAAGTATATGTCCATCATCATCCATATGTTCTCCACCTTACTAGGTATGGAAGATTACTTTATTGGTTATATTGAATGAGAAAAAGTGGCGGTCGGATACGACATTCTACCCCAATCCTCGAGTTTTCAAGAAAGCATATCCTAAAACGGAAAAAATTTCGAACTTAACTGCCACTTCACATTTCACAATGTCTACGCATGTGTCTTTAGCAGACGACAAAATGACCAACATCTCACTGGATCAGTGGATGTGCATACATTTATTACTCAAAACCTCCAAAAATATTGTTTCCAATCCTCACTTGACTACATTTTTAATGTTATGTTCTTAAGTGTGTCCTCTATCATCTTTTAAGGCCATGAGAATGAAAGTCATAGATTTGCGTCCACCGCCCGCATGTCCCGAAAGCTACCGCCTAAATTTTTCATTATTTGCCAAAAAAAATCATTATTTGCACAAAAAAGGTATTTCCACCAAACAAATTTAGTTCCAAATCATCCACATCAGTAAAACAAAGTTTTTACCAAATTTCCACCAGTATGTGCGCTATCATTAGCACATGTTCTCTTACAGTCTTAGTCCCGCATACGTCGTTCACAAAAAAGGTCGCATCGCGCTAAAACTGTATGGTAAACTCCGTCCGATCCGCACTGCAACTGTACCGCCTTCACATGCACAACACGTTCGCTGTTGAGCCTAGTAGTAGTATGCCTGTGTGTGCAGCCCGCACATATAATGATGCACGTACGTACACAGATTAGAAGAAACATCTTGTGATTGCGCTGTTATTAATGATCAATGGAAATAATGAATAATGAAAAAAAGCCTCACGATCACGTGTTTTCGAAATTTCCCGGACGCAAATCTATGACTTTCATTCTCTTGGCCTAAAGGAAAATCTGTAAAAAGCTGTTCAAACTATTGTAAATTCGACATATAACAAATCCATTTTTCTATAGTAGGCCTACTAGGCCTGAATGAATACACTTCAGTGGTAGGCCTAATCATTTCTAAGGATAACTGTCATAGGCCTATGCTATGGGGTACAACTATAGAATGCAGGGCCACACCGAAGGTTACTTCTTATATTTTTATAAATTTACGTAATCTGACTTAAAAATACACAACTGCGGTTCATAGGTCAAATTCAGAAAAAAGGTGTTGAAAATTTGGCCCTGCATTCTATAGCCTCCGGCCTACATGTATGTATTAAATTTAAACTTATTTAGTTGTTTGTAATGTAAGAAAAATAATATTAGTTAATTTGTAATTTCCAATCCTGAATCTCCTCTGAGACATTGGCCTTAAGAATTTAAGTAAGACTAAGACAATGTAAGAGTAAGACTATGAGTAAGACTAAGACTAGAGTAACACAGTTCACAAGCATTTTCAGTTTCACCTGTAGAGGGCGTCAATTTGCACGCACAAATACACGACTCACGAGGCAAAACGGACCACAATTTATTCCACCACAAATCAAACGAATTCAAACAAAATAACGAACATTCATCAACAGAATTGGGAGCGAAACAGTCAATTCATGCGTACATATTATTTAACGGTTAAAATGTTGATAATGAACGGCAGAATATGCACTAACTACTGGGTTATTGCATGAGTATTTCACAAAACCGACCTGATCCGCCATGTTGAACGTGAAAAAAGGCAGAATGTGGCTGGTTAATCAGTAACATGCAGATGATGTCATTTTCATCATAAAGTATTTGTCCAATTCGAAACATAAGACGGACAAGAGAAATTACCATAAATGCAAATTAGGACATGCTGGCTTAAAAATTTGTCTTTATTTTTGTAGCCTAATTGAAATAATGTAAAGGGCTTTCGATCAAGCTTTTGACTGAACTACATGTTCCAAATGATTTTATTCACTGGTGTACGAAACGTGGTAAATTGATCCTATTGTAAACTGGTATCCATGTCCATGCGGTATTTTTCTCAACAAAAATCACACATAACGGTACAGTGGCCCATAGAGGCCATAATCCTGTAGCTGTGGTGTATCTATAGTGTTTCCAACTCTCGTATTTTCTATTACCGCTGATTTCAATACCCGGTTCCCAAATTTTACTGGTTCAGGTACCCGAAACCAAATGCCAGTCTTTAATAAATACTTACTTAACTTTCAGGTACTTTGTTTTATTTCATAAAATTCATTACAATAATTAATTCTCAGTTCTGTTCTTTATCTATTAGTTTCGTTTTGTGTTTTTATTATTTCTGTAAGGATCGTAATGGTTATGAACAAATAGCAATGAAGGATCGTGCGAGGAAATATCGAGCGCAGTGGCACGGTGGAAAATCCGGTTTGTGTCCCTCATGTTTATGCGTACTCACGAACCAGACCATTACGGCGATCGGATACCCGGTTCCAAAATTATCCGTGGACAGACAGCCCCATTAGACTATTATAATTAAGAAGGCCTAATTTTGTTCTAAAAAAATTCGTGCCCATTTATACCGTGCCCCAATTTTTCCCGCGAATTTAAAAATGAATTTAAAAAAAATATTAACTTATTTATTTATTATACAAAATGTTCGGATTTATTAGTTGGGGGACCGGGAGGGGGCGTCAGGGGGTCAATTGGGTGAGTGGGGGTAGGGTGAGTCCTAATCCATTCCTAATCGTATTATTAATAAATCGCGGCCACTGGTTGTACCAACACAACGCCTCTACTCTATGCCATACGAGCCGACGTATTGCCGACTTCCTGCCGATGGGGCCCGCCCTTTATTGGCACCGTGCATGAGCTGTTAATGTTGGGGGCACATGTTATGAGACCAATGTGGACGAAAGGGCAGCGATAGTGCGTCGCGTTTGGCGTATTTTGCAGTTGATGTGCGTACGCGCGGAATATCTCCAGCGATCATTGGCTAACAGAAGTAGACGCGCGCATAATACCATAACATACGCACATAAAGTGTACGCACAACGCTCACACGACGCAAAAGTGGCTATCATCCAGATATTGGGTGTAAATTCACCGCTAGAGGGCTACGATGTGCACTGAGCGGATACATATCCAATTTGCCAAAGTATTGGTGACTTCAGAAAATGGGTTAAATAGTGTGGGCGGGGCTATCATTTAAATGATAATTATTTTGTTTCTAACAATTTTCTTGGTGCCCAGTTAAATACCCTTGTGTACACAATTTGAAACAATATTATGACTTCGAAATTCACTTTTATTTTTTTGCGAATTAAAAAAATCTAATATTATTTATTCTACCTCCATGATTATACCAAACGAATTTACTAGTCGAGGAGGGGGTTGTCAGTGTATGTGTGTTGGGGTGGGGGTAAGTGTTTTTTTAGAAAAAGGTAGGCCTAAATAGGCCAATTTTTCCATTTTGCAACACAAGTCCTTTTGGTTGGGAGGGCGTATCAGTTTGCAACAGCTAATTCTTAGTTTATTTCAGATGACAATGTTAACTCCACTCTCCAACTCCGCGTCAAGAGTGTGTTCTGATAAGCTCCCAGCGCGCGTGCGTGTCCAAAGGTACCGCGCAACAAGGAAGGGCGCCCTCTGCCGATTAGTATTGTTTATGGTTTTGAGACGTTCAACTTAAACCAGTCAACAGACATCAGTGTTTGATAAGTTGTAAAAAGGTTTATTAACAATCACCCAATATATTATTTCAGATCGGTTAGATACCGTGTTTTATTATTTACTTCCACTTATTATTTACTTTAATAAAATATGAACTGATATGGCAGAGCCAATCTCCAGCCTCAAACAGTACATTGTGACCAAGACAGTTTAGACAATCTGATTGAATATCAAAGGATGCCACCAACCAGGTGTTTGAAAACTTCTTTGATAATTTTTTAATTTTTAGTGTAAACTGAGGGAATACGGACCATTTAGGTAATTGCTTTATTCTTTAATTTTTTTTTTTTTTTTTTTTTTCTTTTTTGCAAACAGGAAAATACTTGCTGCATGTATACGCGGGGACCAAATTTTCCATGTACAATTTATGGGAATTGATGGATCGATTGGAATTCTACCGAGCTGTGTTTTAAACGACTTTTTCACATTGGGGTATGAACGTTTGCCCGATTTGTGAGGCCTCTCTTAGCCACCATACTTTTGTGTATGGGAAATATGGTCTGGTTCCAATAACCGCATTAAAGTTGATAAAAATCCTTTAAAATCTGTCTCATGTGCTAAATACGGAAGCTTAAATGACCATCCGTGTTACTTAGATTATTTATCATGGAAAGACGGAATAGTTATCTTGAAAACACTGATTGCCTTTGTCTTTCCATGATAAAGAAAACCTCTGTAACTCGGAAACATGGATGGTCATTTAAACTTCCGTAGCTAAATGGTGTAACTTAGTGAAATACTAAATGAATACTTTGATGAATACTTACTGTAACGATCTTCCATGTTTATAGAGTTTCAGGTACTTTGTTTTATTTCATGAAATTCATTACAATAATTAATTCTCAATTCTGTTCTTTTTCTATTATTTTCTTTTTTTGTGTTATTATTATTTTTGTAAGAATGGTAATGGTTATGAACAAATAGCAATGAAGGCCACTGTCTTGTGCTGTGTAAGGCCTATCCATCGCGCGAGGAATTATCGAGCGCAGCTGTACGGTGGAAAATCCGGTTTTTGTCCCTCATTTTTCACAGGTACCCACGAACCGGACCATTACGACGACCGGTTTCAAAATTACCCGTGGACAGACACCTCCGTTGGCCTATTGTATAAGGCCTAATTTATACCCCAATCGTGTATAGCACAAAATAATCTTGAAACAAAATCCACGGTTTGTTCTCGCAAATTTAAAAAAAGAATTTTAAAAAAAATATTAAAACTTATTTATTTATTATACAATTGGATTTATTGGTTGGGGGAGGGGGTGTCAGGGGGTCAATTGGGTGCGTGGGGTAAGGTCAGTCCTAATCCATTTCTCCCAATCGTATTATTAATACATCGTAGCCACTAGTTGTACCGACACTACGTTCACTCTATGCCATACGATGGTGGCCCACCCTGCATATCCCCTTTGCCAACGTATTGGCGACTTCAGAAAATGGGTAAAATATTGTAGAAGGGGCTATCATTAATTTTAAATTACATTTGATGACCACCCGGCCGGATGGACCTTGCACCAATTATTGGTGGTTATCCCGGATTGGGCATGGGAGTGGGGCATGTTCCTTCCAATATTTATGACGGGGGCGGTAATGACAATAATTATTTCCCTCTAAACAAAACCTTCTCAGAGAACATGTTATAGTTGTCTTTTGTAATATTCTATTATATTATAGACATTAGCTATTAGCTATTATTGTTTCTAACAATTTTCTTTGCCCAGTTATACCCCCGTGTATAGCACACAACTTGAAAACAATTATGACTTTGAAATTCACGTTTATTTTTTCACGAATTAAAAAAAAAAATAATAAGAAAATTGGACCCGAGTTACGCCACTGTAAGAAATGTTGGGATTTTTTGGTCGAGGGAGGGTTCAAGATTTTGTGCTATACACTATCAGGGGTATAAAAAAGGCACAAAGATAATTGTTTTAAAAAAAGTATGCCTAAAGTATTTTTTCCATTTTGCAACACAGGTCCTTTTGGTTGGTAGGGCGTATCAGTTTGCATTTTGCAACACAGGTCTTTTTGGTTGGTAGGGCGTATCAGTTTGCATTTTGCAACACAGGTCTTTTTGGTTGGTAGGGCGTATCAGTTTGCATTTTGCAACACAGGCCTTTTTGGTTGGTAGGGCGTATCAGTTTGCAACAGCTAATTCATAATTTATTTCAGATGACAATTCAAATATTAACTCCACTCTGCAACTTAGCGTCGAGAGCGTGTGTTCTGATTCAAGGAAGGGCGCTCTCTGCCGATCAGTATGGTTTAGGGTTTAGAGACGTTCAACTCGAACCAGTCAACAGACAGCAGTGTGCGATGAGTTGTATAAAGTTTAATAACAATCACTCAATTGCATTATTTCAGATCGGTTAGACACTGTTTTGTTACTTACTTCTACTTGTTGAATTTGAAAAGAATTATGTAAAAGGTAAGGTATATGATTGGTAATTAATTAATCAAATTGAAATTTTTTAATGTAAAACGTACTTAGTGTAAATCTGAGGATGGTATTAATCTTTCCTACAAATAATTTTGTCTGAGGTGCTGCAATATTTTAAGAAAAGTAAAATAACATCCAGTTTGAATTTATGAAAAGTATCTGTCCTAAAATCAACATGTAGCAAAAAGTTGTGGTTGGCTCATTTTTGTGTATTTGTTTGTGAATCTTTATCAGGTTATTGTTTAATGTATATCTTGATTCAAAAAGAGTAAGCATACTCATAGAAGCAGTTTGGCCAACATGACCAATGTTGTACCTTCCCTTCAATGTATATCTTGATTCAAAGAGAGTAAGCATACTCATAGAAGCAGTTTTGGCAACATTACCAATGTTGTACCTTCCCTTCAATGTATATCTTGATTCAAAGAGAGTAAGAATACTCATAGAAGCAGTTTTGCCAACATTACCAATGCTGTACCTTCCCTTCAATGTATATCTTGATTCAAAGAGAGTAAGAATACTCATAGAAGCAGTTTTGGCAACATTACCAATGTTGTACCTTCCTTTTAATGTATATCTTGAATTAAAGGGAGTGAGCATAGAAGCAGAGTTTGCCAACATTACCAATGATATACCTTCCCTTTAATAAAAAATGAACTGATATGGCAGAGCCAATCTCCAGCCTCAAACAATACATTATGACCAAGACAGTTTAGACAATCTGATTGAATATCAAAGGATGCCACCAACCAGGTGTTTGAAAACTTATTTGATAATGTTTTTAATTTTTAGTGTAAACTGAAGTAATATGGACCATTCAGGTAATTGCTTTATTCTTTATGCATCCTTACAAGTACAAAGGTCACTCTGAGGTCATTCAGACAGCAGAGGAATACAGCAAAACGTACCAAGGGATCGATTTTACCTGACGGGTCCTTATTCCATTAGTGCACCTTATATTTTTTTAAATTTAATTAGCAATTATTGTGCTGATGAGGCGTTGAAATTTTTGGAAAATGGTAATAATGCAATGTCTGTCATTGGCTTTCATTAATCAGTTCGTGTACACTTAAAACACATCCCAGTGGGTCAGTGGTGTGCCAGAGAAGGCTTAACATGTATCCTGACCCAACTGGGGTCAAAGAGAATCCAAATGATCCAGGAACTGGGTCAGGATGAATCTGTGACAGAAATGTTTGACCCCGGTTTCAAGTCAGTCTGACCTCAAATGGGTCTGGCACATGTTTGTCTGTATCCAGGTTATTTCTGACCCAGGGGCTTATAGTGTGAAATTGTTAAAATTAAATTATTAAGTTTAATCATATAAAGCAAAGCAAAAGTAATCATTATTACTCAACTGTGAACATGACTGCTTGAAATATTTTCAGCCTCCTGAAGATGATCAGAGCATACTGATCGAAACGTCGAGTTGTAACCTCCAGTTCTTTTCAGAACTAATTACTAATCAATTGAGAATTTCAATTTCAATCAGTCTTACTTATCCTCTTCACCATGTAAAAGTTTTACCTTTTTTCAGGCTCATCAATTTAAAAGCAGAGCACAACTTTTGTTTTCCTTATTTTAGTACTGTTACATGGATCAGTTATGTTCACAGTTTGGTAAATATTTTTAGTTATAAAAGCAAAACACGCAGTTCTATATTTTGCATACTGTTTACATGGGCGGGTCTAGGATATCTCTAAGGGTATGAGGAGTTGGCAAAACCACAGCAAACAAAAATAATAATTTGAAGATGAGTGCCCAGGGGCTAATTTCATAGATCTGCTAAGCAGAGAATTTTGCTAAGCAAATATCTTTGCTAAGCAATTTGAAACAGACTATACCAGCTAAAGTCTGTACATTTTGTGTGAACCTTTTTGTTGGTAACCATCTAGCATAAACCTGCTAAGCAAATTGTTCTCCTTAAGCTTAGCAGTTTTATCTGTTTAGAAACTCTATGTGAAATTGACCCCTGTGCATTACCTGGGCGTGGTCAGACAAATTATAACGGGGGTACATCCAACTGATTCCTCTAATCTTAAAACGAGTTACATAACTAAAATACTTTGACAAGCTGTGAGTAATAAAATCATAGCTATTTCTGATTCATTCTCAAAAAGCCATTGGCGTGGCCAGAAGTTTCAAAGCGAGGGTAGTGGTAACGAGTTTGTATTTGGTAGATTAACTTACGGTTTATTTGTACTGACAAAAAATAATTACAAATTTGGCGAAGGAAACATTTTAACTGATAAGTGCGGACCCCTTCCCCCTTTCTTTTCGATATGCCATGTACTGAATAATGTAACACAAAGGAAATGATACAGATATCAACCTCATGTGAATCAGACGAAAAATGGCTGCCATCCACTAAGTTGTGCACAAAATAAAATGCAAACATTTTTTTGAAAATACAGCATCCGTGAAGTTAAAATGAGCCAGGCCAACTCAATTAATGTGTTCTCTACCATAATTAGCGAAGTTCGTTTGTAAAAAGTAAAAACAAATAAAATAAATAAATAAATAACGTACAGGTGTGATAGTCAATTCTTTTCAAAACATAACCGCTGTGACCAATTCAAAATATTTAAACACCCATCTTAGAACCGCCCATGTTTTGTATGACCTAAATCTTAACTTAAAATAAGCCAGTTGCTAATTTTTCAAAGCCACCATATCCAGCCCCCATGTGCTGGTCATTGACACTCTGAAGACAATGAGTCAGAATTGACCAAGAAAGGGTATTGGGAGGCCCCTTTTCTGGGGTCAGACGAATCCGGCAAAAGAGTCGGAAAGAATCCGTATCAGAATCGTCTGACCCTGACTCCGGAGCAATTTGACCCTGATCCGGATCATTCCGACCCTTAAATGGGTCAATCTGACCCTAAAATGGGTCAGGGGCCTGTGGACCCATAGTATTCTGGGTCAATTCTGACAGGGAGTTTTAAGAGTGTGCTGGTAGCTGGCGGTTGTTTACAATGCAGCGAGGACACTCCCCATGATCATCAGAGTAGCGAGGGTAACATAGTTGACAGCCCGAGTGCTCGCTCCGTTGCAAAGCTCACCCGTGCAGCAACAGAGATCAGATTCACCTTCAGTGTAACAGGTGTTGTCTCCTTTAAGACACAGAAGACTGGTGGTACATGAACGCAAAACGAGATCACCAGCTTTGGATTTCTGATGAAAATAAAAAAGAAAATATAGTGGAACTACAAAGATGTCCAAATGGAATAAAAGACGGGAGAGATAGGAGGCCTTTCCTCAGTTGACACCATAAATAAACGTGTTCCCACGGATACATTCTTGTGGGGAACTGACACGGTAAGGACAATGGACACCAAAAGTTTATGTTTTATTTTGGTGGTACTCCACAAACCTTTGTTTATATGGGTAGTCATACCCACACAATCCATGTTAATGGTGTAAACCGAGGACCTCCTATTGTTCCTCTCATTCGTTCCCTTTGTTGTTTGATTTTAAACTTTTTAGGCATCTCCCATTTGATTTGTACACGTTTTACAACCGTGGCCATTCGCAAACTGTCAACCGAGAACCCATTGTTCCCTTTGAATTTTGTTATAATTTAATATTACACCATAAACAAACGTGTGTGTGTGTGTGGGGGGGGGGGGGAGCTCAGAAGGCCACGTTTCCGTGTACCTCCCAAGAGAAATTCTAAAGAAAAGGGACAATAGGAGAACAGTGGTGGCGCCCCACAAACTTGATCTGTAAGGTCGTGTGTGATAGATGTCTCCACAAGGATGCATATTTGAGAATGTGTGTTCCTCCCTCCTTTCTTCTTTCCAGGCAGATTCTACTTCTCGAACAATCTTATAATGTCTTCACTCACCAAGCAAGCTGGAGTTCCAAGGACTGATTGGCAGGTTGCCTTAGTTGAACTGGTGAACGGTTCTGCACAGCTACTGCTGCCACCGCATGTGTAACATTGTAGAGCTTGGCTACCGCCTGAGAATATCAATTAGTTTGTGTTTACTTTTAATAACGCGCACTATGAACTCCCCCGATCCCCTGGTTACGTGATTAAAAATATACAAGAGTTTGCGAGAAAAGGAAATTTCCAGAAGCAAGCGATTTTGTTTTTTGTTTTTCCCCGTTATTATTCAGTCGTCATAACGGGCTTCATATTCAATAACTGGTTTTGTGAAATCAAATTAAGCAAACAAAGTTATGCCATTATGTCATAGTAAATTAATGACTAAATGAAACTGGTCGATAAGTTGATGATGGCATCAATCTTCCGTGCGTGTAAGGTGTCCAATGTCCAACGGTGAGGGCGTGCTTTTGGTTTTAAAGGGACATGCCCCAGTCACGATCAGAACAGACTTTCAACAGGGCATGGATTCGGAAAACTAGCAAACCGATTCCATGCCTATAATCTTTAACTCAACATCAAGTATGGCATGCGCGCATGCGGGTAGTGTGCCAAGGGATTGCAGGCGTTCGCGCGGGATGTGAACTGGTGAACGTGAACTCTCGAGAATTATTGAACGTTCCAAAAAGAAATTGGTAACTTCGACTTTAACTTACCAATACAAGCAAGAATCAGAATGAATGCGAGGGTCCCCTTCATTGCGAATAACTTTAGTTTTCGTCGGGATACGAACTAAGCTGCCGCTGGAAGAAAATGTGAAAAAATGATATTAGAACATTGGCCGTATTACACTTAGTATTATAATATTAAGGTTATGATTACAAAAAACATGTGGGCTATGGTACGGTTTGGCTAGCCCGTAGCTAGAGTTGTGTGAGCTGACTTAATAGCAATACAAGATGTAGCTGGGAGATGTGACGTCACGCTTTGAGCTAAGGCGCGTGAATTACGGCAGGCCTTGGCCGTGCTATGTTTTCCCGATGTTCAACTTTGACCTTGATTGGTAGCTAACGCGCGAGCCACCTCGAAGCGTGACGTCAGATCTTCAGCACAACGTATCCAATGAAACTCCTTGAATGGTACGACAGGAGACCAGACTATATTCAACGTTGATTGGTTACTTCAAACAAATACGCAAAACACAGTTTAAATCTCCAATATTTGGATATTCAAATCATCCCGTTGCACGGGGAAAGCCACGGGGAAAGTGGTTGACATAACCCTGAAAAGCTTGTACATATACATACAAACGTTTCACACACGTAGCGTCGATTTCATTTCTTCCGTGATTTTTGTTTCCGGAACTAATAAAATGCCGGGAAGATGTGTTTCTGCAGGATGCAGAAACACCACTAAAGACGGTGTTAGCCTTCATCTGTTCCCATGTGACCCAAAATATCGCCGTATTTGGACGAGCAAATTTCGACTGACAAGAGTAAAGTGGTCAGGTCCATCGGCTCACATAGTTTTGTGCAGCGATCATTTTGAGCCGAGTTTTGAGCCGAATTTCTCTTCCCGACATGACGTCACGAACAGCTCCTCCGTGCAGGGCGTAAAAGTGGGGGGCATTTTTACAATGGTAAAATAACACTCTCAAAAACAATAAAAACACCAAAAAAAAATTAATTGATTTTTTACTGATATAAAAGAATAAAACGATCACATATTTAACTGTTTGATTTAAATCCATGTCAGTCCCCCTTTAATATTTGATTGAAGACAGAATGACATGGCCTGTACACATTTATTGTTATTCTATTCTTGTATTTTACAATTTATTGCCACTGTACACTCAGAACAAGTTTTAAGTTTTATAGGCAGAAGTACATGAGATTTACCAACACTGAGATTTACAATATTAGTCTTTGTCACACTTCTCCCTTTTGTGATGCAAAGCCAAAAAACCTAATTGAATTAGCTTTAATCCAAGAAAATCTGAACCTGCTCAGCAGTAGAGTTATGGTGATTGTAAGTTTTTTCCTGGGAAAAGAGCAGCAAGTGTGAAACGAATTTCAAAGGATTTCCAGTTCGGTTTAACAGAAGAATGGCCAAGTTCCAAACAAGTATGTACAGGATTTTGATTAAGTTGTTTTCGTCATCAAGAGGCAACTTTTTAATTTTGATATTTTAACCTCAAAAATAAACTCAATTGTTGGTTGCAAATACATACATATTTTGTCTTGTCATTTATTCGAAAGTACTAAGGTCTTGTAAAATTTTCAGTTCTTGGCATCTTTCTGCCATACCGAATTTGTAATGTTTTTACCATAGTGTATTGTTGGCAACATAAAACAAGTTTATTTCACATTAGTGCTAAATTAATCAACTTCTCCCCCCCCCCCCCCCGAAAAGTCACAAAATGAAATACACACGTAATTGATTCTGCCATTGATCATGGTTTATGAACGCACAAAATAATTTGTAACTCCCTCCAGATCATTATAACTAGTGTTATGCCGCTACCTCATTGTTCGCATTCCTGTCTCGGCTCTTGAGGTTTGGAACGCAAGTTGTTATGTAACACCTATTTTATAGAACCCTATAAAAAGGGTGAGGTCCGAGTTCTCGGAGTCTGTGTCCCTCAACCGTGCCGTCGGGTCGCTCGGGCTCATTTAGACTACTGTAATATTTGGATTCCTATTTACCGTATAACATGTTATTGATGTTAATAAAATACTAAGTTGTAGATTGAGAAGACACGTTTAAACTGGCTATTCCGTTTTGTCTGTTGTGTCGATCCCGATGGGTGTGGCGGCCGTTGCCGCGACTAAACAACACCCATAACATATGGTGGAAGATCCGGACCCAACGTCCCGACTGCACGACATGGTGAGGGACATGTGAGGGACACAGAACCGCTATGGGGTTGAGCTCCGGTATGTAAATAAGTTTGTTATTGTATTATGTTGTTGTAGTTCTATCCCCAAGCGTAAGTTTATTGTATTATTGTTATATTTTGTAGTTGTTTGTACACCAACTTTCACATGATGGCAAGTAAATATGAATGTAATTTTAAGGACACATATTCAGGAACTGAAGACCTTGATCTTTTTTTAAGTAGATTTGAGAATTATGCAAAATTGCGAGAGTTCGCATATCGTAGTACACCAGCAGATAATTCGATTGGTTTCAGTCCATTTTTTATTTTGTATGGGAGAGAGGCAGTACTCCCGATTGATGTATCACTTTGTCCTAAACCAGAATACTCTGAACGTAACGTAAGAGATTATATTCATAACTTAATCACTCAACTTGAAGTAGCCAGAGAAATTTCAAAGCAACATTTAGAATCTAACCAAGCATCTATGAAGGACCGTTATGATAGTCGTACGCAAGAAGTACCTTACCAAGTTGGAGATGTTGTGTATATTTATATACCAGCAATACAGAAAGGATTATCTAGAAAACTCCAAAAGTTCTGGTGTGGTCCATATTTACTTGTACAACAAACTGGTCCTGTAAATTTTAAGGTTAGAAACCTGGAGAACAACAAACTGCTCCATGCTCCAATTCATGTTAATAGAATGAAATTTGCTTATAATCGTTTTATTAGACCATCTAACGAAGAAGTGCCACGTGATTTTGTTCAAAGGGATCCACTTGAACACCTACAAGATAGTGATTGCCCTGAAGATTCGTTTGAGCCACACATGTCAATTCACGAACCACAACAAAGAAGCCCCCAAATACCTGGTTTACCAAATGTTGGAAAACCAAACAGCAAAGAGTTCCAAGTTGAGAAAGTCCTACGAGGAAAGTTTATAAACGGCAAATTGCATTATCTGATAAAGTGGAAAGATTTTCCCAATAATCAAAATTCATGGGAGCCAGTTGAAAACTTGAATGAAACGCTCCATAAGTTTCTTCAAAATAATCCTGTTAGAATAACTGGTAAAGTTAAACGGCAAAGATTTTAAGTTGTTTTGACATTATTGTTCAAAATTTAATTGATATGGATGTACAATTTTGAATGTAATGTATTGTGAGAGGTACTGGAAATAAGTACTTTTTGTGTATATGAATTTGTTTTAAGTCGACACTTTGAGTGTTCACCTAAATTGAAACATGCTAATATCATTGATGTATTTATTATTTTGAATAATGACTAATGTTTTAGTTTATTAAGGATTGCGGATTATTCCTTATCACGAATAAAGGCGACGACCTTCGGCTCGGCTTGCGAGAAGTAGCTACGACCACCACATAGGCAGCCGTGCTTGAGTTTCCCGGGACGTCGTCCTGATCCTTCCCAGCCGTCTATACAGACTAGACTTGGAGATGGCAACAACGCTGTGCGCAGACTGGACGTCTCATGCCCGTAAATGGACTACAGACTGCAGCGTTGAACAACGTTAAATTAATACCAATTGCTTATAATAATTGCCAAACATTTATATTGAATTGTTTGTGTTTGATTTTGTCGTATTGTTCGTATTTGACTGGCCAGCATTTGTCAGCATAACGAAAAGAAAGAAAACATAAATAATTTAATATAAATATAATTGTTTAAAATTTAGAATTGTCAGGAGCCGATTTAAAAACAGGAGGGGCGTATGTTATGCCGCTACCTCATTGTTCGCATTCCTGTCTCGGCTCTTGAGGTTTGGAATGCAAGTTGTTATGTAACACCTATTTCATAGAACCCTATAAAAAGGGTGAGGTCCGAGTTCTCGGGGTCTGTGTCCCTCAACCGTGCCGTCGGGTCGCTCGGGCTCATTTAGACTACTGTAATATTTGGATTCCTATTTACCGTATAACATGTTATACGGTAAATAGGAATCCAAATATTACAGTAGTCTAAATGAGCCTGAGCGACCGACGGCACGGTTGAGGGACACAGACCCCGAGAACTCGGACCTCACCCTTTTTATAGGGTTCTATGAAATAGGTGTTACATAACAACTTGCATTCCAAACCTCAAGAGCCGAGACAGGAATGCGAACAATGACCCAGCAAACATGACGGTACTGGGCCAGTGCTGGCTTGTTCTGGTTTTGTTCCGGCAGTACCGTACAGTTTTGACGGTAGATATCCGGCACTGGGCCAGTGCGGCAAAACTGTACGGTATCAACGGTACAGATCCAGAACCGGGCCAGTTCTGGAATAGTACCGGCAAACCATTACGGCAAGACGGTACACTGCCTGTACTGGCCCAGTGCCGGGTTGATTGCGGCAAACCATAACGGCAAGACGGTACACTGCCTGTACTGGCGCAGTGCCGGGTTGATTGCGGCAAACCATTACGGCAAGACGGTACACTGCCTGAACTGGCCCAGTGCCGGGTTGATTGCGGCAAACCATTACGGCAAGACGGTACACTGCCTGTACTGGCGCAGTGCCGGGTTGATTGCGGCAAACCATTACGGCAAGACGGTACACTGCCTGAACTGGCCCAGTGTCGGGTTGATTGCGGCAAACCATAACGGCAAGACGGTACACAGCCTGTACTGGCCCAGTGCCGGGTTGATTGCGGCAAACCATAACGGCAAGACGGTACACTGCCTGTACTGGCCCAGTGCCGGGCTGATTGCGGCAAACCATTACGGCAAGACGGTACACTGCCTGTACTGGCCCAGTGCCGGGCTGATTGCGGCAAACCATTACGGCAAGACGGTACACTGCCTGTACTGGCCCAGTGCCGGGCTGATTGCGGCAAACCATTACGGCAAGACGGTACACTGCCTGAACTGGCCCAGTGTCGGGTTGATTGCGGCAAACCATAACGGCAAGACGGTACACAGCCTGTACTGGCCCAGTGCCGGGCTGATTGCGGCAAACCATTACGGCAAGACGGTACACTGCCTGTACTGGCCCAGTGCCGGGCTGATTGCGGCAAACCATTACGGCAAGACGGTACACTGCCTGTACTGGCCCAGTGCCGGGCTGATTGCGGCAAACCATTACGGCAAGACGGTACACTGCCTGTACTGGCCCAGTGCCGGGCTGATTGCGGCAAACCATTACGGCAAGACGGTACACAGCCTGTACTGGCCCAGTGCCGGGCTGATTGCGTCAAACCATTATGGCAAGACGGTACACAGCCTGTACTGGCCCAGTGCCGGGTTGATTGTGGCAAACCATTATGGCAAGACGGTACACTGCCTGAACTGGCCCAGTGCCGGGCTGATTGCGGCAAACCATTACGGCAAGACGGTACACAGCCTGTACTGGCCCAGTGCCGGGCTGATTGCGTCAAACCATTATGGCAAGACGGTACACTGCCTGAACTGGCCCAGTGCCGGGCTGATTGTGGCAAACCATAATGGCAACACGGTACACTGCCTGTACTGGCCCAGTGCCGGGTTGATTGTGGCAAACCATTATGGCAAGACAGTACACTGCCTGAACTGGCCCAGTGCCGGGCTGATTGTGGCAAACCAAAACGGCAAGACGGTACACTGCCTGTACTGGCCCAGTGCCAGGCAGATTGCAGCAAACCATAACGGCAAGACGGTACACTACCTGTACTGGCCCAGTGCCGGGTTGATTGCGGCAAACCATTACGGCAAGACGGTACACTACCTGTACTGGCCCAGTGCCGGGTTGATTGCGGCAAACCGTTATGGTAAGACGGTACACTGCCTGTACTGGCCCAGTGCCTGGCTGATTGTGGCAAACCATTACGGCAAGACGGTACACTGCCTGAACTGGCCCAGTGCCGGGTTGATTGCGGCAAACCATTATGGCAAGACAGTACACTGCCTGTACTGGCCCAGTGCCGGGTTGATTGCGGCAAACCATAACGGCAAGACGGTACACAGCCTGTACTGGCCCAGTGCCGGGCTGATTGCAGCAAACCATAACGGCAAGACGGTACACTGCCTGAACTGGCCCAGTGCCGGGTTGATTGCGGCAAACCATAATGGCAACACGGTACACTGCCTGTACTGGCCCAGTGCCGGGCTGATTGCGTCAAACCATTACGGCAAGACGGTACACAGCCTGTACTGGCCCAGTGCCGGGCTGATTGCGGCAAACCATTACGGCAAGACGGTACACAGCCTGTACTGGCCCAGTGCCGGGCTGATTGCAGCAAACCATTATGGCAAGACGGTACACAGCCTGTACTGGCCCAGTGCTGGGTTGATTGCAGCAAACCATTATGGTAAGACGGTACACTGCCTGTACTGGCCCAGTGCCTGGCTGATTGTGGCAAACCATTGTGGCAAGACAGTACACTGCCTGAACTGGCCCAGTGCCGGGTTGATTGCGGCAAACCATTATGGCAAGACAGTACACTGCCTGTACTGGCCCAGTGCCGGGTTGATTGCGGCAAACCATAACGGCAAGTCGGTACACAGCCTGTACTGGCCCACTGCCGGGTTGATTGTGGCAAACCATTATGGCAAGACAGTACACTGCCTGAACTGGCCCAGTGCCGGGCTGATTGTGGCAAACCAAAACGACAAGACGGTACACTGCCTGAACTGGCCCAGTGCCGGGCTGATTGCGGCAAACCATTACGGCAAGACGGTACACAGCCTGTACTGGCCCAGTGCCGGGCTGATTGCAGCAAACCATTATGGCAAGACGGTACACAGCCTGTACTGGCCCAGTGCTGGGTTGATTGCAGCAAACCATTATGGTAAGACGGTACACTGCCTGTACTGGCCCAGTGCCTGGCTGATTGTGGCAAACCATTGTGGCAAGACAGTACACTGCCTGAACTGGCCCAGTGCCGGGTTGATTGCGGCAAACCATTATGGCAAGACAGTACACTGCCTGTACTGGCCCAGTGCCGGGTTGATTGCGGCAAACCATAACGGCAAGTCGGTACACAGCCTGTACTGGCCCACTGCCGGGTTGATTGTGGCAAACCATTGTGGCAAGACAGTACACTGCCTGAACTGGCCCAGTGCCGGGCTGATTGTGGCAAACCAAAACGACAAGACGGTACACTGCCTGAACTGGCCCAGTGCCGGGCTGATTGCGGCAAACCATTACGGCAAGACGGTACACAGCCTGTACTGGCCCAGTGCCGGGCTGATTGCGTCAAACCATTATGGCAAGACAGTACACTGCCTGAACTGGCCCAGTGCCGGGCTGATTGTGGCAAACCATAATGGCAACACGGTACACTGCCTGTACTGGCCCAGTGCCGGGTTGATTGTGGCAAACCATTACGGCAAGACGGTACACAGCCTGTACTGGCCCAGTGTCGGGCTGATTGCGTCAAACCATTATGGCAAGACGGTACACAGCCTGTACTGGCCCAGTGCCGGGTTGATTGCGGAAAACCATAACGGCAACACGGTACACTGCCTGTACTGGCCCAGTGCCGGGCTGATTGCGTCAAACCATTATGGCAACAGGGTACATACATTGGCGGATCCGGCGGGGGCTAATGGGGCTGTAGTCCCTCCCCCCTAAAATCGTTTTTTTTTTATGGGAGACAAAGAGAGAGCCACCCCGGGGAGGGGAGGGGAGAACGCACTCCCATTCCCACAGTGTGCTTTGTTTTTCTCTCCCTTTGATTATTTAATTTTAATTTTTGTAGTACTGAAAAATAATTGTTTTTGATTCTCCCCCCCCTCCTAAAAATGTTCTGGATCCGCCCATGACATATATAGCCTGTAGTGGCCCAGTGCCGGCCTGATACTTCAATAGTTTTGTGTTGTTTTATACACCTTCCTATGGCAACGAAACCAATTTGTGTGATTTTTTAACTGAATATTTAAGTGGCAATTAACGATAAGCTTGAAGCATTCAAAAACAATTCCCAGGACTTTTAGCAGGCCACATATATCCCATGCCATTTTGTGGATTCGCACACTATAACTTAATACGACAAAATAAATGTATTTTTTTAGAAATAAAAAATATATAAAACAATTAATTGTTACACCGCCTGAATACAGAAAGTAACCAGCATAATTATAGAAATTCCTTTAGGTTGTTTGTTAAAGTGAAAGTAATAATTTTAAAAAAAAAGTTTATATACATCTTGTATTTTTTTTAGTATTCAGTCCAGCGAGAGCATTGAATTTATCAAAATCGCAAACGCGAAAAAACGATCGTTCTTAAAGGATTTGAAAAACCATCATCCATCTTATATGTGTCTATTTTTATAGCTGAGGCACTGCATACAAATTATGCATACTGTGCTCAAATATTTGTATGAAATTTTCAAATTCATCCCACTCCCTTTCCTTTTTTAATTAATATTAAAACTGGAAATGTCAAAGCAAGCTGAACGATGCTTCCAGCAATAAATGATCGAGAGCGTCTGAAAAGAATATGAGATAAAAGGAGCAGAGAAAAAACTGGGGAGATTGGATACGTGCAATTGCTTTTACCAAAGTCCCCTATAAAAAATATTCATTAAATTATAGGCAAATCTGTCAGGGTACATCAACGGTTATGAACTTCTATTTAAATAAGGAAGTAATTGATATAACAACTAATTTTACTCCCTCAAACGGGTTCAAAAGTGTTATAAAAGACAGGTATGTACGGTACTCTCACGTTCTATGTGCGCTTTCTTTGTAAAAATTTGGATTTTCTTGAAAAACTTAAATTTGCTGAAAATGTCTTATTTCCTGTTTTTATCATTGTGTGGATTTTTTGTGATACAAATAACAAGTTATTAGCTTGTTGCATTGTTTGCTAGTATTTTAAAAACATTTTAATCGATTTAAAATAATGAGGGAATAATTATCTTCGAAACCCACAACAAAAGAGGGCGCTAGTTTTTAATAAACTTATGCCAGTCTTGAAGAAGTAAAGTAAGTGTTCAAGGAACTTTAAGATATTTTAATCGGTATAGCATTGATCTTTTAAAACACCTTAAACGTTTTAAATGAGAGACATACATAATTGTTGGATTTTCAATCGTTATTAGTGTAATGATAGATACAATAATCAGGGATATATCATGATGATTATAAACTAATCAGTGAAAGGACGTGTCGAGTTTAGGAATTTTTACAAGGCAAGCTGCCTCGGGATTCCGTTGATTTATACAGCTGAATTTTCCTCTTTTAATCCGTGATTCACCTTCCTAATTAACTTGTAGTGAATGTTAAAGGTTATGTACACCATTGGTAATTTTCCGAAATACCTCTGGTAAAATATTTAAAGGCAGTACGTGGTGATTATCAGAATTGTATTTATTTATTTATTTTTTGTTTTAATCTATTACTTTTTAATCTAACGGCTGATTTCGTATAATAAGGCACTGCAGTGCTGAGCAAATAATATTTTGTCTGAACTACTGAAATTTTCGAGAAAAATGTTATAAATTAATTTACTTGGCATTCGAAGACCACGTAAATAAGGTAGCATATCCGCGTGTATAAAAACATTATGTAACCGTTAGTTGCATTAAGATTTTCGAATTGATTATATGGAGTGGTACAAACGAACTAAAATTATTTATCGGTAATAATTTCATTTCTTTTAGATGAGTTTGCCATAGCTAACAAAAATGATTAGACATCCCGAAAGGCACTAGCTGACATGGAGGTGAACATGGGACGAGGAACTTAGAAAATATACAATACAAAAATTATGGAGATGTCAATGTACATTTTCTATTTTAGTTATTTTCGGGTTACGAGCGCACAATCTCAAAGTATTAACAATTCCTCTAATGTGGAGATTATATATCAAACGTAAAAAATGTCCATATAAAATACGCTTTTGAAGCATGCATGCGAATGCCCAGGTAGTAACTTCCTGCTGTTATATGCCGTACTAAATGTGACACACACTCGGAATGGAAGAGAAGCAGAGTTCGGGGACTACAGTGGGAGCAACACCTGGTCAAACTGGTAAGTCTGCATGGTTCCAATCATACGTAATTTGAATTATGCAACTGAAACTGTAGAATACTTATATATATAGGCCTACTAGTACTATACTATTACTAATATACTCTTGAGACTTGAGTCGGCCTAAAGGGTCAACAGTGTCTTGCTTGTCGGTCATGCTTGTTTTTCGGTACGTAACCTGATCTTATAGTGAATTTGGTATTATTATATTTTCTTGATATTGCTTTTTTTAATTTTACGCAATTCTGAAAATTGTATTTTGAATCCTTAAGTAGGCATAATTATATATATTATAACATTGTACTTTTAAATTTTACGCACACATTTTTGGTGCATGTGAACAGTGTATGCCTACTGTATTTTTCAGTGACGACACATTGCAGAGTTTCGGTTTAATTTCACTGTCCGTAAAACATTTATTATAAATTGTAAGGTTGGCTGGATAACATGATAAGCAAAACTTATTTCCATATGTTTTTTAAATTGTAATTAAAAATTTTGGTTTGTCTTGAAAAACGCACATGTTTGGTTCCCCAAATTTAGAGTGCATTTTTGTATACCAGCAGTGTCAACTCCAATTTTACAAACGGTCAGAAAACATTGGTTTGTGGTCATGCTGGTTTTAATGGTTGTGATGATACATGTTATTGACTATAATTGTCTCACTATACTGTGATACAGTTATAAGAAACAAGATACACCCTGTAGTACTATACAAATACATGTGCAAGGTACATTTTTCCATAAAAATCCTTGCTATGAAATATTTGTCCATATTATATTTCCTGCAAAGTACATTGGACAACACAACAGTTCATATCCCCATATAATTTACACCACAAAAGAATTAATATCAGTGATAAGGAAATTTTGGAAACTTGTGGGAAATATCATTTCTGTGGAAGTTGTGACAGTTCCGACTGTGAACACAAGGTGGTGATGTCGTACTGGACAAAGCGTAGAAAAATTGAAGAAAAATACAAACTACATTTACAGAACATTGCAAAGACTGAAGAAACTTTTCATGCTGCCCCGGTTGTTCAAACGACCAGCATGCTGAATGTGCATGCGGAAGACCAGCAATCAAAACCAAATGAAATCAAGGAGAATACACAGAATAATTCTGAAGTTGTATGTCAAAAATCCCCTACAACAAAAATAAGTTTAGAGTCAACCTAAAGCAGATGATGATACTTTCTCTTCAAACAATGTTAATGAAGGAGAAATTTATGATGATCTGCCTGAACCATTGTTTGATTTGACTGTTGCAAGTTCAGATTCTGTACTTGAATCCTTTTCTGACAGTGATGATTGTAACAGATTGCCTTTCTGATTCTAGCTTGTCAGATGGCCGCAAAAATGACAAAGATTTGCCAAAACTGCTTTGTGATTGGGCTGTAAATAGCAACATAAATCAGTCTTCTTTTCGAAGCTTACTCGCAATCTTGCGAAAATTCCATCCAGCTCTTCCAAAAGACCCAAGGACGCTCTTATCTACAGGTAAAATTGAAGGAATAAAGACTATCAGGAGTGCAGTGGATCGTACTATCATTTTGGTGTAGCCTATTGTATAATGTCGAAGTTAGCTTCTGATCCCAAGCTGCGGGGTCATGATAACAAGCTCTTCCTTCAAATTAATGTTGATGGACTACCTTTATTCAAAAGCAGTAATACACAGTTTTGGCCAATTTTAGGTTTAATTCAAGGATCTAGCGAGTCATTCATTATAGGTTTGTTCACAGGAAAATCAAAACCAAAAGATCCCGAGGAATTCCTCAGAACGATTTGTGACAGAAATGATCAAGCTCAAACTAAATAACTTGACCTTTGACGGCCGTGTATATACCGTTGTCATATACTGAATTTTGTATGTGATGCCCGGCCCGATCTTAAGCAAGTAAAAGCACACTCAGGTTATTCAGGCTGTGAGAAATGCAATCAGCGAGGAACGTATGACAAGAAAATGTTTTTTCCTGAAACAGATGCTCCTCATCGCACAGATAAGTCATTTGATGACATGTTAGATGAGGACCACCATATAGGACCGAATCCATTGAGGAAGCTGGGATTGGGCATGGTCTCTCAATTTCCTTGGACTATATGCACTTGGTGTGCCTTGGAGTTATAGGGCGCCTTCTTATGTTGTGGTTGAAAGGGCCTCTTCAGTAAACGCTTCTTGGGTACACCAGTGAAGACAGATTTCAGAATCCCTTCTGTCTCGGTGTTGTTTCATACCGAAAGAATTTGCTAGAATTTGCCCAGGGCTCTAACTGAAGTTGATAGGTGGAAGGCCACTGAGTTTCGACTCTTCCTTCTTTATACAGGTCAGTGGTGTTGAAGGCCGATTACCTGATGAAATGTATAAAAACTTCATGTTGTTTTCCATTGCCATCCGTATACTTGCCAATCAATATTTGTGTGATCCTCTATGTGGTTATGCCAACGACCTCCTCATTTGTTTTGTAAAACACCTGTCAGAGTTTATGGGACGGATCAAATGGTATATAATGTTCATGGACTTGTTCACATTGCTGACGATGTCAAGTTGTATGGTCCATTGGACAAGTTTGCGGCCTTTCCATTTGAAATTTTTTCTAAAAAGCTTAAAGCAGGTAATCAGGAAGCCAAACTTTGTCCTTGAACAATAATTCACATGTTTTGGAGAGATCATTACATGCGTGTCATTCATTAGACGAATCATCAGATAACTTTGGTACATGTATTAATGGGTTTCTGTTAATATGCCACATGGTGCTCTCCCATCTGATGGTTATTTTCCCTTGTACTCAATTTCGAAATGCGAAGTTGCATGGTTTTCTACTGAGCACAAAAAGGGTAACAACTGTGTACAAGTTGGATCCAAATGTGTACTGGTCAGAAACGTTTTCAATATAAATCAGGAGTCTATATACTGTACAATGAATTTCTGATCAAAGAATAATTTTTCGTATCCATTGGAATCTAAAAATGTTGGTATTCTACAAGTTTCAAGTATCAGTAATATTCCTCTTATTACCGATATTAAGTCAGTGAAGACAAAATACATTTTGTTACCATATCATCAGGAAAAACATGTGGCTATTCCCATAATTCACTTGTTTCAATCAATTAATTAAATTAATACATGTCATTCATTGTGTTCATAGGTGAAACCATTTTAAACTGTAAAAAACTTCATTTCTTCAGATTGATATCTAAGCTTACATTTATATTTAAGATGGTGGTACCTAACATTTCAGTTTGATAACTGCAGTATAGTTTCGTTTAAAATGATAATAAGTGATTATACTTTGATCGAAATACACATTTCTACCGTATAACTGATTTCACGTTTGCAGGAATGGACAGTTTTTTGAATTTTCGAAGGTTGTACCGTAAATTTACACAAAATATCTACTGTTATCTACCCCTAAAAATATATATATTGTTAAATCTACTGTTTCTGGTTTCCGCCTCAGAGCCGTGTGTTGGCATTTTAGTTTTCTTTTTAGTTATGAAACGATGTCCAATTGCAGCCAAAATTGCTGGATCGATTGTAAATCTGCCGAGCTGTGATTTAAACGACTTTTTCACATTGGGGTACGAACGTTTGTCCGATCATATGGTCCGATTTGTGCTGCCTCTCTGAGCCACCATATACTGGTATGGGAAATTTGGTCTGGTTCCAATAACCCAGTATATGGTGTGTTTACCTACACCGATTTTGAAGCCAACCTATGACGAGAAACCGGAGACTTCTTTGGCCTTTCTTTTACTTTCATCCATCAGACGGCCAGAAATTTCATGTAATTATTTTACCGTATTAACCCATAATTTCTTTTCTTTTTTACAAATCGACTCTATATATACCTTTTTATCTCGTATATTAGGAGTATAGTTATTTAAAATCGAAATCTACTTTGATAATTATTTTCCACTTGTTCTCAACTTTGAATTCATGATTTTCCCATAGGCTACAGTTTTGTCATTCTATGCAGGCTTTCTGTCATATATACCTATCCTTAAGTGCATAGCACAGCAAGTGTAGTTGGCTATGTGTTATGTAATAATAAACAATGACCAACCTTGTTTATAACTAGACCCACATGGACGACCTTGCCAGTCAATTAGACATGTGACAACTGGCTTTCCAGAAATACTTTCCAGAGATACTTGCCGGGAAAGCAAGTGGGGAATAGTTTCTAAATACTTGGTTGCAGATGATAATGATACAACAGTCCGTTTGATCATGGAGGAAGGAAAACAGAGTTCCTTCCTCCATGGTTTGATCATGGAGGAAGGAACACCCTGATAATCTCATAACAATTACATTCTTCAGCAAACTAGAAATGTACAAGTGAATATTTATTGGACGATGATATGGTGATCCATTTCCACATTAGAATGCATACAAATAAATATCTAGGCCTATACATGTTCACTACTTTCCTTTTTACTGTTAAACTGTGGCAGTTTAAATACAGCCATATGCATAATATATGATTATCATTAGGTTTTTAGCATTTAATCTAAAACCTTTCTTGGTACATAGTTGGTGACTGGTCGTACCAATCGTCCGGAGAAATATTTCCGTCTGAAATGCTGTCATCTTCGAGAATTTTATTTTTGAAATCGATCTTATTTACATGACATTCTCTTTCTATAAAGTTGTAATTTTAACCCTTTTTGTTGTTTCTAATTGTAAAAGTGCCTTGAGGTTCTTGCATAAGGCGCTGATGAATTTTACAAGTTAGTTTTGCGATGTTTCTTTATAACTACAGATTAATAATATACAGCCAATTTTTCTTTGCTCGCTCTACCAACTGAGCTAAGCCCTACGTTGGTGGGCGGTCCACTTATGCCAATTATCTATTGCTCTATGGGGCCAGGTCAGAGGCCAAACCATCTGCCGAGTAGCCAGGGATCAAGCCCCGGTCAGATGCAAACAACCCAGGTAACGGCAGTAGCAGGGATCACACAAACAGGACACAGGCCTTGGTTTTATGTGGTTGTACACACAAAGTAGATTATATATAGAGAAACTGACCTGAAATATTATATAAACGGTTCGCGAGCAAAAGAAAAATTGGCTGATTTTGTTTTAAATGGACCAATATCCTCATCAAATTGGATTTTGTCCAGTTTCCGACAGTTGACCATTTAACTTGTCATGATGGTGTTGATAACATCTGTAATTTCAACCACACTGTAACAGTGTTTCAAAATGTTATTTTAACACCCTTTTTTGAGAGTTGTTCCTTAACTCTGTCCTTTGCTTTCCCTGTTGACAGATTTCTGAAATTTCGGAGGTTGTACCGTAATTTTTTTTTTTTAGATCCACCGGCTGTTAGCCCCCCCCCCCCCAAAAAAAATCTACTGTTTCTGGTTTCCGGCGAGCGTCGCCTCAGAGTCATAATGTCGGCATTTAGTTTAGTTTTCTTTTTAGTTGCTATGAACCGATGTCCAAGTGCAGCCAAAATTGCTGGATCGATTGGAAATCCGTCGCGCTATGTTTTAAACGACTTTTTCACATGAACGTTTGTCCGATTTGTGCGGCCTCTCTGAGCCACTATACTGTGTGTATGGGAAATTTGGCCTGGTTCCAATAACCCGAGTATACATATATGTGACGTATTTCACTGGCTGAAAACTATTTAAAATAAAATGAATTAATTAATTAAAAATCGTCACCGCACCGATTTTGAAGCCAACCTATGACCATAAACCGGATACTTTTTTACCCTTTCTTTCTTAATTTCGTCCATCGCGGCCAGAATTTCATGTAAATTGTTTGACCGTGTTCACCTTTTTATCTCGTATATTATAGGAGTATAGTTATTTAAAATCGAAATCTACTTTGATAATTGTTTTCCACTTGTTCTCAACTTTGAATTCATGATTTTCCCACAGGCTACAGTTTTGTCATTCTATAATGATATGCAGGCTTTCTGTCATAGATACCTATCCTTAAGTGCATAGCACAGCAAGTGTAGTTGGCTATGTGTTATGTAATAATAAACAATGACCAACCTTGTTAAACAGACCCACATGGACGACCTTGCCAGTCAATTAGATATGTGATAACTGGCTTTCCAGAAATCGTAAAATTCTTCCAAGTAAAATGATTTTATTTCTAAAGACCTAAGTCAAATAAGCGAATCTCTGGTTGAGATACTTGCCGGGAAAGCAAGTGGGGAATAGTTTCTAAATACTGGGTTGCAGATGATAATGATACAACAGTCCGTTTGATCATGGAGGAAGGAACTCTTTGATAATCCAATATCATTACGGAAGGTTTAGATGTCTTTTTGACGAGAAAATATTGAAAAATTACTAAGATTTTTGTTTTAAATGGACCATCGTCCGATCGCCGATGATCCACATCAAATTGGAATTTGTCCAGTTTCCGACAGTTGACCATTTTTCTTGTCATGATGGTGTTGATAACATCTATAATTTCAACCACACTGTAAATATAGTGTTTCAAAAGGTTATTTAAACACCCTTTTTTTAAGTTGTTCCTTAACTCTCTCCTTTGCTTTCTGTTCTTGCACAAATTGAGAAACATCTTTAAAATGGATGCAGAAGCTTGGCGTCCTCTTCCCAATGTATTCAACATGAGACCAACTTCAAGTTAATAAAGATCCTATCATTTTTTTTAAATATAAATTATAATAATGTATAGGCCTAGTACTGGTGTACAGACTGCAGTGGTGTAACTATAGGGTTGATCATGGAGGGGGGGGGGGTTAATTCGGCTGTGGTGCACTAGATTTCAAAGAGCTCTTTAGGCACTATTTATAATTATTGACATCAATAAGCACAGACATAATATCTTGACATCAATGCCCTAAATCAGGCCACTCAGAACCGTGAACTCTGGAGAGAGCTAAGTCATGTGATTTCACATTCTGCCCCAGGCGGATACAGTGTTCGATGATGATATAATTATTAAGAAATTACAATTCAAGCGTTGGGACACTGGGTTGGGAACATGGCCTCGCCCTCCGAGCGACTCCGACGAGTCACACCGTCACATGGAAAGGGTCCCATCCTGGAAAACTCTGGATCAGCCCTGGTGTTATTAGTGTAGCCCTCTGGTTTTATTCCCCTAAATTTTCAACAGCCTGTAAAAGAAAAGCCGTAATCCGACTCCCAAAGATGAGCCCTGGTGTGTTGGCCAGTGTGCACTCTTGGTCATTCATACAACGGATGACTGTGTGTGCACACTGAAATAAAAGTTTTTCTGCCTTACTCATTGGAGTCTCATAATTGGACCATCCTTTTTACAGGTATGTGTAATTTCACTTAAATTTAATAGCCATTTAAGAAGGTTGCTAATGTTTCATTCTAGTTTACCCATGAGTTCTTGGGATTTATATTTGTTGCATTTAATTTATTCGTTCCAACTTGGACCAGCAGTTTTCATCACATACACATTTGTGTAACATTGGCCTAACCTTCTTCAAGAGTGATGTTTTTACTTAAAGATTATCTCTTTTACCTGATGATATTTTTGATTAAGTGATTTTTGTTTCTTAAAGTTAAGGATTTACAGAAGTATTTATGTTAAGTTGTATTGGATCACTTTTCCAACTATGTGTATTTTAAGTAGAAAAAGCCAGCATAGAGTTTATTTTAGAAGATCTAATTGATGCTATTGTCTATGTACACTTTCCATGTGTATAGCTAGGCATGGGGCACTTATCAGACCTCATGGTCTGAAACAATGAGACCACTGTGTAGCACATTCCATAGCCAAGTTGCTGGTCATTAACACCAATCCATGGGGCTTGATTTTGGTAGTTGTAGTAGTTATGTCCTAAGCAAAACCAGAGATCTGTCTTTTTTTAAATCTTTACTTTTTATTTTTTAGAACTCTCCCGCAATAAAGGGTTTTGGCAAATATTGAGTGTTGATGGTCATGGGCCTTATAATTATCTCAGTAAATATTGAGTGTCGATGGTCATGGGCCTTATATTATCTCAGTAATCGGTGCTTGGGGTTATTTTTTTTTAGAACTATATACTGAAATTGGGACAAATTTTCTTTTTGTTGAAAGGAGAGTGCCGAGCGAACATTTGTTATCTATTAAATTCAGAATATGATGGTTTTAGTATTTTTTCATTTCATGTTTTGAACTTTTGGTACTTTGCATTCTCGGTTTCCACTACCACTGCAGATAAGCTATAAATTCTTGTTATATGTAGGTACAGTTTGGCCATTTTATAGTGGTGTGCAGACGTTCTCTCTATTTTTACCTCCATGGTCATATATAGATACATGTTATTCAGTACACGAGTTGGCCATATGTGATATAATAAACAGACCCTTGCTTATTCAAAAAATAGAGAATCTGTTGCTTAATAAATTGACTTGTGCCAGTCAATACAATTGTGACGACTTCATCAAATTCATCCATCCGGCCATGAGATTCCTCGTTATCAAATTATTGTACTGCCTTGAGTCAAGTATTTTTCAGAGATAAGACTTAGTGAGTTGATATGGTTGAGACTGACTATGATATATTTTGTCAGATTGCCTTTTATCAGTTATCAAAGGTTTGTTCATCTCTGCACCTTCATCTCTGCACCTTCAGAGATTGAAATAATCCAAACCCAATCGGTGCTGGGGTGAAAAGATCTGTTTGACTCGATATGTCAATTTAAACGGACACTGTTACAGCTATATATTACACTATTACATAACATCTTTCTGTAGGTAAATGGCTTAAAAAGTAATGAATTACTTTTGACAAAAAATACACACCTACATGTTTATTTGGCTATAGCTGTCACGACCAAAAACCAAACTGATCATGACCCTTAACCAGGAGTATGTTTAGATGCGCTAATTTTACTGACCACAAAATAGCTTATTTTGTTGTGTGCTTAACTGTACTCTTAAAACAATTATTATTCTTGGCTGCGGTTATTCTGCGGTTTAAGACAGATGCATTATATCATACATGTCATTGTAAAATAGACATGAAAAAAAGAAAAGAAAAGAAAAAAACAGCTTTGCATAAAATAAACAATATTTTTGATACACTTTGTGTGAGTTTAACATGGCTAACATGACAACGTACTGTGTTAGCCATCTGCATCAACCTACAGTAGTTGAACTCCACTCTATTTTTGACAGTTTCTTAACTTTTTGGCCAAATAGATATGTTTGCAGTTGTTCTATTCAAAGTCTCAAACGAGGTGGAAATTGTACCGAGCACGTGGTTAAAGACCGACTAGCTGGCATTTTGGCCACCCTGGCGTTCTTCTACGGCGGTTGTTAGAGCCGTAAAAGATCAGCTGCAGCCAGATGAGTTGAACTGGAAGCAGTTTGATGTCAGAGTTCTGGGTACCAGTCGTAAGTACAGTTTAATTAATTTGTTTTGAGTGCAATGACAAGCCATTAATTATGCACTACGCTTACTTTCCTTGAAACAAGATTTACACCCATGAAATGGTACTTCTTCAGGATAATTTAGCTAATATTCATTCTTTTCTTGCCTTGTTACTTTGCCAACAAGGCAGAACAGATATCAAGGATCTGACTTTTAAGAAAATTCAAGACGTCCAATGCAAGACTAAGGTGTTAATTGTAAAAAAAAAAAAATTACTTGCATACATTTGTAAAAACCAACAAACCCGCTACATGTAAAAGTTGTATCTAATTATTTTGTTTCATCTTTGCCTGAAAATCACTGACTTGCTAATAATTCATGAATATAGGCTATGCAGATTGTCATTAACATACATTTAAGATCCCAAATTGCATCGAAACGCCATTGACTTTGGGAAATTGACTGTACCAAATTCACACAAAGTAGGTTTTATGATCCCTTTGGGGTCATTACCAGTGTGTAATCTCACTTCAATAGTGGAGAATGATGTGAAAGTGTGAAAACACTGCGTACTAAAATTCCTTAATGGAGGCCGATTGGTGACCCACAGAATCAGACTATTGTAAAAAAGTCTTCAGTATATATATTTTATACTATATTATATATTTATACATATATATTTAAACATGGAATTGTTCTCTTATATAATTAAACAAAATTGTGTATGTTTGTATAGAAACTTATGAGGATGCACGCATCAAACTGAAAAGGTCCGAGGACACATCAGACCTCCAGACAGAGGATGACGAGACAGCCAAGACAAGTAGAAAGTAAGTATAACTTATCAGCAATTTTTGGTTTATGTCTCAGGGAAATCACAGATATAAAACTTATCATGAATATGTGCGAGTCCTTCAGGGCCACCATACATCGGGGATGATTCCTTAACCCTTTCAACTCAGTCCTGTGTAAAATCGACCGCCGGCGATCTATATATTTGGAAGCACTTTTTGTTTGCTGCCCAAAACTCACCAAAACAATAAAATTACCCCAACATTTGGTATTTAATTGGGTAATATAATATTCCCTCAATCCTTCATGATTAGAGCATAATTATTTGGTAAAGTTCTTTAAATGTTGGCATTAAAGATATATGGCCGTTTTGACGTAAAAATAGATTTAAATGTTGAATCGCTAATTTTTCTGCGGTTATTGAAGTTATAAGCTTTAAATGTTTCACTCATTGAATGAATAAAAAACCTTTCATGGATTAGTACCAATACAATTAATAAAATGCTGGCCCACTTTTTTAAAATCTTGTTTAATGTATTGTATGTAACAGGCCAAGGGCGTACATGGGCAGTCTGCGGATTAGCTAGTGCGGCTGTCAATCAGGATTTCATAATTTTCATGTTTTTTGGTTTAACAACGATATTATATTTCAAAATTCGTTCGTTTTAGAAATTTTATTTTGTAGGTCGTACTCTTAGCCAAGCAGGAAGATATATCTTTAATGAACAGTTTTCCATAAATGTAAACGGCACATTCAGGTTGTTTACAAGTTCGGTGTTGATTTACTGGGTAAGACTTGGCGTCCTGACTGCCAGAAACTTCTTTAAACAACGAGTAATCTTTTACAGTCTTTATAGGTTGGTGAAATTCCACAGACACTTGGAAAGCACTGAGTATACAGTGCTATACACACGTCGGTGTAGGGCAAAATTAAATCATTTGTTTCTTTTACAGTCTGCTCCCAGAAACACTCCAAAACGTAAACAAAATACATTATATAGAGATATTTTTTGTTGTAGGCGCCGAAAAAAGGCTTGAGTTTCCTCATCTTCGTCAAATGAAGAAGACGAAGATGATGAGACTTCTCCCAGGGGAAGAGGGTCCTAGGCCAAGAACATCAACACCAATCGGCAGAGCACCCACTCCTCCTCTGCCTCCTCTGCCGATGTTTCTACATAGCCACTCAGACAATGATTCAAAGGGCACTGATGCTGTTGCAGCTGCAGCTTCAGCTGTGGAACCGATATCAGGTAATTTGTTTTCATTGAATGTGGAGGTGAAAGGAAGTGTTACATAGTGATCAACAACCCATGATGTTTATGCACAAGAATATTTTGCTGTACCCTGCTGTAATTTAATTTATTGTTTTACTGATGTTTGCGACAAAAAAAATTATCAAACGGAAAACAAAAATCTCTCAAATAGTATCCTCCCGCCGATAATTTCCTGAAAGCACAAAGAAATAAAAAATCTAACTTGCATTTTGAGTTGATCAATACTTGCCAAACACTTTAAACTTTTCAGGCACCTGTCTTAAGGGTGGGCAAAAAGTACAACAGATTATTGAATTTAACAACGACCTGCCCAACCCCCCAATTGGTTTTAGACGAATATCACTACCAAATAAAGGTTTCCAACACGCAATATATCAATGTACCGCAAAAATGTATAATTATATGTTGTTAAATCAGTAAATAGAATAATAGAAACATGACAACTTCCTACTGGTATTCTCTCAAGAAATCTAGAACTAAAGTGTTTATTGTTTGTATATGAATGACCAATTGTCAGTAACAGATACAATATTTACTCTGCAGCAACTGACCGCAGCATGATACCCAGCATGAGCGAACTGCAAGTGACAATGGCCGAAATTTCAACGGAATTGAAAAGCCAAGAAAACTGCTTAATCAGGTTCTTCAAAGACTAAGCGGTGGAGGGAGGACCCTCCATTGAGTTGCCGATGCGATCGGCTTTCCACTGGCTTCCTATGAAGAAGTGGAAAACCTTGAGCAACAACTTCTTGACAAATCACTTAGAAAATCCGTGGTAAGCATTTTGAAATAATGCATGGTAGATAGGCATTGATAACTAATTGAAAATAATAACAATCCGGTTTTAATGTTTAAATATAGCTAGAGGTAAAGCTCATAAATATACTAGTCTTTCCCTATAATGGCTGGTCACATAATGCAGCATGACGCAGCTTTGGTCACAGTGTTTTGATTGTGACAACTTATAAAAACACTTATCCGAGTATTTTGTATTGATCAGTAACCGCAAACTTAATTAAATTTGTTAAAAACGATTAACAACCGTGGACAGGGTACTAAAGTTTCAGTACGAATGATAGTTATGAGTACCGGTACTTAAAGCATTGTGGATATATGTACATTAAAGTATAATAAAGTATAAATACTTTTACTAGTAGTTTTGCCTATAATGCTACACCTTGCCTAACCCTATCAGGCCTGGGGGAGGGCGTGCAATGTGCCCCTATATATACGATTTTTTTATCACCAGAACGCTTTGTCCGATCACGCTTATCTTTTGGACCCTCTCACGCAAACATCTACGTTAATTGGTGTTCATAGTTGCCACGGTAACCGTTTTTTTTAAACTAACGAATTTTAATGAATGTACTCCTCTCAAAAAACAGCAAACTAGTGAAATATGTATGGACATATTTTACACATAATGTTGCTAAATTCAAACAAATTTCCAGAATTGTCTTAAATTTAGTCCATGCTTTTTGTGGCATTGACAAACGGTTCTTAGGTTTTATGAATCATCAATAAAACATTCATGTGTACTGTACCTGTGCGGCCAACTAGGGATTGGTCAGCAATACCATAATGCAATTATCAGTAAATAAAAAAATCATGCAAACAATATAACCGCCACTTCCTGATTTTCGTGGACTGTAATTTCAGTATTTTCTGTAAAAATGCAGCCTTATACGTTTTGTGTGGATTTATAAGATTTTGCAATATTTCATTTGGTCCTAGATATACATATATAATCTCAATATGTAATATTAACTGTGACACATAATTTTCTCTATATTTCTTCAGGTAAAACAATTTAACACTGGTTGGTGGCAACTCAATGAAAGATACGGTGAAGCGTGTCATGACCAACGTCATGACACGACCTCACTCTCCGTTTTAATTGGGCAGGAAGCCGGGGTGGAAGTCAGCAGCACCAGTAACCAAGAGGACATTCAGCAGTCTGATGCTATGTGCAGTAATAACAAGTAGGTTACAATTATGTATAGACATTATAGAGCTTTGTTGGTTATCAGGGAAAATTAACAATGTTTAAAGGAATGATACAACATGTATTCCTGACCAGTCAAAGATGACCTATCGTCCTGAAATATTTCCCTGAAATGTAGTCATTTCCGAAGATATGTCTGTTGAGAACTTGAAATTGGAATAAATATACCGGTCCAAAAATGCTGCACCCTCACTTGAACATTATTGTTTTGCGGCTCTACTACAATGGATAAATTTCAGGGTCAGTTAAGTCTCTGGTTTCTAGCACGCACTATACATGTATAACGCTGCCCAATTGCAGCCAAACTTGCTGGATCGATTGGAATTCTGCCGTGCTGTGTTTGAAACCTTTTCCACATAGGGGTATGAACATTGAACATTTGCCCGGTTGTGAGGCCTCTCTTACTTTGTATATAGGAAAGTTGGTCCCGCGTAAACCCTGTTTGGAATTTTTATTTTTAATGTGGCACCGCACCGATTTTAAAGCCGATCGATGACCAGAAACCGGAGACTTTTGGGGCTTAAGAAAATGTCAATGGTTGGGAGTGAACATGAAGTATATTTGCTGTCGATCATTTCTACCAAATCTTACTAGCAATTAAATGTTTGCGCATTAATTGACCTATATTATAACAACTGAAAAGCATGCGGTGTGAAAATTAATGGAATCTGGGTATAGAATAATGTCAAAAAATCCTAATACAGCTATATAGTTGGTATACCATGTAACAAATAACTGGTGTACAATTTGAAATGGATCAATGGCCTGTGATCTATTTCAACATTAATATGGAAACAAACATTTGAATATAAATATTTAGATTGGTGAAATTCTTGCGTCGGGAGATAAACAATTGATTTAATTTGCCCTACACCTACGTGTGTATAGCACTGTATGCTCAAATTTCACCAATCTATATATATCGCATGAACCCGCTGCTATATAGGATTCTAGCCGGCCAATCGTCATCGAACGCAAGCTCGGTGGTCGAGGTTAAGACGTCTGCACTAGTAAGCAGGAGGTCGTGGGTTCGAATCCCGCAGAGTCGCTGTGTAGTTTTTCACACACACTCAAAGCACTGAGCATACAGTGCTATACACACGTCAGTGTAGGCAAATTAAATCATATAAATATTATCAGAAGTCTATTAGTATTACATATAATAAACCTCTTATATTATCTGTTTCCTCTTAAACGGTTCAATGAAATAAGCTTAAGGTCAGTACATACATTTACTCACAATCTTATCGAGTATGGAAGCATTAACAGACATGGTGTTTACCTCATTTAAGCCCTTGGTCATGCCAAGCAGTTGCAACATCCATTTTGCTGTTCTAATTAGGCTGAAATTTATTAATTGTTTGTTTCAGAGGCTGTTTTGCACGGAACCCCTGGTGGTAAACGGTTCTGAGGCCGAAGAAGCCAGCTTTGGACGCAGGAACGCCCGACCTGAGGAGGAAGAAAAAGCGGGAACAGGACAAGTAGGGTAGACCATGGAGGAGAAAACATGTTTTCTTCCTCCACCGACAAACAGATTAGTAAATAATAACATACAGGTGAGCCTGTGCGCATAGTGCAATTATTCAAATATTTGCGAATAGTTGTTGCTAATCATACTCGTATTCGCGGTTTTGAACTATTCGATTAATCGCCAGGCGCGCAAATACCTGTAACTATTCACGAATACTGACCATTCACGAGTAATAATGTATTGCTTTTGCTCTGCATTACTTGCAGTTGTGTTCTCTAACTATTCGCAATTGCACTGTTTTGTCTGGGCACCGCTGGTAGTGGTACATGGTAGTGTTCCCGACTAGCACTAGCAAGTAATGCCTTTGAGAAGCCGACTTAGCTGTGCTGGCTGGGCCGCTGGCTGTTTGGCTGTTACTGCATGCAACCATTGTTCCAGTTCATGGGTTGACCAATGTCCAAAACACTTATAATAAATATTACAGTGTAATACATTTGTATAGTAGAATAAATCACCTTTCACTGCCAGCAACTGGACAATAGGCATTCTAGAGTGCTGGTTTAAAATAAATATTAGGTACCTACTGGTTATTTAAAGGGCAGTATCGTAACGATCAGAGCAGACTTTCGACAGAGCATAGAATCAATGTCCTAGTTAAAGATGAACACAGTGACTGAAAATTACAGGCTCATTTGTATGAAGCTTAACAGTAATATGACCTTATCATGTGGGGTATTATGGCAGTCAATGACTTAACCTAAAACTAGCATTCCGATTCCATGCCCTGTTGATCATGACGATACTGTCCCTTTAATGACAAAGGAGTTATAAATTATAAGGTAATTAAAAACAAATGCTAGCAAAATGACTTCTAGGTGATGTGTTATTGAATTCACTAAATAAAATGCCTGGGAAAATAATAATAATAATAATGTGGATATATAGCGCACGTATCCACCAACTAAGTGGTGCTCAAGGCGCATTATATTATTATCCCTGCTCATAAAACTCATAAGGCTCATAAATCATTCCTGAAACCATCTCAGCTCCTGGGAGTATACAGCTCAATTGCTGCCATTTCTAGCGCATATAGAACAAACCAACTCTGCCTTCACAGTTACCCATTTAACCCCTGGGTGAAGAGAAGCAATTATGATTAAGTGTCTTGCTCAAGGACACAAGTGTCATAAACCGTGATTCGAACCCACATTATGTTGCTAACACCAGAACTTGAATTCAGTAAGCCCTAGAACCGCTCATGCGACACCCCATTAATAAGGAACCATTGAATTGTTAATTGATTTTTTTAAAATTTAAATTTAAAGTGACTAAATTTGCATTTTGTATAAAACACTACTGGTAGTACTTGGTTTATTGAAAATAAATGAATGGTTTATGGGACTATGTTTATTTAAATGCTGAGTTTGTGAGGATAAATTATAGAAAGATGAGTGACAATGAATAATTTATGTGATAATACATTTCCTGCATACTCCTATTTCCTCCATGATAACATGTGTTGAACCAAATTTAAACACTATTAGAATTGTTTTTATGTTGTAACCCCTCTGCCGGGCGGCGGACAAATGTAAATATGATCTCCCCTTCATGCTGCGCATATTTATAATTTTGTTTGTAATGTATCATTATAAACAGGCATGCAACTTTTCAGCGGATCAGCTGATTTCATCTTTAAAGTATCCTAGTGCCATTGAAAACTGTAAAAACACTACAATGTTTTTTGTGCCTAGCCATTTCCTCTTTTTTTCAATTACAAGTTGCATGCCTGTATAAATTATCTGCTAGTGGTAATATTTTATTAACCGTATTGCTACAACGCACTCTTGCAACGGGTCTGTGCCCTGTATCGGTAAATTTTTGTAATTCCTTTTCCCTTTCGCTTTTGCTTTTTAATCTCTGAAACAGTTGTTCTGCACATGTGATCTTGCTGTGTGCTGAATGAACATACTTCGCATCGGTTTTGTAGCATAAAAGCTGTGCTAAAGTAATTAAAATGAACAATACAAAATCATGTAACATTTTAGTTTAATTAAACAACTGCAGATTAATTTACACTAAACCTAAAGTGTTCAATTATGTATGTTCATTGATTTGTTTGAAAATGTAAATTTGTTTCATAAATAATAACCATGAAAAGATTTACTCATTGGTCACTGCCTTGTCATTTAATTGCCTTTTGCTTACGCGTGTGCAGTAGTGTTTTATGCACGATGGTGATCAGTAGACATCACCTGCATAATTATGCTACCTTTTCTGCGCACACGTGGGCAAAAAGGCAAAATGCCACCAACTGCCATTATGAGAGCAGTAATCCACAAACCCTTATAGCATGAAGTTATTGCCGCTCCATTTAGTTACAGGAAAAGTTTGTCCAATAAAATGATAGTGTAATTTGTGGTGAGCATAAGTCGTCTGATATTACCAATTCCCACAGTAAAATGCATAGGCCTAATTAGTTCAGGGGTAGAGTTATATTTAATGTCGTATTGAGTTGTTTACATTTGTAATATTTACTGAAGGAACTTTCATTCAGGATTAAATCATCACTAAGGATGTTTCACAAACCATGTGTAATTTTGCTGTTTTAGTAAGTGTTTTTTTCCCACCATTGGCCCTGTACTGGGCCAGTACTGATGCAATGTTTCTGTACTGGGCCAGTACTGGTTCTATATACTGTTTTAGTAAGGAGTGGCCCTGTGCTGGGCCCAGTACTGGTACAGTAGTGTTCATCTACTGTACTGGGCCAGTACTGGTTCTGTACTATTTTAATGAGTTTTCCCCATTGGCCCTGGCATGGGCCAGTACTGAAACACAGTAGTGTTTTATCTACTGGGCCAGTACTGGTTCTGTACTATTTTATAAAGTATTCCCATTGGCCCTGTACTGGACCAGTACTGGTACGATATGTTTCTGTACTGGGCCAGTACTGGTTCTGTCCTGTTTAATAAGGGTATTCCCATTGGCCCTGTACTGGGCCAGTACTGATGCAGTAGTGTTTATCTACTGGGCCAGTACTGGTTCTATAATGTTTTTAGTAAGGTATTCCCCATTGGCCCTGTACTGGGCCAGTACTGGTACAGTAATGTTTCTGTACTGGGCCAGTACTGGTTCTACTATTTTAGTAAGGTGTATCCCCATTGGCCCTATGCTGGGCCAGTACTGAGTACAGTAGTGTTTATCTATGAGCCAGTACTGGTTCTATATGTTTAGTAAGGTATTCCCCATTGGCCCTGTACAGGCAGTACTAGTACAGTAGTGTTTATATACTGGCCATGCTGGTTTCGTACTGTTTTGGTTGGGGCATTTTATTGTCGGCACAATACTGGGCAGTACTGAATGACAATGCCCAATTAACGGAGATCTGCATTGGCCCAGTACTGGGCCATTACCATTTCATTACTGTTTTGGTTAGGGCATTTTGTGTCGGCACGTTACTGGGCCGGTCTGGTTTTGTACCGGATGAGTAAAGGGGCTACATGAACTGGGCCAGTTCAAACCCTCTGCAAGCCAGAACTGGGCCAGTTCCATTTGCCAACACTGGCCCCATTATATTTACCGGCAGCTGGGCGGTAATGGCATCTGGTGCCCCTGTAACCTGGGCAGTACTGGAGCCCAATGTATGAAAATAATGGAATCTGTATTGGCCCAGTACTGGGCCGTACCGGTTCGTACTGTTTTAGTTGGGGCATTTGTGTCGGCACGTTACTGGGCCAGTTCTGGTTTGTACCGGATGAGTAAGGGCTACATGAACTGGGCCAGTTCGAAACTCTGTTAACCTGAACTGGGCCAGTTCCATTTGCCAGCTTTTGGCCGGTGCTGTTACCGGCGCTGGGCGGTAATGGCATCTGGTGCCCTGTGCTGGGCAGTACTGCTGGGCCAGTAATAGCCAAGTAATGGAATCTGTATTGGCCAGTACTGGACCATTACCGGTTTTCGTACTGTTTTGGTTGGGGCATTTTGTGTCGGCACGGTACTGGGCCAGTTCTGGTTTGGTACCGGATGAGTAAGGGCTTACATGAACTGGGCCAGTTCCAAGCCTCTGTGCAAGCCAGAACTGGGCCAGTTCCGTTTGCCGGCACCGGCCCATTGCTGCAGTACTGTAAAATCGGTACTGGGCCAGTTATGGCCCAGTTCCGTATTGTTTGCTGGGGAGGTAGCGGCATAACACTAGGGAAGAATGTTACCAATTTAAAAAATAAAACAAAGCAAATCGGCCTAATCCAGTGGTGGATACGAAAATCCTTTGTACTGTCCATCAGGGGTTTGCAGGAACGTCACTGCAGATTGCGTCATTACACATGATGGCAGTGGCACCCGGTTGAAACAGCCAAGATAACCCTAACACCCTCACCACTTGCCGATACTTGCAACATGGCGATATTTTCATAAAACAAAACAAAAATCAGGCAAAATTATAAACATAAATTTGTGATTTTGCATGGTGGAGTATCGATATTGCTTACGTTAACACCGTATAGTGAAACTGAAATGCTAATAAATCCTATAACCATACCAAAAAGGCAATCATGATCAAAAGTAAACAATTACATACATATAATGGCCATGCACAATACAATAAGATATATAGATGCACGTGGGTCAACCAAGGTCGTATTCAGTAGAGTGCGGTTACTCCTGAAGTAAGCCCAGTGCTCATTCTGGTCAATCAAAAGTAATCTGCTTGATATGCAGATCATTTCAAACTAAACAGCGTTGCTCCTAAAATATTAATTGAAATTGATGGTACATTGAGCTTTGTACATTCAGTCTAACCTCAAATCACTTACTGGTCCGACGTTCAACTTCAACTGCATCTCTGCCATAGTATATCCTGTACTAGAAGATGCACACTATTTGCAAGCACACTCCTGGGTGAGGCAGATCGCATCAAACCAATCATGGATGGTAAAGGCATGGTTGGGGATCATCCACGTTGATGTCCAGCTGCCGCCCATCATGTTCTCATCTTCTCTGGCTTCTTTGCAACATATACAGTTTGCGAGGCAAGGCTGAAGAACACAATGTCCCCCACGACACACCTAATACCAAAAAACAAGTTTGGGAAAATATAATTTTAGTAACTTTGTCATTGGGGTTGCACTACTTAAAGTTGATCTTGAAATACATCCCCCAACAGACTGATCAGAGGATAGGTACATCACGAAGAATACATTTTCCATGGGCCAGATCAAACATTTTTATTGCAGGCAGGGGCTACAACCTTTGATTTGAAGGGGAAAGACTAATGTCCAATTATACTTAAAGCTTGTGATGGTAAAGATCATGATTTTATTTGAATTTTTGGAAGAGCAGTGATTACTTTCCATGTCTTCATAAATACTGGCTAATAATTGCCAACAAATCATAAAACGCAGACATAGTAAGTACCCCCCAAATTTCCACTATACGTATGTGTACACGTACAATTAACCACAATTAATACTATGCTACATGTACTACTACATTATGTACCTTGTAACCGGGTCTCCATCATGTTCGTTCATGTTTTTTGTCAAGTATAGCCTACAACTATTTTTGTACAGCAGAAACGAATTGATCAAACGAAGCATCATTCCAGCATTTCATTCATGAATCATTTGTGGGCTTACCAGTCTGGCAGGTAGCCGTCTATCATCAGGAGTTGGTTCGTCGTCTTCAGCCCTGACGATCACCTCGTCACTGGGTGAGGTCAACTACAGGCGCCGCAGAGCGGCTCGAACCGGTAATAGGTTCAGCGCCACGTACTTCGGCTTTTCGTCATCGTCTTCTTCTCTCTCGTCTGGGGAGCTCCCCTCATCGCTACAGCTGACATCACTATCCTCAGAAGTGCCTATATGAAACTCCTCTTCCTCATCTATACTGAATCATAACTTGACTGGAATCTTGTCTTGACACAGAATGATAGATTCTGCTCGAGGAGACTTTTTATAGACCTCAGAAGGATCCTGAGTATAATTCTATCAACCAACCAGACAACTCAGTTCACGATGACCAACCTCCCAGTTTATCAAAGACACCGCCGTATTAATGAGGTGCAAGGTGGTGCTCATGCCAGGTGGACAGTATAGGAATTGGATCAATGGGTTTACCAAGATAGTTGGGGATGCAGAAGTTCCCTCACACAAAAGGAATAGAAGCTACATACAAAACTTTTTGAATTTGATAACATGATATTGTAACGAAAGAAAAATGGCAAGCAAAATTGAACTCTTGAAAAAAGTCCGTGGGGAGTTTCACCGGCCGGTCATTCAAAATGACAAGCAAAAAAAAATTTATGCACAAGTCCGAGGCAGAATGATTGACAGGACCATCGAGCAAGGACCGCAGTCTTAATCCCTTGGAACGTGATACATGTCTATGATGATGCCGCACGTCGGCGATGCTCACAGGAGCAGGTTTGCAAGACTGGCTTAATCCCTCCTTTGTGCGTCATAATTGACTGGGTACAGAAACGACTTGGGTGCAGAAACGACCATAACCGATCTTTGGGTTCAGCGCCACGTGCTTCCCGACTTCTTCGATCATCTCGTCTTCGCCTTCTCTCTCGTCTGGGAGCTCCCTCATCGCTGGAAGCTGACATCACTATCCTCAGAAGTGCCTATATGGAAACCCCTGCTATCAGGACATTTCGCTGTTTTCGGTCTTAGAAGATGTCAGCTTGTCCTCCGCTGTTATTCCGCATTGCATGTATGGTAGAATGCATACAGTACACACGATGGACTGTTGTGCGTAGAGAGGTAACAAAGCGTCATGGGTGCTACGATCACCAGACAGTATGGATTATTCATGAGTCGAGGGCTTTTGGTGAAACTGGGCTTTTCTGGAATTCGTAGAACGCCGATCAAATTGAATTTTTTGCATGGAAGGAACAAGTTTTATTGAATAATATGTTAGTAATCATTACAGATTCTCTCGAACGAACAACAGCAACACAGCACTTATCATTATTCCGTTGTAGTCAATCTTTAACCTGTATTCTTTCTAACAACTTTTGCCTAGTTATACCCCCTTGCAACACCTAGCACACAACAATTATGACTTCGAAATTCACGTTTATTTTTTCGCGAATTATAAAAAAATATATATATATTAAAATGTTTTATTTATTATAAAAATGTTGGGATTTACCTAGTCGAGGAAGAAGGGTTTGTCAGTGTGTGTGTGTGTGTGTGTGTGTGTCCAGTATCTACGGTTGAGTGCACCTGGAATTAATAGCAATAACATATGGCGCGATCGCATAAAATAGAGGTTAACCCAGTTCATTCATGAACAACCTCGTCCCTCCAGGGTCTACGTCAGTAGCCCAACACAACGTGAGGTCACTGCCTGTGATCAATGCAATATGTGTGTGTGTGTGTGAGTTGGTTTTGACCTGTAAGAGTGTACATGTAAGGGGTATAGAGTCCATGTGCATGTGCTCGAGGTATGAAGATCCTATAGGGAAAGAAAGAACAGTGAATCCATCCCAGATCCTGTTATACTGTTAATATATAATCATGGAGGGAAGTCCATGATAATAATATATGTATAATAATGTGTGGACTTATATAGCGCGTATCCACCAACTAGAGTGGTGCTCAAGGCGCATTCTTTTTACGTGCATTACACAACACACGGGACCTACGGCTTTACGTCCCATCCGAAAAGACAGAAGCAATTATGTTTAAGTGCCTTGCTCAGGACACAGGAGTGTCATGACCGGGGCTCGAACCACACACCACTGCTGCTGGCAGCACCAGAACCTTCGAGTTCGGTGCGCTAGACCGCTCGGCCACGACAATCTAATACTCCTAAATAATAATATATCAATCCTTGAAAAAAACCTAACAGATCCATTGCCTTGTATTTTTAGTCATATAGGAAACGTATTGGAAATAAAGTACAATGAGGGTTGCGCTCAGATGATTAGCTTAAAAGCATAGCTAGCTTTCAAACTGCAACTGGACGGATGAATTACTTTGAATGTCTGTTTTTTAATATAAGAATATGTAGACCCGCAACCCTCATTTGTGACTTATTTCCAATACGTTTCATATGACTTGATACTATAGACGCATATTTTGGAGAAATGCAACGCACAAACACGTAAGCGTGAGAGAAGAAAAAAAGTGCAGAAGTCCTTTCTTGTATTTTTAGTCATATGAAACGTATTGAAATTCCAAGTCAATGGGGTTGCCTTCAAATGATTTGCCAAAAAGCAAAAGCTTAGCTTTTCAAACTGCAACTGGACGGATGAGTAATTTTGAATATGTCTTGTTTTTTAATAGAATATGCAGCCAAAAACAAATCCTGTGCAGCTTACCCCGCTACAACAATGTAGCTTATCTCGAACAACACACTATGTAAAATTCACGGAGAATGAGAAACATTCCTCCACTGATAGAAATGAATGTTAATGAATGTAAATATTATGTTGATTTTCTTTTCAAGGATTGATTTATTATTATTTAGGAGGATTAGATGTATATTAACAGAAAAACAGGATCCGGATGGAAATTCACTGTTCTTTTTTTTTCCTATAAGTTTTCATCTGAGCATGCACGTGTCTCTACTACCCTTACATACACTGCACACTCTTATACCACAAAACCAACTCCACACACACACACACATATGTATTGAATTGGATCACAGGCAGTGACCTCACGCTGTATTGGCTACTGAGCGAGATTCAAAGCTAATTCGCGCTTCAAACAACGCTAACGGGTGAAGGTGCGAATTGAAAGATGGTTAACTTACTTAACACATGCACCAGTACACTGTAAGAGAGGACAAAGCTTGATTATACCTACAAAGTAAAGTTATACTCAACGAAATTCACTTTTGAAAAGCACGCGAACATGTCGCAGTCGGTAATTTGTTTTTGCCTCTGTTTTAGCCGATCGATGTAATAATAGTAAACAAAAAGAAAATGGACGGAGGACTAACTTTCATGAATGACTGCAATACAGTGGCGAAAATAGTTACACACAGGAGTTTTTTACCACACAATGGCTCAATTTCCGGACAATAAAAATTATTATTTATGGTAAATTTGGACATTCATATTATAAGGCAAACGACAGTAACAGCCTTAAAAAACACCTTTACCAAACACCTTTACCTATGCTACACTACATACTGTAATTTTTAAGCATTTTTAAATTTGCTTACATAAAGATTCACCAGATTGCTATACAAAAAATTATTTTGCTATGCAAAATTCATTTTTGCATCATAGTTTTATTTATGCAAAAGGTTTTGAACGAAATCGTTCCTCGCTGAGATATTTTTATCGTTGTATTCTTGTGTTTCCATGAAAAAAAAACTTTGTTTCCGAAATAAAATTATCTCAGTAACGTATGAAGAGCAATTCAAGCTTCACAAGCCCGCTTCTACCAGTCCCAAAACACTTAAATCTCTGGCGCTGGCTAGCTTCTTAAAACATACTCATATGAGCTACCAAAATAAGGTCCATATAGCACAGACCATGGTCTGGAATTAATTACTTACCAGAAACTTGGAATGTAACAACCCACCAGGGCCATACATTTGGGCAATGGTAGTGCACAGTGATCACATATCAATTATCCTATGGCCTGAATAGACTGTATACACACTGTGTTGGCAACACTTGCGGTATCGACAAGAATTGATAGTGGATTTAGCTTTACAAATATACCTACTACTATGTACTAACAATTGATATAGATACTAAAGAAAGTTGCAATTCACTCCAGCTGAAGGCATAATACCTTAATGATCTTAACATGTTATGTGGACTTGGTAAAGCAAAATAAGAGATAATTGAACAAAATCGCTTGAATACGAACGCACGAAACTTGAATTTGAATGTTCAATTGTCGCCCAATTGTGAGGATTGGAAAGCCTATGTATTAAAAATTTAATTGCTATCCTCTGGGAACAACAATATAAAATCAACGTTAATATGAATATGAAAATTCCGCAGGTCCAGTTAACTTTATGTGTACTCAATATAACTAATTAAAGGTCTATAATAGTGGTGGGTTTAGTTTAGTCAGGTAGATTTTATAATGTCCAATGCACCAAGTTCATTAGAATCTTTCTCCAGCATTGTTTATTAATACACAGGCATTCATTTAAACATCGCTTATTTACAGATACCAAAGCAGCTTTTCTCTCCAAACACGTCATCAAATTGAAGCATTGTTTTAAGTTTTCATTGATGGGAAAGTGTCAAAAATTTCCCTACGGTTTTATAATTGGCCTTTCTTTTTATGTGTTGATCTTCAATTTTACCCTTTAAGGTTTCACCTCAACATTATAGCTTTATCGATTTGGTTCGTCATATCTGTTTCTTCCAGCTTGGCATCTTCGAAATGTTTTCATTATAATTGCGTATGTGGTTCGTCATTTTATTTTTCTTAAGTTGGTCACTTCTGTTGGTGTCTCCAACATTGTGGCTGTAACAGGGGTTCGCACATATCTCTGCTGGAAATATCCCACTTTTGCACTCGGGACTGGCTAAATCTAACCCATGAGTATAGCTGCAGTAGCTATGAGTTAGACTTGGACCTACTCACTTAAAAGCACGGACAATTTAAAGTGTCACCCTGTAATTTTGTCCGTTAACTTACAGTGATATTTATTGAACAAATTCAGTTTTGTAGTTTTTTCAGCACTTTCAGTGGGGAGTTCATATGTCGTCGTAACATAATTTGTTTAAAAAATTATTCCTCAATTGCTGTTAAATAAGTATGTTGGTGAAAATTCGATTGAAATAGGCATATATTGTCTACTTTTTTTTAACTATAGATTTTTTCTAATTCAGATTCCTTCATCAATTCACCTTTTACTTGAACATAGACATCTCTTAACGGTTTTGAATCAACATCTTAAAATGTTTGATCCGAGTGACAACTCTTTATAGTTAGTTGGAACTTTGAACTTTCACAAGAGTGTTAGAAATTAACACTTGACTCTCCGTGTTAATTCAACACTTTCAACACATTCTTTGAATTGAATTTAACTTAATAAAGTGTTGTCACTCACCGAACTGTTAAAGGGATTTACACTTGTTAGAGCAACAACTTACTGTAATCATACCTATTTTCCTCCTTTGAACCCAGAACAAACATGTTAACATTTAAAAAAAAAATGTTTTCAACAAGATAGAATGGTGCTGCCAACCAAATTGACCCACCAGGTTACATATCGCAGTCAGGCCAGGGCGGGCAATCTCCTGCACTGGCTGGAAGAAACTTGACGACCTTGACAGTTAGGTTGACCGTTAATTTACCCAAGGACGGAGTTTGCTTCCGGTTAGAGCTTCATACGTATCAGAGTCGACAAACCATCGACCATACCACCACTGCGCACCGTCAGGTGTGGTGCAGGTACAGTTGATGTTGGAACCTCATTGGGCAAACCTCATGCTGATTATTCGGACCAAAGGTCGTTTAGTTATCCTCCAATACTGCCTTTAAACTAGAATGGTTCGAAATAATTAATTTTTCTGTAATGAGTCAATTACCTTACTTGTGAATCAAATTTTGATGTTTGATACAAACATGATGGGTTCCAAATTTTATGTTGATCAATTGCAATGCTAAATTACAAAACCCTGTTACTGCTTTAGTTGAATCTTTATTTCATTAATAATATGTGTGGCTTTTGACTATCACTGAATGCTAATCGTTATATTACTATAAGGCTCATTTAATCATTCTGCGAACTCTGTTGATATACAGTAATTCGATTAAGCATAGGGCTTTTTCACCCTTAACTGGTTGGAAAACACATTTGTGTTTGCTTACCAAGTGTCACATTCAACCACATTCTCTGCAACATAACCTTGAGTTGCTAGACTTAGCATTTACTAACAATGTTGTTAAAACATAATTGCTGTAAGGTTATTAGGTTTCAGTGGGCTTTTTCCATGACGTCAGTCATTGACTAGGAATTGTCTATTGTTATTTCACAAAATAATCAAGGGCCAGCTATGCGTAAAGACTACAGACTACTAAAAGAATTTTAAAAATCGTAGAAAAATAATTGCTGGTAAAAATAATAATAGCTATGGTTTTCAAGCCAATTTTTTTTGGTGAAATATACCTATCTCTATTTTGAAGGTATTTTTACCGTCGTCTTCTACCAAAACAATACAACCAATATCAGCGTACACTTTCTAAGTTTCCCGTTGACTCTAGATTAAAAACATCTTTATAAAAAATCAGAAAGCCAGTTGAGTGACCAGAATTGAGCATGGATAATTTTAATTAAAACCATCTAATCTCGTGTCTCACAGTACAATTGAAAGGAATTTTTAAAGTAAAAGTCCTAGTACAACAGCAATTCTAATTAACATGCAGCACATTATCTCCTATTGTTGTCAATAAATTTACGTAACGATTTTCCTGGAGAAATGTATCGTAGATTCATTTAAAGACCCCTTTATCGCTCAAAATAACATTAACATTCAAGACAAAAGATGAATAATGTTGTCGTCATCAAAGCTTGAGAATAAAAACATATTACAGTACTGGAAGAGCTGTAAGTATTTGGTAGTATGTGTCATATCACCAATGCGAGGTTATGTTATGGCGTTGACACGATACCAACGTTGTTTTCCTCATATCCACACCTACGACGTAGGATTCTATTGTCATTAATCACTAATTGGTTATTTTTGATATTGTGACTGACACACAACTTTTATATGGAAAATATAGAAACTGACTTTAATTATTTACTGTATCATTCAGTTTACGCATTTTATTCATGCTTCAGAAGGAACAACAAAAAATTAATCATTTGAAGACCCTTACCGTGCAGAGGCTTGAAGGTTTGAAGGTTGAAGGCTTGTTTTCCAAATGTAATCGTTAGTGAAGAAAGAATGTTGCCAAAAAGGCTTGGCCTCATATCCCAGCATACAACAGTATATTATTGTTGCCAAGGGTGATAAAAATGGTTGACACAGCCCCTGATTGGCTGCGGCTGAAACACGTCACGATATGAGGAAATGAAACCGCATCATAACTACAAAAATAACTACGACACATAAAAACAACAAAAACAACGTTTTTAAAAGGCCAAAAAAGTATCCGGTTTCTAGCTAATAGGTTGGCTTCAAGATCGGTGCGGTGACACGCTTTTGATTTTTTTAAATTAATGTAATGAATTAATTAATTAATTTATTTAATTATTTATTTATTTAATTATTTATTATTTATTGCTGGATCGATTGGAATTCTGCCGCGCTGCACAATGTTTTAAACGACTTTTCACATTAGGGGTATGAACGTTTGCCTGATTTGTCAGGTTTTCTGTAAGCCACCATACCTGGCATATGGGAAATATGGTCTGGTTCCAATAACTGCGTATCATGTATTTCACTGGTTGGAAAAATTAATAAATAAAACAATTTTGAAGCCGACCTAAGACAAGAAACCAGAGCCTTTAAATACCTCTGCTAAATTGGACAGAATATTTTTAGTTCATTTATTTGCTTAATTATTTTCTATACATTTTATTAGTTTACATGGAGCCAATGCCCCTTTAAGTATAGAGAGAGAGAGAGAGAGCTTAGGTCCCATGTGTAGAACAAACTGGCAGCCACCCTGGAAGGCACTGTTGTTCCCATCACCACTGTGCACTAGGGCATGGGTACATTTTTGGCAATTGTACACTTGCCACCCAGCACTCACATGGGTGAGTTCACTATCAGTTCTCAATAAGTTCATGATTACACCCATCAGTTAAGCAAGCCCAGTGAGTTATTGCAATGGGTGAGTACTGGATTCATTTTTACATTGTTATCTTATTCTACCTATTTAGGTTAATTTTCATAATTACTTTAAAATATGTAATAAGTTTACTGCTCATCAGCAGTGTACGGTTTGCACCACTGATTATGTTTTTATAGGACATTGTACAATCATGGAGGAAGAAATGGTACAATATCACTATTTTCCCATCATTTAAGACCCTTTTCTCTTATGGTAATTTTCAACAATGGAATCAGTAAACATTTGTATATTCACAAACTACCAGTGTAGTACAGGTTACAAGTTACTTTTGGACTGGATTTACTTTTCTTTTCTTTAATAAGATTTAATTTGTTTGCTTTAAGTTTGCTTTTAAATCAGTTTGAATTAAGTGTATTTCCTAAGTGACTTGAGAACACTGCTTTTTTAATTAATTGTTTGATTTGATATTTGCATATTACTTAGTATTGTAGTTAGAAGACTAGTATTTTAATAACTTCATTGGATACTTTTATTTAGTTCTTTCAAGCATTGTGTACAAGTGTTTACCAAACTGGGAGTACCCCCATGGTATACATGTACATGTGTGTGGTGGTCAGACTTTATCACCCTATTGTGGAATGTTGTAATGGGTTTGCCAGCTAGCCAGTAGGATATAGCCTTGGCTATGCTGAGTGTAATATATGTAGTGGTTGTATTACATTGTACAGCATTGTATTATCGATATAGTATTGCCACTTCTCGTGCATGCTTTTGCAGAGAGTAATCTCCAGCAATTGATAGAAATAATCACTGTTTTATTGCCCAGCCTGGGTACTGACTGTTTACATTTAAAGTTTCCATTGAGGATAGTTAATTTAGTGGTTTAAGACACTGGGTCTGCCCATGGTCTGCATGGAGACTTTACATCAATTACTTTTATTATTGCAAGGCTGGACACTAGGTTGTTTTATACATAATACTTGTCGCTGCAGCATGTGCAGTGAAGTTTATTTGTTTGAAGTTAGTTTCTCATTATTAATTGGTAGGAATATGTCTTTAATCCATATTTACTCAGTTCTTAATTAATTTCTAAATGGTAAGTCAGCTGAATATCAATAACTATACTCTGTGTAAGAGGTCTGCCAATATAGTAAAGTGATTCAGTGACTAGGAGTGTGTGTATAGCTTCATGTAGTGTAAGCCCTACAGTTAGCTCATGTGCAGAATATACTGTACATGTGTTTGTAGCAGGGATCAATCGTTACATGTCTTAATAAGGAATATTCTATTAGGTGACCTGCACTGGTGGACAGCCAGTGACTTCATAAGAGTCCATGCTTTATAGGGTCCAGTCCCCATGGCCCTGAGGCATATCATTACAGACTGGAGGTATTTCTTGCCACGTCCTAGGGCAGCATCCATGTGTGCATTTGTAAATCACACTGTGAAACCTTTGTGAGTTCTAATGTAGTCATAGTTTTGTTTTCAAGATTATTCTACCTTTTATTGGACTTTCAAAGACCCCAATTCGGTATGCAAGTATTTTCCAGTTATTCAGTAATATTCTTGAATCATTACAGAATAAGCAGATTAGTCATTTTTCTGAGATTTTACAACTAATTGTATGTCTGCAAATAGTGACTTGATTTAACATGTTTAGAAATATAGTTTATTCCCTTATATTGCTCAGGTGACACTTGATATTTTATAAGTGTTTTGTTATATATTAAATTCAGATTGTTATCTCAACTTCTCAATATGAACAACTCAACAACTGAGACAAATAGACAAAGTGACTCTGCGTATCTTTTGTTGTGCATGGTTGTCATCGTTGTAGTTGTGAATACCAGTCATTTGGGGGCCGTTGCTTGGTGTGAGTCTCAGAAGTTTGAGACCGTCAGTTGACATCCATGGAGAAGGAAAATGTATTTCCTTCCTCCATGGTTTGTCAACTCAGTGAAACTCCTCCAGGGGTACACATGTGAATCTGGAGGCCACAACTCTCTATAAACACATAAGTGACCTAGGCTTATAGCCAGAAGGAACTTAAACCAGGTTTATCTTTATGCGGTTTTTTATTATAGCTACTGGAGGACATATTACATTTTTCTTATCTAGAAATTTGATGTGTTCTTTATTACATAATTTCTTTATTACATAATTTATTACTTTTTCTTAGCATGTAGATTAAGGACTTATTAATTATTTAATAATTGATTATGAGTGTTTTCTTTTCTCTTTTCTATAAGTCAATGTGCTAACCTTTTTTTATTGAGTATTAAATAAACATACAAAAAGAACTTCATGCCGTCACAATTCATTGCTGACACATATGGATCAAATATCCTTTAAAATATATATATGTCTCAGGTGCTAATTAGAGTAATAATTTCTAAATAAATTCTAGGCTGAATGCATTTTCACTATTTCCTCATTAACCATACAATGAAATAAGCTTAAACTTTCACCTGTTGGTTTGGTTTATACATTGCATTTCTCTGATTCTCACAAAGATCTAAGTACTTGTTGACCTTCAATTTAAAAAAAAAAAGCAACATTTATTACTGGATTTTACTGAATTTTGAAACCCCAAACACTGATACCGTGTAATAATTTGTGTTCGTACTAGTGTTCGAAATGTAATAAGTGAACTTTTGATCCTTTTCTCAGAAAATAGAATATTTAGACCATAATTGAGCTGAAATCTTGTACAGTTTGGGTCCTAAACCAGATCCTCGATCTCAGTGAGTTTGCTTGAACATAGTTATGTCGTACCACTTTTACCAAACTTTATTTTGGGCTTTAAGCACGCTGATTTGTTCGTTCATCATTGGCTAAATTCGTAATATATATGCGTTGAGGTCACATACCTGAAGGGCGCTGTCAGAGAGGCAAACGAAGGTCACCTGTATTGGTCCATGTATGCACGCCTGAGCGTATTGTGTTGTGCGCATACAGAGTGCGTGTGCCCGCACGCAGCGCACATAACAACTCCTGAATGAGGGCGTCCTTCGGTCTGTTGACATCAATGCGTAAGGTCTATTTGCAGGAAAAGTAGGGGGAAAAAACAAAGCTAGAATTTTTATTCACAGCACTTTTCTTGAAAAGCTAATAAGTGCGGCTAATTCGCCTTAATGAGATCGAATCGCCACAAGACGCTTCTTATTTCATAAAACAAATTATAATTTTCCAATTAGCATATAACGTCTACCAGCACATCCATCCGATTACTCTGTATGCAATGTACTAGATAGGCGCCTGAGTTTATCACTTAATTATTCAGACCTAGACACAGCGAGATATCCATCTGGTAACTTGCTCAACGATGAAACAATGATGATCCAGTCAAAGGTGATTGAGTCTGCGCGCTGTTGCACATCCCCATAGCAACAATGGTCATATTGACTGACCGTCGTGCTTTTACACCCCTGATTGGGTGAGTTGCCCGTTCTGCACTCTCGCACGATACCTGTCTTGCCATTGGCTAGGAATTTCTTGATTTTCTGGAGTGAAGAAGCAAATAATGGGTGTCAAAGTTGGACATGGTGTTGGCATCCGCTCCGTGCACGACCTGTTGGGGCACCCTCACGCAAGCAGCGACAGTCAATACCGCTGGTGAAATTAATGCACTAATTGACTCCATTTACATTCAAAAAGTTAACGTTACGCAGGAAGGAGTCTCCACTGAATATTAATCAGTAACATGCAGCATCATGTCATTTCATCATCATAATGTATTTGTCAATTCGAAACATAGGACAAGAGAAATTACCATAAATGCAAATTAGAACTGTGGCTTAAAAAAAATTGTCTTTATTTTTGGAAATAATAATGCTTTCGATCAAACGTTTGACTGAACTACATGTTACAAACAATTTCACTGACGTGTGTACGAACTGTAATAATTGATCCTATTGTAAACTGGGTATCCATGTCCATGCGGTATTTTTCAAACAAAATCATACATAACGGTACAGTGGCCCATAGAGGCCATAATCCTGTAACTGTGGAATTGTATCTGTAATATTTCCAACTCTCATATTTTCGTATTACCGCTGATTTCAATACCCGGTTCCCAAATTTTACTATTTCAGGTACCCGAAACCAAATGCCAGTCTTTATCGTCTTACTACTAACGATCTTCCATGTTTATAATAGCTAGGTTTCGGGTACTTTGTTTTATTTCATAAAATTCATTACTAATACCATCTAATTACTCAATTCTTTTCACTCATTATTTTTCTTTTTGTGTTATTATTTTTGTAAGGATCATCAATGGTTATGAACATAAGTGATAGCCAAAGGCCACTGTCTTGCGCTGTGTAAGCGCCCATCCATCGCGCGAGGAAATATCGAGCGCGGTGGCACAGTGGAAAATCCGGTTTTTGTCCTCATTTTTATGTACTCACGAACCAGACCATTATGGCGACCGGGCGCGGTTCCAAAATTATCCGCATGCATAGACACCCCCATTAGAACTATTATAATTAAAGAAAGGCTTCTAATAATTCGTACCCATTTATACGTGCCCCTAATTAATTTGACGCCGCGAATTTAAACATGAATTAAAAAATTAACCTTATTTGTTTATGATACAAAAATGTTCGGATTTATTATTGGTTGGGGGGACCGAGGGGGCGTCAAGTCAATTGGTCAATTAGGTGAGGGTAGGTGTGATCTAATCCATTCCTCATCGGCGTATATTACATAAATCAGCAGCCACTGAAGTTGTAAACCAACACAACGCCTCTACTCTATGCCATACGAGCCGATCGACGTATTGCCGACTTCCTGCCGATGGTGGCCCGCCCTTTATTGGCACCGTGCATGAGCTGTTAATGTTAGGGGCACATGTTGTGAGACTACTGTGGACGAAAGGGCAACGATAGTGCGTCGCGTTTGGCGTGTTTTGCAGTTGATGTGCGTACGCGCGGAATATCTCCAGCGTTCATTCTCTAACAGAAGTAGACGCGCTTACCATAACATACGCACATAAAGTGCCACAACGCTCACACGACGCAAAAGTGGCTGTCATCCAGATATTGGGTGCAAATTCACCGCTAGAGGGCTACGATGTGCACTGAGCGGATACATATCCCCTTTGCCAAAGTATTGGTGACTTCAGAAAATGGGTTAAATAGTGTGGGCGGGGCTACATTTAAATGATAATTATTTTGTTTCTAACAATTTTCTTGGTGCCCAGTTAAATACCCTTGTACACAATTTGAAAATATATTATTCGAAATTCACTTTTATTTTTTTTCGAATTAAACAAATCAAATATTATTTATTCTACCTCCATGATTATACCAAACGAATTTACTAGTCGAGGAAGGGGTTGTCAGTGTATGTGTGTTGGGGTGGGGGTAAAGTTTTTTTTTTTGAAAAAGGTAGGCCTAAATAGGCCAATTTTTCCATTTTGCCAGACAAGTCCTTTTGGTTGGGAGGGCGTATTAGTTTGCAACAGCTAATTCTTAGTTTATTTCAGATGACAATGTTAACTCCACTCTACAAAACAACTCCGCGTCAAGAGTGTTCCGATAAGCTCCCAGTGCGCGTGCGTGTCCAAAGGTACCGCGCAACAAGGAAGGGCGCCCTCTGCCGATTAGTATTGTTTATGGTTTTGAGACGTTCAACTCAAACCAGTCAACAGACATCAGTGTTTGATAAGTTGTAAAAGTTTATTAACAATCAATATATTATTTCAGATCGGTTAGATACTGTGTTTTATTGTTACTTCTACTTATTATTTACTTTACCCGTGGACAGACACCTCCGTTGGCCTATTGTATATGGCCTAATTTATACCCCAATCGTCTATAGCACAAAATAATCTTGAAACAAAACTTCGAAATCCACGGTTTGTTCTCGCAAATTTAAAAAAAGAATTTAAAAAAAATATTAAAACTTATTTATTTTTTATACAATTGGATTTATTGGTCGGGGGAGGGGGTGTCAGGGGGTCAATTGGGTGGTGGGGTAAGGTCAGTCCTAATCCATTTCTCTCCAATCGTATTATTAATAAATCGTAGCCACTAGTAGTTGTACCGACACTACGTTCACTCTATGCCATACGATGGTAGCCCGCCCTCTATACATATCCCCTTTCCAACGTATTGGCGACTTCAGAAATGGTAAAATATTGTAGAAGGCTATCATTAATTTTAAATTACATTTGATGACCACCCAGCCGGATGGACCTTGCACCAATTGGTAGTTATCCCGGATTGGGCATGGGGGTGGGGCATGTTCCTTGCAATATTTATGACGGGGGCGGTAATGACAATAATTATTTCCCTCTAAACAAAACCTTCTCAAAGAACATGTTATAGTTGTCTTTTGTAATCTTCTATTATTATTATAGACACCCCATTAGCTATTATTGTTTCTAACAATTTTCTTTGCCCAGTTATACCCCCGTGTATAGCACACAACTTGAAACAATTATGAGTTTGAAATTCATGTTTATTTTTTCACGAATTTAAAATAATAATTAAAACAAATATTCATTTATTTATTTATTTATTTATTATAAATATTTATTATAATATTTATTTATTATAAAAATGTTGGGATTTAATTGTCGAGGTTGTCAGTGGTGGGGTCAAGATTTTGCGCTATACACTATTGGGGTATAAAAGAGCACGAAGAAAATTAATTTAGAAAAAAGTAGGCCTAGTGGGCAATACACACCTCATTTTGCACACAGGCCCTTTTAAGTTGGTAGGGCGTATCAGTTTGCACATACGAATGGATCATGTATTATATCCCCCGGTGCCCTATAAAATTGGACCCTAGTTACGCCACTGTAACAAATGTTGGGATTTTTTTGGTCGAGGAGGGGTTAAGATTTTGTGCTATACACTTATCAGGGGTATAAAAAAGGCACAAAGATAATTGTTTTTAAAAAGTATGCCTAAAGTATTTGTTTTCATTTTGCAACACAGGTCCTTTTGGTTGGTAGGGCGTATCAGTTTGCAACAGCTAATTCTTAATTTATTTCAGATGACAATTCAAATATTAACTCCACTCTGCAACTTAGCGTCGAGAGCGTGTGTTCTGATTGGCTCCCAGTGTGCGTCCAAGGTAGCGCGCCACAAGGAAGGGCGCTCTCTGCCGATCAGTATGGTTTAGGGTTTTGAGACGTTCAACTCGAACCAGTCAACAGACAGCAGTGTGCGATGAGTTGTACAAAGTTTAATAACAATTACTCAATTGCATTATTTCAGATCGGTTAGACACTGTTTTGTTACTTACTTCTACTTGTTGAATTTGAAAAGAATTATGTAAAAGGTAAGGTATATGATTGGTAATTAATTAACCAAATTTAAAATGTTTAATGTAAAACGTACTTAGTGTAAAACTGTCTGAGGTGCTGCAATATTTTAAGAAAAGTGAAAATAACATCCAGTTTGAATTTATGAAAAGTATCTGTCCTAAACTCAAAAAGTTGTGGTTGGCTTATTTTTGTGTATTTGTTTGTGAATCTTTATCAGGTTAATTATTTAATGCATATTTCGATTCAAAGTAAGTATACTCTACAGGAGTATTTTTTCTAACATTACAATGTTGTACCTTCCCTTCAATGTATATCTTGATTCAAAGAGAGTAAGCACACTCATAGAAGCAGTTTTGCCAACATTACCAACGTTGTACCTTCCCTTCAATGTATATCGTGATTCAAAGAGAGTAAGCATACTCATATAGAAGCAGAGTTTAACCAATTATATACCTTCCCTTTAATAAAAAATGAACTGATATGGCAGAGCCAATCTCCAGCCTCAAACAATACATTATGACCAAGACAGTTTAGACAATATGATTGAATATCAAAGGATGCCACCAACCAGGTGTTTGAAAATTTATTTAATAATTTATTTAATTTTTAGTGTAAACTGAAGTAATATGGACCATTCAGGTAATTGCTTTATTCTTTATGCATCCTTACGAGTACAAAGGTCACTCTGAGGTCATTCAGACAGCAGAGGAATACAGCAAAACGTACCAAGGGATCGATTTTACCTGACGGGTCCTTATTCCATTAGTGCACCTTATATATTTTTTTATTTAATTAGCAATTATTGTGCTGATGAGGCGTCGAAATTTTTGGAAAATGGTAATAATGCAATGTCTGTCATTGGCTTTCATTAATCAGTTCGTGTACACTTAAAACACATCCCAGTGGGTCAGTGGTGTGCCACAGAAGGCTTAACATGTATCCTGACCCAACTGGGGTCAAAGAGAATCCAAATGATCCGCGAACTGGGTCAGGATGTATCTGTGACAGAAATGTTTGACCCCGGTTTCAAGTCAGTCTGACCTCAAATGGGTCTGGCACATGTTTGTCTGTATCCAGGTTATTTCTGACCCAGGGGCTTATAGTGTGAAATCGTTAAAATTAAATTATTAAGTTTAATCATATAAAGCAAAGCAAAAGTAATCATTATTACTCAACTGTGAACATGACTGCTTGAAATATGTTCAGCCTCCTGAAGATGATCAGAGCATACTGATCGAAACGTTGAGTTGTAACCTCCAGTTCTTTTCAGAACTAATTACTAATCAATTGAGAATTTCAATTTCAATCAGTTTTACTTATCCTCTTCACCATGCAAAAGTTTTACCTATTTTCAGGCTCATCAATTTAAAAACAGAGCACAACTTTTGTTTTCCTTATTTTCGTACTGTTACATGGATCAGTTATGTTCACAGTTTGGTTATATTTTTTTAGTTATAAAAGCAAAACACGCAGTTCTATATTTTGCATACTGTTTACATGGGCGGGTCTAGGATATCTCTAAGGGTATGAGGAGTTGGCAAAACCACAGCTAACAAAAATAATAATTTGAAGACGAGTGCCCAGGGGCTAATTTCATAGATCTGCTAAGCAGAGAATTTTGCTAAGCAAATATCTTTGCTACGCAATTTGAAACAGACTACCAGCTAAAGTCTGTACATTTTGTGTGAACCTTTTTGTTGGTAACCATCTAGCATAAACCTGCTAAGCAAATTGTTCTCCTTAAGCTTAGCAGTTTTATCTGTTTAGAAACTCTATGTGAAATTGACCCCTGTGCATTACCTGGGCGTGGTCAGACAAATTATAACGGAGGTACATCCAACTGATTCCTCTGATCTTAAAACGAGTTCCATAACTAAGACTTTGACAAGCTGTGAGTAATAAAATCATAGCTATTTCTGATTCATTCTCAAAAAGCCATTGGCGTGGACAGAAGTTTCAAAGCGAGGGTAGTGGTAACGAGTTTGTATTTGGTAGATTAACTTACGGTTTATTTGTACTGACAAAAAATAATTACAAATTTGGCGAAGGAAACATTTTAACTGATAAGTGCGGACCCCTTCCCCCTTTCTTTTCGATATGCCATGTACTGAATAATGTAACACAAAGGAAATGATACAGATATCAAGCTCATGTGAATCAGACGAAAAATGGCTGCCATCCACTAAGTTGTGCACAAAATAAAATGCAAACATTTTTTTGAAAATACAGCATCCATGAAGTTAAAATGAGCCAAGCCAACTCAATTAATGTGTTCTCTACCATAATTAGCGAAGTTCGTTTGTAAAAAGTAAAAAAAATAATTTAAAAAAAAAAAAAATAAATAAATAAATAACGTACAAGTGTGATAGTCAATTCTTTTCAAAACGAAACCGCTGTGACCAATTCAAAATATTTTAACACCCATCTTAGAACCGCCCATGTTTTTTTTGTATGATCTAAACCTTAACTTAATTAAAAGAAGCCAGTTGCTAATTTTTCAAAGCCAACATATCCAGCCCCCATGTGCTGGTCCTTGACACTTGAAGACATTTGGGTCAGAATTGACCAAGAAAGGGTATTGGGAGGCCCTTTTTCTGGGGTCAGACGAATCCAGCAAAAGAGTCAGAAAGAATCCGCAGCAGAATCGTCTGACCCTGACTCCGGATCAATTTGACCCTGATCCGGATCATCCCGACCCTTAAAAGGGTCAATCTGACCCTAAAATGGGTCAGGGGCCTGTGGACCCATAGTATTCTGGGTCAATTCTGACAGGGAGTTTTAAGAGTGTGCTGGTAGCTGGCGGTTGTTTACAATGCAGCGAGGACACTCCCCATGATCATCAGAGTAGCGAGGGTAACGTAGTTTGCAGCCCGGGTGCTCGCTCCGTTGCAAAGCTCGCCTGTGCAGCAACAGACAGCGTTATCGTCGCCAACAACGGCGCATGCTAAACATCCGACAGAGGATCCACATGTACGTATAACGCTCCCAAGAACTTTGATTTTCTAATGAAAATGAAAAAGAAAATACTGTGGAACTACGATAACAATAAAGGGAAAAAGCAGGAAATACCTCGGTTTACAAAACCAATGGAGATTGCTTCAACGGGAACAATACAAAGGGAACAGTAGAGGTCCTCGGTCGTCTTGGAAAGCGTGAAGATTATGTGTGTTCCTCCCTCCTTTCTTCTTTCCAGGCAGATTATATACTTCTCTAACAATATTATAATGTCTTCACTCACCGAGCAAGCTGGATTCGTTCTAACGACTGGCGGGCAGGTTATCTTAGTTGAACCGGTGAACGGATCTGCACAGTTACTGCCGCCAGCGCAATAGTAACATTGTAGAGCTTGGCTACCGCCTGAGAATATCAATCAGTTTGTGTTTTACTTTTAATAACGGGCACATGTACTATGAACCCCAACTCCCCCGATCCCCTGGTTACGTGATTAAAAATATACAAGAGTTTGCGAGAAAAGGAAATTTCCAGATTCAAGCGATATTGTTTTTTGTTTTTCTCCGTTATTCTTCAGTCGTCATAACGGGCTTCATAAATATTCAATAACTGGTTTTGTGAAATTAAATTAAGCAAACAAAGTTATGCCATTATGTCATAGTAAATTAATGACTAAATGAAATTAAAATATGGTCGATAAGTTGGTGATGGCATCAATCTTCCGTACGTGTAAGGTGTCCAATGTCCAAAGGTGAGGGCGTGCTTTTGGTTTTAAAGGGACAGGCCCCAGTCACGATCAGAACAGACTTTCAACAGGGCATGGATTCGGAAAACTAGCAAACCGATTCCATGCCTATATTGTATCTTTAACTCATCATCAAGTATGGCGTGCGCGCATGCGGGTAGTGTGCCAAGGGATTGCAGGCGTTCGCGCGGGATGTGAACTGGTGAACGTGAACTCTCGAGAATTATTGAACGTTCCAAAAAGAAATAGGTAACTTCGACTTTTACATACCAATACAAGCAAGAATCAGAATGAATGCGAGGGTCCCCTTCATTGCGAATAACTTTAGTTTTTGTCGGGATAAGAACGAAGCTGCTGAAAGAAAATGATATTTAATTATCATTATGAACATTGCATGACCGTACACGTATTATAAGGTTATGATTAAACAAACATGTGAGCTATATGTATATCAATATGCCATTGGAGGTCCATGATGGCCAGCCCATCTCTAATGAAATCATAAATATTTAACGGATTTGTATTATATAAGAAAGCCTTAGGTAGTTGACAGTTGCAGTGGGTGGAAATTTAAGGTCCGAGCAGAGCTTTTCATTGGCCAGTGACGTACATGACCGACCGACGTACGTCTGAAACCTAGGAACACTACTAAACCGCCCCCCCCCCCCAAAAAAATGCCTATCTTTATTAGACAAATATGACAACACTCGTATAAGGGGTCGCTTTAGGTTCAGTGGGTTTTTTCCATGACGTCATTGATGAATATGTCTATTGTTGCTAGCCATACAATGATCGATTTGTATAACATAAGAATACAGGCAGCGGCGTAGCCAGGACTTTTTCAGTGGGGGGGGGAACAGGGGGGGAAACAGGGGGGGGCATTGCTTTTCAGTGGGGGGGCCCAGGGGTATGGGTTTTTTCCCTTTTCTTTATCTTTTCGTTTTTTGGGGCACTATGAGGATTTTTCGTGGGGGGGCACTGGAAATTTGTGGGGGGAACGTGCCCCCCAGGCCCCCCCGTGGCTACGCCGCTGAATACAGGTCGCTTTCAGTTCAAACATGGTCGTTTTCAATGAGTTTATTGTTGTGGAAAAACATGTAGTATAAATGCAATACATTATCAAAACATGAAATATAACCCAATGACATTGAAACTAACTGATCAAACGGATTTTTGGCAATTGGTTGTTAAGTTGAAAACCAGTTCTTAGCCACCGTTTCAGCAAGACTATCATTAGTCATTAAGAAATGTTGGGCAAGTACAAACATATGTAAGACTTGTAGCTTTGCATGGTGAAAAGCTTAGGACAAGTGCAGACTGTTTGCGGTGACACCATGTAATGTCCTGAAAAGAACCAGTTGGTTACAACTCGACGTTTTGATGAGTATGCTGTGATCGCCATTCTCCTGAAGATGATCAGAGCATACTGATCGAAACGTCAACTGGTTCTTTTCAGAACCACTTAATACTCAAAAGAGAATTTGACATGGTGTCTTTACTTAGAAAACATGAAAGATTTATATTAGTCCTTCAAGGGCTTAATTCATAGAGTTGCTATACTAGTACTTCGCTGGTAGTCTGTTTTATATTGCTTCGCAAAAATATTTGCTTAGCAATATTCTCTGCTTAGCAGTTCTATGAAATTTGGCCCAGATGGTAATGGCAAATCAGTTTTCAGCCTCTTGGACTATAGTGTCTATAAATTAAAAATGCAAAAACACGGTTTAGAGTCTTTTTCACGTCGGAACAAAATAGTGCGCCGATTATAAGTAGGCTAATGGGATTATTTTGCGTACTGTTTCTTATTGGACGAACAAAACATTTCAACTGTCTGGACCCCTTCGTATTAAATAATCCTGATTGGTGAAAACGACCCCGAAGCCCCACCAAAATTATGCATAGTCACTCCTGGTACTGAATTTTACAATATCAGTTAAACCTTAAATTGCCGTTGACTAAAAAACCAGTTGGTGACAAGGATTCTATATGGATAATCCTCAACTGAAACCATCTAATCTTAGTGTCTACAGTCCAATTGAAGGGAATTTTTTAAAGTCCTAGTATAACAATTATAACTAACACGCAGCATAAAATATTAATTGTTCAATAAATTTACGTACAATTTTCCTGGAGAAAAGTTTAACATTAAAGACAAGAAAAGACGAATAATGTTGTTAAGCCTTGTAATAAAAACATCTTTACAGTACTAGAAGAGCTGTGAAGATACAATATTGTCGCATAGTTTACTCTTAAAAGTGTCCAATCAACATTTTAAAGAGTTTGGTCAGTGACAACTCTTTATAAAGTTGGATTTAACTTTTAAAAGTGTTGAATTAACATTAATAAAGTTATACTTAACTTGACTATGTGTTAATTCAACACTTTCTTTGAGTTGAATTTAACTTTATAAAGTGGTGTCACTCACCGAATTCTTCTATGGTTGATTCAACAGTTTAGTTTCATGAGTGTTGCCTATCACTCAATGTGTGTTATATTGTGGTGTTATGGTGTTGCTAACGTGTTTGATTTATGGGTCTTAAACTAGACACGCACAATTTGTATACGAAACTTTAATTATTTATTATATCATTCCGTTTACGTGCACATAATTGTCTAAGCATAATTGCACCATATTTTCAAGCTTCTGGAGGAACATAAAATATAATTTCAGACGCCTACCGTGTTGAAGGCTTGACGGTTGAAGGCTTGTCTTCCAAACGTAAACGTTGCGGGAAAGAATGTTGTTAAAAAGGCTTGGCCTCATATCCCAGCATGCAACAGTATATTGTCATTACCAAGGGTGATAATAAATGGTTGACACAGCCCCTGATTGGCTGCGGCTCAAATGAAATGACATCATAGCTACTAAAATAACTATGACATAAAAAACTTTTTTTTAAATTAAAAAACAAACGTTTCTAAGGCAAAAGAAGTCTCCGGTTTCTAGTAATAGGTGGGCTTCAAGATTGGTGCGGTGACACGCTTTCATTTCATTTCATTTCATTTCATTTCATTATTTATTTTATTTTATTTTATTATTTATTTTATTTTATTATTTATATATTTTATTATTTATATATTTTATTATTTATATATTTTATTATTTATATATTTTATTATTTATTTATTTATTTATTTATTTATTTATTTATTTATTTATTTATTTATTTATTCATTTATTTATTTATTTATTTATTTATTTATTTATTTATTTATTTATTTATTTATTTATTTATTTATTTATTTATTTATTTATTTATTTATTTATTCGCCAACAGGGAAATACATAATACATGTATACGACCAAATTTCCCCTTTACATGTGGCTAAAAGAAGTCGCACAAATCGGGCTAACGTTCATACCCCTATGTGAAAAGTCATTTAAAGCACAGCACAGCAGAATTCCAATCGATCCAGCAATTTTGGCTGCAATTGGACTTTGTTTGATAGCAAACAAAAATTAAAATGCCGATGCGTGGGTCTGAGACAACGCGCGCGGAGACCAGAAATCGAAGTCCTTTTTTTGGTCTAAAACTGCGGCCGGCATTATTTACTTAAGTAAGTACTACGAAAATACTTAAATGTCCCATTGGAGGGGGCGGTGTGGGGCAGGTCCCCTCCAATATTTATGATGGGGGTGGGGGCGGTAATGGCAATAATTATTTCCCTGTAAACAAAACCTACTCAGAGAACATGTTATAGTTGTCCTTTGTAATCTTCTATTCTGTTACAGACCCCCTTAACCTATATTCTTTCTAACAATATTTGCCTAGTTATACCCCCCGTGTATAGCACACAACAATTATGACTTTATTTTTTTATCACCTTATTTTTTTCGCGAATTAAACAAAATAAATAAATAAATATTAAAATGTTTATTTATTATCAAAATGTTGGGATTTGCTAGTCGAGGAAGGGGTTGTCAGTGTGTGTGTGTGGGCGGGGGGGGGGCTTAGAGGTTCACCCAGTTAATAGAGGTTCACCCAGTAGAGGTTCACCCAGTTCAGTCAGTATCTACGGTTGAGTGCACCTGACTTAATAGCAATACCAGTTGGCGCGATCGCATAAATAGAGGTTCACCCAGTTTAGTCATGAACAACCTTGTCCTTAGGGTCTACGTCGCTTATACTACTAAAACAATAACAAATAAATAAACTAGATATACGTTTTTGTCACAACAAAAACTAGGTGTTCGGTTGAAGTTAAAATGGTTACGTCATCAATTCGAAGTGTTGGAGAAGTCAAATGTTAACGTCTGTTGAAGTTCTCGCGAGATGTTTATTTGAATACAATACAATACTGAATTTAGAAATTATTTTAATATTAAAATTTGACTTCCGGTTTGGACAGGAAGTAAAGGTCAAATTGGGGTCATGTTTTTGTAAATACTTTTGACAATTAACTATCTGTACAATGGTGCAAAAACTGTGAATTTACCTCTTGTGGTTGTTGAGATATGATTTTTTTAAATATTAAACTTTGACTTCCGGTTTGGACAGGAAGTAAGGTCAAATTGGGGTCATCTTTGTGTAAACATGTTTCGATAATTAACAATCTATACAATGGCGCAAAAAATGTCAATTTACCTCTTGTGGTTGTTGAGATAGGATTTGTTTAAATATTAAACTTTGACTTCCGGTTTGGACAGGAAGTAAGGTCAAGTTGGGGTCATCTTTTAATAAATATTTTTTGACAATTAACGATCTGTACAATGGTGCAAAAATTGTGAATTTACTTCTTGTGGTTGTTCAGATATGATTTTTTTAAATATTAAACTTTGACTTCCGGTTTGGACAGGAAGTAAGGTCAAATTTGGGTCACCTTTGTGTAAATATGTTTCGACAATTAACAATCTATACAATGGTGCAAAAAATTTCAATTTACCTCTTGTGGTTGTTGATATTAAACTTTGACTTCCGGTTTGGACAGGAAGTAAGGTCAAATTGGGGTCATCTTTTTGTAAATTTTTTTTGACAATTAATGATCTGTACAATGGTACAAAAATTGTGAATTTACCTCTTGTGGTTGTTGAGATATGATTTTTTTAAATATTAAATTTTGACTTCCGGTTTGGACAGGAAGTAAGGTCAAATTAGGGTCACCTTTGTGTAAATATTTTTCGACAATTAACGATCTGTACAATGGTACAAAAATTTTCAATTTACCTCTTGTGGTTGTTGAGATATGATTTTGTTAAATAATAAACTTTGATTTATCGTAATTCGATATCTGATGACCTAATCATGACGTCACAAATTTTTGTTTCATCTACGTGTTAAGTTCTAAGTATATGCCAAGTTTCAAGTTCATGTGAAGTTTGCAAGTATGTGTTTTTTTGTAGACAATCGATGGGGAGAAGAAGAAGAAGAAGAAGGAGAAGGAACAAAAAACCGAACAAAAACAATAGGTGTTTCGGGTACATACCCGAACACCTAATAAAAATAAATAAAACTAGATATAAGTTTTTGTCACAACAAAAACAAGGTGTTCGGTTGAAGTTAAAATGGTTACGTCATCAATTCGAAGTGTTGGAGAAGTCAAATGTTAACGTCTGTTGAAGTTCTCGCGAGAAGTTTATTTGAATACAATACAATACTGAATTTAGAAATTATTTTAATATTAAACTTTGACTTCCGGTTTGGACAGGAAGTAAGGTCAAATTGGGGTCACCTTTGTGTAAATACTTTTGGCAATTAACAATCTGTACAATGGTACAAAATGTCAATTTACCTCCTGTGGTTGTTGAGATATGATTTTTTAAATATTAAACTTTCACTTCCGGTTTGGACAGGAAGTAAGCTCAAATTGGGGTATAAATATTTTTTGACAATTAACCATCTGTACAATGGTACAACAATTTTTAATTTACCTCTTGTGGTTGTTGAGATACGATTTTTTTAAATATTAAAATTTGACTTCCGGTTTGGACAGGAAGTAAAGGTCAAAATGGGGTCAGTTTTTGTAAATATTTTTGACAATTAACAATCTGTACAATGGTGCAAAAAATGTTAATTTACCTCTTGTGGTTGTTGAGATATGATTTTTTTAAATATTAAACTTTGACTTCCGGTTTGAACAGGAAGTAAGGTCAAATTGGGGTCACCTTTTTCTAAATATTATTTGACAATTTACGATCTGTACAATAGTGAAAGAATTGTGAATTGTTGAGATATGATTTTTTTAAATATTTAACTTTGACTTCCGGTTTGGACAGGAAGTAAAGGTCAAATTGGGGTCACTTTTTTGAAAATATTTTTTGACAATTAACGATCTGTACAATGGTGAAAGAATTGTGAATTTATCTCTTGTGGTTGTTGAGATATGATTTTTGTTAAATATTAAACTTTGACTTCCGGTTTGGACAGGAAGTAAAGGTCAAATTAGTCACCTTTTGAAAATATTTTTTGACAATTAACGATCTGTACAATGGTGAAAGAATTGTGAATTTATCTCTTGTGGTTGTTGAGATATGATTTTTTTTAATGTTAAACTTTGACTTCCGGTTTGGACAGGAAGTAAGGTCAAATTAGTCATGTTTTGTAAATATTTTTCGACAATTAACAATCTATACAATAGTGCAAAAAATGTCCATTTACCTGTTGTGGTTGTTGAGATATGATTTTTTTAAATATTAAACTTTGACTTCCGGTTTGGACAGGAAGTAAGGTCAAATCGGGGTCACTCACAACTCGAGTTTCATCTACTTGTTAAGTTCTAAGTACATGCCAAGTTTGAAGTTCGTGTGAAGTTTGCAAGTATGTGTTTTTTTGTAGACAGTCTATCCGGAGAAGAAGAAGGAGAAGAAAAAAAAACGAAAAAAAAAACGAACAAAAACAATAGGTGTTTCGGGTGCATACCCGAACACTTAACTAGACGGCAGTGTTTGTGATAATACAAACACATAGGTGTTCGAGTTTTGTCAGGGCAGTGATGACGACGTCAGAATGTTTTTAAAAGAAACTTTGCATCATTATTTGTTTTAATATTAAACTTTGACTTCCGGTTTAGACAGGAAGTAAAGGTCAAATTAGTCATGTTTTGTAAACATTTTTGACAATTAACAATCTGTACAATAGTGCAAAAACTGTGAATTTACCTCTTGTGGTTGCTGAGATATGATTATTAAAAATATTAAACTTTGACTTCCGGTTTGGACAGGAAGTAAGGTCAAATTGGGGTCACCTTTGTGTAAATATTTTTCCACAATTAACAATCTATACAATGGTACAAAAATTGTGAATTTACCTTTTGTGGTTGTTGAGATATGATTTTTTTTAAATATTAAACTTTGATTTATTGTAATTCGATATCTGATGACCTAATCATGACGTCACAAATTATGTTTCTTCTACGTGTTAAGTTTTAAGTATATGCCAAGTTTCAAGTTCATGTGAAGTTTGCAAGTATGTGTTTTTGTAGACAATCGTTTTTGCCGATAGAGGGCGACAATCCATATTAGCGTTCTGATCCGCAGGCCGGACTGTTTTCTATTTGTACAATAGTGCAAAAACTGTGAATTTACCTCTTTTCAGAATAAATAGATTATGCTGACATAAAAAAGAACCTAAAAAGGATTTTAGTCAATCACATAATACATGTTGCGAAACGAATTGATCAGAAACACAATTTTTTCAGGGGTCAATTGCATTTCCGAAGCGTAAACGCTCAATTCCTTAAACATGCATACATAATGAGCACGACCAGAGCTGATTTAGATTCACCAACAGAGGGCGCACTTTTTAGCGTTGAAACAGCCGTGTAGACTTTGATTTTCAACGTAATCGAAACGTTTTAACTTATAAAGAATTCTTTATCGTAATTCGATATCTGATGACCTAATAATGACGTTACAAATTATGTTTCATCTACGTGTTATGTTCTAAGTATATGCCAAGTTTCAAGTTCATATGAAGTTTGCAAGTACGTGTTTTTTTGTAGACAATCGATCCGGAAAAGAAGAAGAAGAAGAAGAAGAAGGAGAAGAAAAAGAAAAAAAACTAGATGGCAGTGTTTGTGATAATACAAACACATAGGTGTTCGAGTTTTGTCAGGGCAGTGATGACGACGTCAGAATGTTTTTAAAAGAAACTTTGCATCATTATTTGTTATATTAAACTTTGACTTCCGGTTTAGACAGTAAGTAAAGGTCAAATTGGGTCATGTTTTTGTAAACATTTTTGACAATTAACAATCTGTACAATAGTGGAAAGATTGTGAATTTACCCCTTGTGGTTGTTGAGATATGAATTTTTAAAATATTAAAATTTGACTTCCGGTTTGGACAGGAAGTAAGGTCAAATTGGGGTCACCTTTTTGTAAATATTTATTGACAATTAACGATCTGTGCAATGGTACAAAAATTGTGAATTTACCTCTTGTAGTTGTTGAGATATGATTTTTTAAAATATTAAACTTTGACTTCCGGTTTGGACAGGAAGTAAGGTCAAATTGGGATCACCTTTGTGTAAATATTTTTCGACAATTAACAATCCATACAATGATACAAAAAATGTCAATTTACCTCTTGTGGTTGTGGAGATATGATTTTGTTAAACATTAAACTTTGACTTCCGGTTTGGACAGGAAGTAAGGTCAAATTGGGGTCACCTTTGTGTAAATATTTTTTGACAATTAACAATCTATACAATGATACAAAAAATGTCAATTTACCTCTTGTGGTTGTGGAGATATGATTTTTTTAAACATTAAACTTTGACTTCCGGTTTGGACAGGAAGTAAGGTCAAATTGGGGTCACCTTTGTGTAAATATTTTTGACAATTAACAATCTATACAATGATACAAAAAATTTCAATTTACCTCTTGTGGTTGTGGAGATATGATTTTTTTAAACATTAAACTTTGAATTCCGGTTTGGACAGGAAGTAAGGTCAAATTGGGGTCACCTTTGTGTAAATAATTTTTGACAATTAACAATCTGTACAACGGTGCAAAAACTGTCAATTTACCTGTTGTGGTTGTTGAGATATGATTTTTACGTGCATACATAATTAGCACGACCAGAGCTGATTTACATTCACCAAATTACGTGCATACATAATGAGCGCGACCAGAGCTGATTTACATTCACCAACAGAGGGCGCACTTTTTTAGCGTTGAAAAAGCCGTGTAGTCTTTCATTTGCAACGTAATCAAAACGTTTTAACTAATAAAGTATGATTGATCGAAATTCGATATCTGATGACCTAATAATGACGTCACAAATTATGTTTCATCTACGTGTTATGTTCTAAGTATGTGCCAAGTTTCAAGTTCATATGAAGTTTGCAAGTATGTGTTTTTTTGTAGACAATCGATCCGGAAAAGAAGAAGAAGAAGAAGAAGAAGAAGGAGAAGAAAAAGAAAAAAAAAAACAAAAAAAAACCGAACAATAACAATAGGTGTTTCGGGCGCATACCCGAACACCTAAAAAACCGAACAATAACAATAGGTGTTTCGGGTGCATACCCGAACACCTAACTAGAGCTTAAGTGTTTGTTTGAACAAACACTAGGTGTTCGGGAGGAGGTAAAGGTAATCAAGCATCTCCTTATTGTGACATGCTTATAAACTGTCTTTGTTTTCACCTATACTGCAAATAATTAAAAAATAATTTATAAAATTCGAAAACAAATTCTACATTGATTTTTACATTTTCAAAGTTGTACACATGATTGGCAAAATGTCTGTAGCTGCATCCATATTACAGAATTACAACCTAAAGATCAGATGCCATTTTGTACATAAATTGTTAGACATTGAAATAATCAAAGAGTTGTATGGGTGCTTGTAAATTGCTAATAAAATAATGAAATACATATTTATTTTAACTGTCTGTTGGGTTTCATGACTTGACTTTTGTGGTTACACACTCCCACACCCCCACAATCAATTGAAACCACTTTGTTGACCTGTTTAACCATTAAAAGTTATATATTTTTTTGCCGTTGTTGATTTTTTTCTTCAATGCAATTAAACATTTGAGGAGATTTGTGTGTGTAAAAAGCGTCGCGAAATGGTCAATAAAAGTATATCACTTGAATTATATAACGTTGAAAAATGATTACTTTTTTATTGATTGACATTTTTAAAATGGAAAATGAAGACGCATTCATTTAGAAACTACATATTTCATATCTTTTAGCTTGTTTGATTCGTGGGCAATGACGGAAATGTTCAATATAAACGACTTTTTCAGTCCTAAAATACGGGTCGTGCGCTTACGTGAATCTACACAGTGCGCAACTAGTCTGCATCATGTGTGTGCATAGTCGTATTATAGCGCGCGTGTACGTATGTACCGTACATGTAACATACAAATCACGCCAATTTTGAGCACAGTAATAATCACAGTACATATACAATACACACACGTCGAGTACATGTATTTTACATACAATACATTCACGTTAATGAATAGTTTTTCATTGTTACATCAAATATCTATAAAATCTTTCAAAGGTCAAGTAGTTCAGGGCCTATTTACTTACATTTTGGGGTCCATGTATCTAAAAATGTAATATAAAAATAAAGGGAATGTACAACATTGGTATATGGTACTAACACATCCTTGTAAAAAATATAAACAAAAACTGTTACATGTTTTTTCCGTTTTTGACAACGATTCCTCTTTTCTCTAACATGAAAACCAAATCATTTTTAGATTTACCATTGTTGTAACTTCCCTTTACAGCAATTTCATGGTACAGTTTTACACATACAATAAATAAGTCATGGGAGTACTTTGGATTCACATCTTCTTACATTTATTTCAATTTTCTTTTCCTAACTTTCAGTTGTTTTGTTTTGACTATCACAAAAATAGTAATTTTTAAAAAGGAATCACAGCCCTATAATATTTTCTCTGGCAACATTGTCACATGTTAATTTTGAGATGTTTGGTAGAGATGGGTACAATCTTTATATTCACATGTCATATCTGTCTTTGTTTACTTCAGTCTAGTCTGCAGTCTTTATGCGAACATAACTTTCAGGTACTGAACAGTGCATAAAAACCCTTTATTTTCAAATAATACATCATAAATTAACCTGGCTATGCAAGTTTAATCACATTAAGTGCTTATGTTTTTGATACCACAAAAGTTGTTTCACCCAGCCCACACAAAACAAGTTCATGGATATAACTATAAACTAAGCAGCACTGATATTAGGCCTAGGTGAGTACACAGAAAAATATTTTCAAGAATATTTTGAATCATAACAATGATGTGCTGATGAACAGTGTTTAGCTCCAAAAGGACGATTAACTTGAATGTCATAGTGCACTGATTTAGGGCAGGTTTAGTTCAAATGTTTGCAGATGTACGCGACATCAGATTTATCATTCACATCCTCTTTTTACAGAAATCCCGCGCAATAGTACGGATATTGTTCAGTTTTTCCTACACTCAAGATATTACAATTGTTCAACTCCTTGACTCCATGCTGTTTTGACACAGACATTGTACTCCTGATTTACTGAATTTACTGAAATTTCTCTGGAATCAACATTGGCCCAAAGCTACATTTACATGTATGTATAAAGTAGAAATTGGTCTACTGGAGGTGCCATAAGGTGGCAAGCTGGTACATACTGAATTCAACATGGCAGGACGTGAAGTTCACGGAAGGAAAGATCCTCTGCAAAAATTGTTAAGCATCATGTAGTGCCATCACACCACAATACCAGGAATAAGGGCATGCATAAAGATCTGTCAAAAATAAGAAAAAAACATTGTTTTACACATAATGTACATGTATGTATACATACACATGGGATGCACTACCTCGTGTATTATTTGTGGTTTTTCATTGTTACATCAAATCTCTAGAAAATCTTTCGTCGGTCAAATAGTTCAGGGCCTTATTTACTTACATTTTTGGGTCCATGTATCTAAAAATGTAATATAAAAATAAAGGGAATGTACAACATTGGTATATGGTACTAACACATCCTTGTAAAAAATATAAACAAAAACTGTTACATGTTTTTTTTCCGTTTTTGACAACGATTCCTCTTTTCTCTAACATGAAAACCAAATCATTTCTCAGGATGATTGATTTATAGGTTTTTAGATTTAGCGGTGTTGTAACGTCCCTTTACAGCAATTTCATGGTACGGTTTTACACATACAAAGAGTTTGCTACTTAAAACAATAAAAGTATATGTAAAGTCTGTTCATTTCTAACCCATTGCCGGACTGTTTCCTAATATGACATAACTCTTACCTTTGCAGCTAATCCTACTGTTTGCAATGTTTCCATAGATGATCAAACCATCGCCACACCAGAATTGAGGGAGTTCCATCTGGGAAGATTAGCTGTGAAAAGAAAATTAAACTCAAAATAAGCATGTTTTATTTTGTTGTATTCAAAACCATTTCATGATTTCATGTGATCACAAATTCTGAAAAGTATCATAAATGATACTTGTTAAATTTCATGATTAAGCAAGACTAATTACCGTGACACCATGTGAAATCCTCTATTGAGTAGTAAATCCTGAGGATAATCAGAGCATACTGATCAAAATGTCAAGTTGTAACCTCTAGTTCTTTTCAGAACTAATTACTACTCACTAGCGTATTCCACATGGGGGAGGGGGTGTCAGGGGGTCAATTGGTTGGGTGGGGGTAAGGTCACTCCTAATCCATTTCTCCCAATCGTATTATTAATACATCGTAGCCACTAGTTGTACCGACACTACGTTCACTCTATGCCATACGATGGTGGCCCACCCTGCATATCCCCTTTGCCAACGTATTGGCGACTTCAGAAAATGGGTAAAATATTGTAGAAGGGGCTATCATTAATTTTAAATTACCTTTGATGACCACCCGGCCGGATGGACCTTGCACCAATTATTGGTGGTTATCCCGGATTGGGCATGGGGGTGGGGCATATTCCTTCCAAATATTTATGACGGGGGCGGTAATGACAATAATTATTTCCCTCTAAACAAAACCTTCTCAGAGAACATGTTATAGTTGTCCTTTGTAATCTTCTACACCCCATTAGCTATTATTGTTTCTAACAATTTTCTTTGCCCAGTTATACCCCCGTGTATAGCACACAACTTGAAACAATTATGAGTTTGAAATTCACGTTTATTTTTTCACGAATTTAAAATAATAATTAAAACAAATATTCATTTATTTATTTATTTATTTATTATAAATATTTATTATAATATTTATTTATTATAAAAATGTTGGGATTTACTTGTCGAGGTTGTCAGTGGTGGGGTCAAGATTTTGCGCTATACACTATTGGGGTATAAAAGAGCACGAAGACAATTAATTTAGAAAAAATAGGCCTAGTGGGCAAATTTTTTGCATTTTGCAACACAGGTCCTTTTAATAAGTTGGTAGGGCGTATCAGTTTGCACTCATACGAATGGATCATGTATTACTATTTCCCCCTGGTGCCCTATGAAAATTGGACCCTAGTTACGCCACTGTAACAAATGTTGGGACTTTTTGGTCGAGTGAGGGTTCAAGATTTTGTGCTATACACTATCAGGGGTATAAAAAAGGCACAAAGATAATTGTTTTAAAAAAATATGCCTAAAGTATTTTTTCCATTTTGCAACACAGGTCCTTTTGGTTGGTAGGGCGTATCAGTTTGCAACAGCTAATTCTTAATTTATTTCAGATGACAATTCAAATATTATTAACTCCACTCTGCAACTTAGCGTCGAGAGCGTGTGTTCTGGGCCCAATGTCATGGCACTGCTTACTGCGGAATTCTGCGCTTACGGCGCATAGAACCACACGCTTTTTATGGCGCCGTAAGCGCAGAATTCTGTGGTAAGCAGCGCCATGAAATTGGGCCCTGATTGGCTCCCAGTGTGCGTCCAAGGTAGCGCGCCACAAGGAAGGGCGCTCTCTGCCGATCAGTATGGTTTAGGGTTTTGAGACGTTCAACTCGAACCAGTCAACAGACAGCAGTGTGCGATGAGTTGTATAAAGTTTAATAACAATCACTCAATTACATTATTTCAGATCGGTTAGACACTGTTTTGTTACTTACTTCTACTTGTTGAATTTGAAAAGAATTATGTAAAAAGTAAGGTATATGATTGGTAATTAATTAATCAAATTGTACATTTTTAATGTAAAACGTACTGAGTGTAAAACTGTCTGAGGTGCTGCAATATTTTAAGAAAAGTGAAATAACATCCAGTTTGAATTTATGAAAAGTATCTGTCCTAAACTCAAAAAGTTGTGGTTGGCTTATTTTTGTGTATTTGTTTGTGAATCTTTATCAGGTTAATTATTTAATGTATATTTCGATTCAAAGTAAGTATACTCTATAGAAGCAGTTTAGCCAACATTACCAATGTTGTACCTTCCCTTCAATGTATATCTTGATTCAAAGAGAGTAAGCATACTCATAGAAGCAGTTTTGCCAACATTGCCAATGTTGTACCTTCCCTTCAATGTATATCTTGATTCAAAGAGAGTAAGCATACTCATAGAAGTAGTTTGGCCAACATTACTGTTGTGTCTTCCACTTTTACCTAAAAGTGGAAGACACAACATTGGCGACGAGGAAAACTCTAATAGTAATGGAAAAAACAGTAATCCCCGTTTTTGACTGTTATTCGGAGCCGGCGACTCTTGGACCACGATGGGAAAGGTGGCTCACATCGTTCGAGTTGTATGCGGATGGCAAAGGCCATATCGTCGGGCCTACCACGGCACCGGAGGTTACAACGACGACGTGCGCTATTGCTCCATCTTGCCGGACCAGACGTCCAGGAAATTTTCTCCACTCTACCGGACACGGGCGATGCTACGGATTATGATGCTACCAAAAAAGCACTTAACAAATACTTCGTGCCCAAGAAAAATGCAGCATTCGCACGGCAGACATTCCACCAGCTCGTCCAAAAGGAAGGAGAAACGGTAATGCAATTTGTAACCAGACTTCGCAGGGCGGCTAGAGATTGTGATTTTGGAGGGGAAAAAGACAACCAGATAAGAGATGCTGTATTGAGTGAGTGCAAATCCGATTATGTTAGACGCAAGCTATTGGAAACAGGGGATGAACTAACTCTTGAAAAGACATTGAAGGTGGCTGATAAATGTGAAAAGATAGAAGTGCAAATGGCTGCATTGTCTGTCAAAAGCAAAACTCCTCAGTCTGACAATGTCAATCGGGTGGTTGCCAGGAAACCAAGATCTCACGACAAGCCAAACAAGCCTAAAAAGGAGACCCAACAATCCAAAGCTCTGAGGCAGGAAAACCAATCAGGGAAATCCGGTACTACTTCTAAAGGCGCTTGCTACAGATGTGGTAAAACTGGGCATTTTGGCCGTGACCCCAAGTGCCCCGCAAGAGGCCAGACATGCAACAAGTGTTCTGGAAGAGATCATTTTGCCAAAGTCTGCAAGACAAAGTCCAAGCCAAGAGTCAACCAAGTCGGTGAGGAACATTTTGATTCAGAACCATTGCATGACTACGCATTTCTCATTCGTGAGGGTACTTATTCAAACAAGATGAAAGTAAATGTTGGTGGAGTTGACCTTAACATGTTGATCGATTCCGGGGCCACTAGCAATGTGATAGATGAATGTACGTGGGAATCGCTGAAGCGTGACAAAGTTAAGTGTGAATCACGTGTAGCTCCACCAGACAGAAAATTGTGGGCATATGGTGCTGACCAAGCTCTATCTTTGAAAGGTCTCTTCAGCTGTGAAGCGCGTATCGCAGAAAAATCTGTACCAGCTGAATTCATTGTCATCAAGGGCAAAGGTGTTCCCTTACTTGGCAAGGATACTGCAATGAAACTGGGTGTGCTCAAAATTGGTGTTGATGCAGTAGCCAGTATTGATGAGTGCACAAAGAGTAGCTCGACGCGGAGTACAGATAACATAAAACAGTTCCACAAACAATTTCCGGACGTGTTCAAAGGCGTAGGTAAGCTTACGACTGAACAAGTGAAGCTTCACATTGACCCCTCGGTCAAGCCAGTAGCACAACCACTTAGACGCACTCCATTCAATTTACGCAGTAGGGTGGAGGAAAAGATTCGCGAGTTGGAAGAACTGGACATCATTGAGCGTGTCGACGGTCCAACCCCTTGGGTCAATCCAGTAGTCACGGTGCCAAAACCGAATGGTGACATACGACTCTGCCTTGATATGAGACGCGCTAATGAAGCGATAATACGTGGTCGTCATCCAATACCCGCAGTCGATGAGCTATTGCAGACATTAGGCCGTATTCATAAAAATAAGTAATTGCTTTTACTAAAGTAACAACCCCCTTTTACTAACCTTTTACTTAAATGTGTATTCATAGAAATAAGCAATGACTTTCAAGTAAAAGCTACAAATTTTAAGCATTAGTAATTGCTTTTTACTTATAAGTAAATGCTAGAGAAATTAGCACCTACTTCAATTTGTATTCATAAAAATGACCTTCGACTAGCATTTACTAGTGATTGTACAAGCACCTAATTTTTGGCTTGCTGTTTAGTCAATACAGACATATCACATTTTCTGCCATGTTTTTACGTCCAAGACCACAACCTAAGGTGTATAACATCAGGCTTAATCGTGATGAAGTCAACCCTACCACTTACAGAACTTTATTTAGGTTTGACAAAGAAAATGTGGAATGGCTTGCAAACACCTTCATACCACCAAATACCGAGACTCGTGGATGGTACTGTAGTACAATAGCAACTACTTGAGAACTTACTAGCCGTGGCAAGTAACAACTGTAATCATTTAGCAAATGGTTATGAATAAGATTTTTAGCAATTGCTTAGACAAGACCTTTTACTTACCTAGCTGTTGCTTTTACTTATAGCATTTACTAGTAAGTAATTACTTATTTTTATGAATACGGCCTAATGGGCCGGATAAATAAAAAGTAGCAATTGCTTTTACTAGTCATTTTCTTAAATCTTCATTAATAAAAGTGAGCACTTACTTGCAAGTAATTGCTTCCAGTAGTTAGCAAAAGCAATTGCTATGATTTTTAAGCAATTACTAGAGAGATTAGCACTTGCTTGGAAGCATATAAATAAACCAGACCTTTTACTAATGACTTGTAGCACTTGCTAATATTTTTACAAGATACTAAATGAGGAGCTTACGCATTTGCTAACACTTGCATGTTGCATTACTCCTGCCATCATGGCCGAGTTTATGCATGTAAGGGAACATGAAAAGGTGTACAATGAAATAATAAATCGTGATGAAGTCAATCCTACCAGATAGCGGAAATTATTTCGGTTCAATTTTGAAAATTTGGAGTGGCTAGCAGCAGTCGAAGTACTTGGTTTGAAACCAGCAGAAATGGCGCATGGCATCTTCGTAATAGTCGGTTTTCATCCCCTTTGAAGATGTTGTACAGATCTTGTTCCCATGGAACCAAAACAATCTTCCTATTTCCTGTTTGCATTCCATCTGTTTTCTTCTTCACTTGACTTTTCATGTTTGCTATCTTTTTCAAAATTTGCTTCTCATCCATGGCTTTACCTGTGTTGGTAGCAATTGATATTTGTGCTTTTTTAAGTGCATTTGCCTTCATGTCTTTTACCCCCGGCAACTGACTTTTCTCGATTAGAACAGGGTACTCTTAACGAACAGTTCGTTCAAAGATTGCTCACTATTTGTACCACTCCCCAATTCTTCGGCAGCATCCATGTTGCTAACACATGCCTCATATACAACCACTAGGCTAATCGGAACTGACCTCCCATCATTGTTATACCCATAAGCAATTGCTAACCCACCCAAGCAACAGGTGCTAGTCAAAGAAGAAGGTTATTTATACATTTTTAAGCAATTGCTTAACCTTGAGCTTTTACTTGTTAAGCAATTGCTATTGCTTGAGCTTTTACTAGATAAGCAATTGCTAACTTTTATTTATCCGGCCCAATGAATGGCTCAAAGTTCTTCAGCAAACTCGACCTCAAATGGGGCTACCACCAGCTGGAGCTTGATATGGAATCGCGAGGGATCACAACCTTTGTTACACACTGTGGTCTATATCAGTATAAACGACTACTCTTTGGAGTTAGTTCCGCGAGCGAGCAGTACCAGTATATGATCGCAAGGGCACTAGCGGGACTCGAAGGTGTGGAAAATATCTCAGATGACATCATCGTTCACGCCCCTGACAAGGAGACACACGATAACAGAGTGTTCGCTGTGCTGCGCAGATTGCAGGAGTTAGGCCTCACCTTGAACCCAGATAAATGCCAGTTCAACATGAGTCGGTTGATATTCATGGGAATCTTACTATCCAAGAAGGGCATTGGACCTACACAAGAACGCGTAAAAGCTGTGGCAGAATTTCGAGAACCGGAAAGCGTCTCAGAGATTCGAAGCTTTCTTGGCCAAGTTGGATTTAGTAGCAGATTCATACCCAACTTCGCTACAGTGTCCGATCCACTTCGTAAACTAACCAGGAATGGTGTTCCGTTTCAATTTGGGCCTCACCAGCGAACAGCCTTCAACACGCTAAAGGAGAGCCTCGCGAACGCGACTACGCTAGCGTACTACGACAAGAACGCACTAACAAAGGTGATAGCTGACGCGAGTCCAGTAGGGCTGGGTGCCGTACTAGTCCAGGAACAACGCGACGGTTTGGTTCCAGTATGTTATGCCAGTCGCAGCCTGACAGATTGCGAGAGGAGATATTCGCAGACAGAGAAGGAAGCCGTATCACTCGTCTGGGCTTGTGAAAGATTTCACGCATTCATCTATGGTCGCAGTTTTGAGCTACTGACTGATCACAAGCCATTAGAGGCGATATATAAACCCCGGTCCAAACCTTGTGCGCAAATCGAGCGTTGGGTATTACGCTTACAGCCGTACGATTACAGAGTTGTGTACATCCCAGGACGCGAAAACATCGCTGACGCTTTATCTCGGCTTTCACAAGGCAAGAGTGAATTCAAGCATGATCACGGCGCAGACGAGTATGTTCGCTTTATCGCCGTGTCTGCCACGCCATGTGCTTTGACTACGAAACAAGTCGAAATCGCATCCTCGGAGGATGAAGAGCTCGCTGTTGTAAGAGATGCAATTCGCACTGGAAAGTTTGAAAACTGTAAGGCATACGCGCCAATCGCAGGGGAATTGTGTGCCATTGGACAACTAATCCTACGCGGGACGCGCATCGTTCTACCAAGGAAACTAAGGCAACAAGCATTAGCTCTTGCGCACGAGGGTCACCTGGGTGTTGTGGGAACTAAACAAAACCTTCGTACCAAGGTATGGTGGCCAGCAATGGAAAAGGCTGCAGAGAAATTCTGCAAATCGTGCCATGGATGTCAAATCGTAGCACGACCTGACCCCCCTGAACCGCTGAGACAACCACGCTCCTCGACGGTCCTTGGCAGGACTTAGCAACCGATTTACTCGGACCATTTCGTCAGGACATTCCGTTCTGGTAGTTATCGATTACTACAGCCGATATTACGAGTGTCAGATACTGAGCTCCACTACCGCAGATAAAGTCATTGACTCCCTTGAGGAAATATTCAGCCGTCATGGACTTCCGGTGACACTAAAATCTGACAATGGTCCCCAGTTCCGTTCTCAGGAGTTTCGTGATTTCTGTGAGGAGAACGGGATAAGACCATGTGAAAGTAACGGCTAAGTGGGCTCAAGCAAACGGCGAAGTGGAACGCCAAAATGACTCAATCTTGAAACGAATCCGTATCGCACAGGCTGAAGGTCAAAACTGGCGAAAGGAACTACGCAAATACGTCACGAAATATCGCGCCACTGAGCACCCCGCCACAAGGAAAACGCCTGCCGAGTTGTTTTAAATCGGAAAATGCGAGGAAAACTACCACTGTTCCGTGCTGATAATCGCTCAGACCTGGAAATTCGTGACCGCGATGCAGAGCGCAAAGGAAAAGCCAAGCTGTATGCAGACGCTCGTCGGAACGCTAAGTACTCGGAAGTGCAGGTCGGCGATCAAGTCCTTGTGAGGCAAGAGAAAACAAACAAGTTTTCTACCCCCTTCAACCCTGAACCGTTCACAATTGTGAGTAAAACTGGCAACAGTGTCGTAGTTGCATCTCCGAAAGGCGCTCAGTATTCGCGAAACACAAGTCACGTGCGGAAATTTGTGCAAAACGCGAGTGACGCAGGCATGCCACCGTCCGATCCTGTCATTCCATCACCCAAAGCGGATGACAGCAGTACCGCCCCAGACCAAACTTCAGTTTCCCCAACTCAGAGTTTGGCTGTTGCTAATCCAGTCACGACCCCATTAGTCGGAACTGAGCAATCTTCCCCACACGGTGCTAGACCCAAGAGACAGTGCGGCATGCACCCGAAGTACAAAGACTATGTTCTAAACTGAATGAACTGGACAGAAGTTAAACCTGTTGCGTTTAAAGCATGATTCTTTGTTTATTCAAGTTTGCATAAATGTTAAAAATGTTGAGATGTGTTAAAGATATTTGGCCTATCATCCATGCACCACATTCAGTGTTTTCAGAGTAGTTTGTTCAGTTAAAAAAAATAAAATAAATAAATAAATTAAATCTCAAATTGATGTGGTTTGTATACACAAACATTTTCCAGGCCATTTTCTTTTGTTTTCCCATTGATCACAGTAGTTGGCATCTTATCTAAAAAAAAAGGAGGGATGTTGTGTTTACAAGCGACTTGTAGCCAGTCTAGTTGCAAGTATGTCAAAGGTCATGTGCATGAAGGCCGCCGCCATGTTAAGTTGGTTAGATTGAGTCAACGTGAAAGTGCGACATTAAATTTGAGGACTCCAATGATTTGTCCTAGTTAAAGTTATTTGTTTGTGTTAGCTAAAAGTGGAAGACACAACAATTACCAATGCTGTACCTTCCCTTCAATGTATATCTTGATTCAAAGAGAGTAAGCATACTCATAGAAGCAGTTTGGCCAACATTACCAATGTTGTACCTTCCCTTCAATGTATATCTTGATTCAAAGAGAGTAAGCATACTCATAGAAGCAGTTTTGCCAACATTACCAATGTTGTACCTTCCCTTCAATCTTGATTCAAAGAGAGTAAGCACACTCATAGAAGCAGTTTGGCCAACATTACCAATGTTGTACCTTCCCTTCAATGTATATCTTGATTCAAAGAGAGTTAGCATACTCATAGAAGCAGTTTTGTCAACATTACTAATGTTGTACCTTCCCTTCAATGTATATCTTGATTCAACGAGAGTAAGCATACTCATAGAAGCAGTTTGAGCCAACATTACCAATGCTGTACCTTCCCTTCAATGTATATCTTGATTCAAAGAGAGTTAGCATACTCATAGAAGCAGTTTTGTCAACATTACTAATGTTGTACCTTCCCTTCAATGTATATCTTGATTCAACGAGAGTAAGCATACTCATAGAAGCAGTTTGAGCCAACATTACCAATGCTGTACCTTCCCTTCAATGTATATCTTGATTCAAAGAGAGTAAGCATACTCACATAGAAGCAGAGTTTGCCAACATTACCAATGATATACCTTCACTTTAATAAAAAATGAACTGATATGGCAGAGCCAATCTCCAGCCTCAAACAATACATTATGACCAAGACAGTTTAGACAATCTGATTGAATATCAAAGGAAGCCACCAACCAGGTGTTTGAAAACTTATTTGAAAATTTGTTTAATTTTTAGTGTAAACTGAAGTAATACGGACCATTCAGGTAATTGCTTTATTCTTTATGCATCCTTACGAGTACAAAGGTCACTCTAAGGTCATTCAGACAACAGAGGAATACAGCAAAACGTACCAAGGGATCTATTTTACCTGACGGGTCCTTATTCCATTAGTGCACCTTATATATTTTTATTTAATTAGCAATTATTGTGCTGATGAGGCGTTGAAATTTTTAGAAAATGGTAATAATGCAATGTCTGTCATTGGCTTTCATTAATCAGTTCATGTACACTTAAAACACATCCTGAGTCAGTGGTCTGCCAGAGAAGGCTTAAATTTTTAATACCCATGTAAGATCCGCCCATGTTTTCTATGATCTAAACCTTAACTTAAAAGAACCAATTGCTAATTTTTCAAAGCCACCATATCCAGCCCCTATGGGCTGGTCCATGACACTCTAAAGACATTTGGGTCAGAACTGACCAAGAAAGGGTATTAGGAATCCGGCAAAAGAGTCAGAAAGAATCCGTATCAGAATCGTCTGATCCTGATTCCAGATCAATTTGACCCTGTGGATCCATAGTAATCTGGGTCAATTCTGACATGGAATTTTAAGAGTGTGCGGTAGCTGGCGGTTGTTTACAACGCAGCGAGGACACTCCCCATGATCATCAGAGTAGCGAGGGTAACATAGTTGGCAGCCTGGGTGCTCGCTCCGTTGCAAAGCTCACCCGTGCAGCAACAGACAGCGTTATCGGCGTCAGCAACGGTGCATCCTGAACATGCGGCAGAGGTTGTACATGAACGTACAACGATCCCAGCAGCTTTGATTTTCTAATGAAAATGAAAAAGAAAATACTGTGGAACTACGATAACAATTAAGGGAACAAAAGCAGGAAATACCACGGTTTACATCAAATCCACACGAGAATGTCTAATGAACTAGTCTTGGTTCAAGACTTTGTTTGTATGTTTTGACACACAATCCATCGCCGCACGCTGCAGGAGGGCGTTATCTATACACAAACCACGGGACGTACCAAAAACGTTTGTCCAAGTTTGGGTTAGGTGTGTGTGTTCCTCCTTTATTCGTTTCTTCCAGGATATTAGAACTTCTATGATGATCTCATAGTGTCTAATTTACTCACTGAGCAAGCTGGAGTAGTTGAACAGGTTTGCTTAGCTGAACTGGTGAACGGATCACCACAGCCACGGCCATGGCATCTGTAGCACTGCAGAGTTTGGCCACAACCTGAGATGAGAAGATCAATTAATAGTTCGTGTTTAAAACTACACAGATTCTTTTTACAAATACCACAATGCGCACGCGCAAGCCGATTTGCGTAATACACGCTCGCCTATCCGCTCAGCGCACATTGTAGCCCTCTAGCGCTGTCTTGATGATAGCCACTAAGGCGTCAATATTGAACGTCAGTGTGTGTCACGTATGGTACTAAGCGCGCGTGTACTTACCAGCCAATGATCACTGGAGATATTACAAAATATGACAAACGCGACGCACTATCGCTGCTCTTTCGCCCACATGCACAGTGGTCAAACAACATGTGCCCCCAATAGCTCACGCACGGTGCGAATAGACTAATCCGTCGATCAGTTCACTTGGCGCCGCCATAACTGCGGTGGTGCCTACATTCCGCCTTAATGGGGGAAAACGGTGGTCGCCGGATTAGTCTATAAATAGCTAACGACAAAACACAATTATTAAATAAAACCATTGGGCATTTGGCTGAAATCCTTTGTGAACATTATTATAATGGCATCAGGGGAGTGCTCTGGGCGAAGTCACAACGGCGTGGGGGTCCGGGCACGCTCAGTAAGGTCTAGAAGACTAAGGTTCTAAATTCTCTGAAAACAATATAATGTTTGTGTTAGTTCGTGAAAGTGTACAAAAAAGAAAAGTGTACAAAAACGTGGTTTGCGTTTTCACGAAGTGACACGCGGTTACGTATTTTTGTAAAGTTTGTGTCACTTCGTAAAAATGCAAAACCATGGCGCGCTTTGTTTTTGCGTACTAAGGTTTTATTCTATCAGCCACAGCGTTCACAGTGTATTGTGTACGGTGAATTGAGTTAGTGTCAGTTCGTGATGAAAACGCAAATGTTTATTTTCACACAACGGTTTAGTTTTGTTTTTGCTAATTAGTCAAATTAAGAAGGTAGCACACCTGCAGCTTCAAAACTTGACGTGGTAACTTCTGATGAATATCGGAAAAAATATGTAAAAAAATCAACCGGTGACAAGTTCATGTCATCAGTCTTCCTTATAATTGTATGGTGTCCAATGTCCAAACATTGAGGACTTTGGTTTTAAAGGGACATGTCGTCACGATCAGAGCAGACTTTCAACAGGGCATGGATTTGGAAAACTAGCAAACCGATTCCATGCCTGGCCGAATGTCCGCTCTGATCGTGACGATTATTGTATGTTCAACTATATAAGGCGTGTGCGCATGCAGGTTGTGCCAAGAGAATTATTGAACGTTCTAAAAAGAAATTGGTAACTTCGACTTTTACTTACCAATACAAGCAAGAATCAGAATGAATGCGAGGGTCCCCTTCATTGCGAATAACTTTAGTTTTCGTCGGGATACGAACTAAGCTGCCGCTGGAAGAAAATGTGAAAAAATGATATTAGAACATTGGCCATACACTTAGTATTATATAAAAGTTATGATTATAAAAACATGTGGGCTATGGTACGGTTTGGTCTTAGTTTCCCGTGGCTAGCCCGTAGCTAGAGTTGTGTGAGCTGACTTAATAGCAATACAAGATGTAGCTGGGAGATCTGACGTCACGCTTTGAGCTAAGGCGCGTGAATTACGCTGGGCCCTGGCCGTGCTATGTTTTCCCGATGTTCAACTTTGACCTTGATTGGTGGCTAGAGCCACCTCGAAGCGTGACGTCAGATCTTCAGCACAACGTATCCAATGAAACTCCTTGAATGGTACGACAGGAGACCAGACTATCTTCAACGTTGATTAGTTACTTCAAAAAAATACGCAAAACACAGCTTAAATCTCCAATATTTGGATATTCAAATCACCCCGTTCCACGGGGAAAGCCACGGGAAAGAGGTTGACATAACCCTGAAAAGCTTGACCGCGGGATTGATAGCGCCAATAAAGGTTGCACATAATTATAATGGGCTGTATATTCCCCAGTGTAATGCGCTATATATAAGAGACTTCTAATATTATACTTTCACTTTGAATCGTGGCCTAGACCTAGAACCTCACAAATCATATCCATGGTTGAACTTAAGTCGTGTGAAAGTAAAATAGGCCTATGTATTAAAATCAAACTATGTATATAGTTACATGCAAACATGCTCTCTTTGCTTGCATTGAAATACATGATTCAAAAAACCTGTGCGCTCCATACACGCATGTTGTAGGATTTGAGGCTTTGCATGGTGGAGATAGATATAATTGAGTTCTTTCGGGTGACACCATGTAATGATCTCTTCTTGGAAGAAGTGATGGGTTTGTTCTCAACTCTAGCCATCATCAGGAGACTGCATGTTAACAATGCAGCCGTTTGGATTGTGCGTCATTATTTGCTTGATAAAACACACACACACAAATAATTGTCAAAGGCAATACATTCCCCATTCGCAAACTCTTTTGCTGTTGGATCTGAATCAGGGTCTACGGCGTGACAGCTGTACGTCTAACCCGCTGAGCCACCAACGGTTCTTGAAGCGTGATGAAAACATGAGGTTATAACAGGTCATAATAGTGCGCCCCTATCGGTTCTACTTATTAGCTCATTGATCTGCAATAACGTTAGAAACGTTAGATATAGTCCTTGCGCTTTCCTGAAATCAGATCTTCATCAAAATCAAAATCGATTGTTCCGTGTAGCAAACTCAACATATTCAGCAAATTTCATCCAAATCTGTGGAGAACTCTTTGAGATATCTTGTACAAAGTACAGAAGTACATGTACATCCACACACACCTACCCACACATGGGTGAAAACATTACCTCCGCCGCGACCTACGTCGGCGGAGATAATAATCGTGTTCCTAGGTTTTAGACGTCCGGCGGTCGGTCATTTACGTCACTGGCCAATGACAAGCTCTGCTCGGAAAGCCCCACCTTAAACGGTCAACTACCTAGGCTTTCTTATATAAAACAAATCCGTTTTAAATTAAATATCCACGTTTTCATTAGAGATGTGCTGGCCATCAGGGACCTCGATCCTCAGATGGCACTTCCAGTGCTCCGTAGACGTGCTGAAATGGTACAGCCTCGTCCAATACAACAATGTTGCAATTCGACGCAGTTTTCACGAAGTAACGGATTGCAAGCTAAAAAAAAGTTTAGTCAATATTTGGACTTCAAATACTGTTATCTTTCATTTCACCAAGTTTTAATCCTCAAAACTATCTAGTTTTGTATTTAAAGTAATGAAGTTTTTGTAAAATTGAAGTAAACTGTGGTTTTAAGTTTTCACGAAGTGACCGATCCGCAGCCCTGTGCATGTATTACTGCATGTATTTTATGCGAACGGCATGTTTTTTTACGAAGTGCCGTAGTAGCCGCAGTACGGCGAGATGGCGTCCCCCGACGCGGTCGTTAGTGCATGGCGTACCAAAACTTCGTCTGAAAAGTAATGTGTGATTTTGTTTTTGAATCTTTCTTCAATAGGTGTGATGAGCATTGGAAAAAATGCCTCGGAATAATGTCTTTTTCCTAACATTTTGGGAAACATTTGAAATTCGAACACGCCACACTTGTTCCACGAAGTTGACGCGTGTCCCTATATACTAATGCACGGGAAACGTCAGTTCGTGAAAACTTGACAACAGAATGTGTAGTTTTCACGAAGTGACTGTTTAGTTTATAAGTTTGTTCCTCGTTTATAGTTATTTTCCTCTACAAAACGAATACAGTTACGTATTATATGAGATTTCAGCTTTCTAAGTGAAAAATTAATGATCTTCGAGATTAAAATGACAACGAAACCGCGGTTTTAAAACTTGACCAACTTTAATCGCTTATATCTCGCAACGCGATTTTACCACGACGTGGGCAAATATGTCACTTCGTGAAAACTGCGACGAATTGTTTGATGTTTGATACCAAACATATCCGTAAAGGATCCCACGTTATTACACGTAGTACTGTAGGCAATATCCTACACTGGTAAAAGTGAAATATTTGCACTGTGCATGAGCCGTTGAGGGCACTGTGGGCGAAAGGGCAGCGATAGTGCGTTGCGTTTGGCGTATTTTGCAGTTGATGTGCGTACGCGCGGAATATCTCCAGTGGTCATTGGCTGGCAGAAGTACACGCGCGCTTAGTACCATAACATACGCACATAAAGTGTACGCACAACGCTCACTTGACGCCAAAGTGGCTATCAAGACACTGGGTGCAAATTCACCGCTAGAGGGCTACGATGTGTACTGAAAGTAAACAACATAAAACAAGGAATACATGCATGGGCGGATCCAGAACACTTTTTAGAGGGGCTGAGAATCAAAAACAATTATTTTTCAGTACTACAAAGGGTGCCGCCACTTCCTATGCGCAACGGTTAGTACAGTACAAAGTAGGTCACCTCCTTATGTTTATCCCGCACACTGTGGGCATGGGAGTGCGTTCTCCCCTCCCGGCCTCCCCCCCCCCCCCTCTCTCTCTCTCTCTTTCTCTCCTTTTTTTAAACGATTTTAGGGGGGAGGCTACAGCCCCCTTAGCCCCCCTGGATCCACCAATGACATATATATTTTCTTTTCTTTATTTCTCCATATTTGTAGAACACAACATATTGCAGGTTTTTGTAGTCATACTGAGTGTAAATGTCATGTTTGTTTTGCTTGACATGTCGGTAAACAATAAATGGGTAAAACTTGTAGCTTTGCATGGTGAGGATGATAAGTAAGACTAATTGCGGTGACACCATGTGGAATCTCAATTGAGTAGTAATTAGTTCTGAAAAGAACTGGGGGTGTTAACATGGTCTTGTGTATTTGTACTCACAACCATCTGCTTTCTAAATTCAGATATTCTTAAACCACTCAACCAGTGAATATACAGTGCTGATAGGTTGTATTAACATATACAGTATTAAATCTGACATTGTCACTTGTTAACCGTTACAAATGAGTTCGCCAAAAAAACTAAAAAACAAAATTGACCGTCATCCCACCCTAATATTTTTGGCTAAAAAATTTTAGAACAAAAAAAGATTTTACCCACCTACCCACCCTAATTTGTTTTTTCAGTGTAATAGGAAACACAACTATTTTTTTGGCCTTATACAAAATAGGTTCCGTGGGCTTTTTCCATGACGTCATCGACGAATATGTCTATTGTTATTAGACAAATATGATTGTATAACCATATAGAAAGGACACGCGAGACGCTTTCAGTCAATTCAAACATGGTTGTTTTCAATTAGGTTATTGATGTGGAAAAACACGTAGGCCTAGTATAAATGCAACACATTATAAAAACATGAAATATAACCCAATGACATTGAAACTAACTGATCAAACGGATTTTTGGCAATTGTTTGTTAAGTTGAAAACCAGTTCTTAGCCACCGTTTCAGCAAGACTATCATCAGTAATTAAGAAATTTTGGGCAAGTACAAACATAATGTAAGACTTGTAGCTTTGCACAGTGAAAAGCTAAGGACAAGTGCAGACTGTTTGCGGTGACACTGTGTTATGTGTATGGTGTTCTAAAAAGGACACATGCACACTGCAAGAAGAGTGTGTGAGCGTCGCATTGGGATTCACGCGTCGCACTAGAAGTGTTGTCGCGTCGCATTAGAAGTGTAGTCGCGTCGCATTAGAAGTGTAGTCGCGTCGCACTAGAAGTGTAGTCGCGTCGCACTAGAAGTGTTGTGGCGTCGCACTAGAAGTGTTGTCGCGTCGCACTAGAAGTGTAGTCGCGTCGCACTAGAAGTGTAGTCGCGTCGCACTAGAAGTGTGTCGCGTCGCACTAGAAGTGTTCACCATTGCAGTTTTTTCTCGTATGAGTTTTTCTCGTAGTTTTTTCTCGTAGAAAAACCAATTATACAAAAACGGCAACCAGACTGGTTGGCAGCTAGCATGCATACGGTACTAAACATGAATTTTGGGATTTATATTCCGTTAAAAATGTCCTCCACATCCCATACATTATTGTTTTACAGAAAGGTTTTGGTTCTGAATTAGTGTTGTAGTTAACAAAAATGTTGCTAATCCTGTTACAAATATTTACAACCTAAACCTAGTCTCGATCCCAACTACCTACATGGAAGGTGAGCATTCTAAACCACAAGACTACCATGCCACAATTTGGCGGTAAATTAAGTACAGAAGATCGAACCTTTGTAAAATTGTATTTATAAAATAATATAAATTGTTCAAAAAAATATTGCGCAGGCCTACAGGGTTCACTCGTCCCCACTGCCCAGGGCCGTAGCGAGCGAGCGGGGGTAGGGGTATGGGGTGTGACACCACAATAATTGTTCTCAGTCGGCAAATCAAAGGTACTAGAGCAAGAGTTGTTCCAAAATAATTTTCAGTCAGCAACGTTTGTATGTTTTATATACTGATGCCTCTTTTCACAACAAACTATTTTAAAGCAGAACCACCCTAAATTCATGGTCACATGTAATGTAATAATATAGAAGGGGGTGGGGGGGGGGGCGGGGCTAGATGACAGATAATTAAAATCAAAAAGGACACAAACAGATGATTTTATTTTATTTTTTTTTAAACTTGTTTTCAATCATCAACCATTATACAGGCCTACTGTTAATTTAAAGGAATATTGTGTACATGTACAACACTGTCCCAAATAATTATGTCCCACATGTTGCATTTTGAGATAATCAAATTTGTTACACACCTAACTGTATTAACTATAGGCAGGAACACATTTATATATGTTATGGAATACATCATTCATCAAAGGTTTCTTTTGAAGCCTTTTTGTCTATAATTTCAGTATAACTATTTTTTCAAAATGATTTTTTTAAGTTCATGCGACAAACATTTCACATAATAAACAACCTGAATGTATTTTCACTATTGCTGAAGCTTTCATATAGGCTGGAGTTATGCATCAACAAAATAATACATTATCTTACAGAAAAGAAATATATTTTACTACAAAAAAAAATTCTTAGTGTGTAGACATTCACAGGTCAGTAAGTCTGACCAAGTTATTTGTAAATTTATAGCCTACCATTGTTCAGTCACCGTGAGAATTAGAAACCCTAAATTCACTGTATTACTGGTTGCAGGTATTCCAGATGAAGACCATCTAGACTTATAACTCCAGTTTTGCAATTTTCTTAGTTTCCATATTAATTGTGTTAGTACTGGTCGTTATATTATTAAATTCACTATCGAATTTTTTGATACAAACGAACAGTGTGTATATTGTCTATTCATGCCATAGTACAGTATCACTTCTTATCATCAGCCAAGGTTATGGCCTTGGGTGGGTTTTTTTACATTCTGGCAGAGACCTTTGGTCTGCATAGGGACTTTGGATTGGTATGGTAGCTCATTAATATGTTAGGACTAGCCAGATATTTAAGTGTTTTGGGACTGATGGAATAAGCCATGAGTATGTATAAAACATAACTTATCACTGGCTGAAATATCGCGGGATGGTAATTTTAGTTGGCTGAAAGAAATCGCCCACCCCGCTTGCTGAGGACCTGGTTGGTGGTTGGGGACGAGTGAACCCAACAGGCCTGTGCAATATTTTTCTGCATTAAAGAATTTATATTATTTTATAAATACAATTTTATTAAGGTCCCTTTGTAATTAATTCACCAACAAATTCAAGCTCACCTTCCATGTAGGGAGTATCGGGATCGAGACTAGGTTTAGGTTGTAAACATTTTTTGTTAACTACAACACTAATTCAAAAACAAAACCTTTCTGTATAATAATAATGTATGGGCTGTGGAGGACTTTTTTAAAGGAATATAAATCCCAAAATTCATTTTTAGTACCGTATGCATGCTAGCTGCCGACCAGTCTGGTTGCCGCTTTTGTATAATTGGTTTTGCTAGTAAATATATGGCTTTACATTTATTTCAGTCTTATATATTAATTAGTCGAAATTTAGTCACATACGGCTCTTCATACGAGAAAAAACTGCAATGTGAACACTTCTAGTGCGACGCGACAACACTTCTAGTGCGACGCGACTACACTTCTAGTGCGACGCGACTACACTTCTAGTGCGACGCGACACACTTCTAGTGCGACGCGACTACACTTCTAGTGCGACGCGACACACTTCTAGTGCGACGCGACTACACATCTAGTGCGGCGCGACTACACTTCTAGTGCGACGCGACACACTTCTAGTGCGACGCGACTACACGTCTAGTGCGACGCGACACACTTCTAGTGCGACGCGACTACACTTCTAGTGCGACGCGACACAATTCTAGTGCGACGCGACTACACTTCTAGTGTGACGCGACAACACTTCTAATGCGACGCGACAACACTTCTAATGCGACGCGTGAATCCTAATGCGACGCTTACACACTCTTCTTGCAATGTGCATGTGTCCTTTTTAGAACACCATACTGGGGAACAACGAGCATGCAGCACATTATCACATTTGTCAATAAATTTACGTACGATTTTTCTGGAGAAATGTATCGTAGATTCATTTAAAGACCCCTTTTTATCGCTCAAAATAACATTAACATTAAAGACAAATTACATTGTTGTCATCAAGCCTGAGAATAAAAACATTTTTACAGTACTGGAAGAGCTGTAAGTATTTGGTAGTATTGTGTCAATATCACTCAATGTGAGATGATGTTATGGCGTTGACACGATATCAACGTTATGTTTTGCCCATATCCACAACACACAACGACGTAGGAGTCTATTGTCATTAACTGTTTTATTTATTTTTGATATTGTACTAGACACACACAATTTTTATATGAAATATGAAACTGACTTTAATTATTTACTGTATCATTCAGTTTACGTGCACATTCAAGCTTCTGAAGGAACAAAAATAAATCATTTGAGACCCTTACCGTGTTGAAGGCTTGAAGGTTGAAGGCTTGTCTTCCAAATGTAATCGTTGTGAGAAAGAATGTTGCTAAAAAGGCTTGGCTCATATCCCAGCATGCAACAGTATATTGTTATTCCCAAGGGTGATAAAAAACGGTTGACACAGCCCCTGATTGGCTGCGGCTGAAACACGTCACGATATGAGGGAAATAAAATCGCATCATAACTACAAAAATAACTAGGTCATAAAAAACAAAACCAAACAACGTTTCTAAGGCCAAACAAAGTCTCCGGTTTCTAGTAATAGGTCGGCTTCAAGATCGGTGCGGTGACACGCTTTTATTTTTTTTAATTAATGAATGAATTAATTATTAATTTTTTCATTTATTTAATTATTTATTTATTTAATTATTTATTATTTATGGCTGGATCGATTGGAATTCTGCCGCGCTGTGTTTTAAACGACTTTTTCACATAGGGGTATGAACGTTTGCCCGATTTGTGAGGTTTTCTGTTAGCCATCATACCTTATATGGGAAATATGGTCTGGTTCCAATAACTGCGTATCATGTATTTCACGTATCATGAGTATCATGTATTTTCTTCATCAGCGACATTTGGCGACCTATAATACAGACTGAAGGATCTTCTATATCCAAGTCCATAACCCACCCCAGACTGAGGGATCCCCTATATCCTAAGTCAACCACCCTCCTCCCCTGTGCTTGTTTAACAACTGATTCAGTTCAGTGAGCACACACTCCTCTCCCCCAACCCCTAGGATCCTAGTCTCATAGTCTCACACTTTCCCGCCTGCGCGCCTCAACGAACTAATCCTCCAGCATCCATTCATGGGATGATCCTCCAGCAGTCTACTTAAGCAGCAGCATTTTCCAGAGTCCGGCATTCTCCTGAGGACGATCAGAGCATACTGATCGAAACGTCGAGTTGTACCCCCAGTTCTTTTCAGAACTAATTACTACTCAATTGAGATTCCACATGGTGTCACCGCAATTAGTCTTACTTATCATCCTCACCATGCAAAGCTACAAGTGTTACCTATGTATTTCACTGGTTGGAAAAAATAAATAAATAAAACAATTTTGAAGCCGACCTAAGACAAGAAACCAGAGCCTTTAAATACCTTTAAATTGATATATGGATCAAATATCCTTTAAAATATATATGACATAAAATACAATAAAGGGGGCCACTTTCCTACCGTCACGTTAGCAGTTATTCTTATGGTTATAATTCTTTTTTAAATATCTGAAACCACCCAAAAAGAATTTCAGCATTTGAATAGACATGCATGCTTACCCTAAAGATAATTTGAGTTGATTATTACTATTATTTTTTTAATTAGCCTAAAATTTCCATCAACAAATGGACTGAAAAGTGAGGTAACTTTTTCCGTCCAATTTTTGTGGAAATTTGAGGGTGAAAAAATAAATTTAAAAAATTTAAAATAAAATAAATCAACTCAAATTAGTTCTAATAAGCCTGCATGTCCATTCACATGTTGAAACACTTTTTGGTCGGTTTCAGGTACTTAAAAATAAATAACAACCATTGGAAAAACTGCTAATGTGACGGATGCAAAGTGGCCCCCTTTATTGTGTTTTATATGTCATATGTCTCGGGTGCTAATTAGAGTAATAACTTTCTAGGCTGAATGCATTTTCACCGTTTCCTCATTAACGACATAATGAAATAAGCTGAAACTTTTACTGGTTGGTTGTTATACATTGTATTTCTCTGATTCTCATAAAGATCTAAGTAATAGCTGACTTCAATTTTCAAAAACATCCAACATTTATTACTGGATTTTTACTGAATTTTGAAACCCAAACACTGATACCGTGTAATAATTTTTGTTCGTACTAGTGTTCGAAATGTAATAAGTGAACTTTTGATCCTTTCTCAGAAAAATGAATGTTTAGACCATAATTGAGCTGAACCTTGTACAGTTTGGGTCCTAACAAGTCCTCGATCTCAGTGAAGTTTGCTTGAACATAGTTATTAATTACACCTTTTACCAAACTTTATTTTTGGGCTTTAAGCATACGATTTGTTCGTTCCTCATTGGCTAAATTCGTAATATATGCATTGAGGTCACATACTGAAGGGCGCTGTCAGAGGCAAACGAAGGTCACTCATAATTTATTGGTCCATGTATGCACGCTGAGCATATTGTGTTGTGCGCCTGAGTGCGTGTACGCGCGCGCAGCGCACATAACCTCTGAATGAGGGCGTCCTTCAGTCTGTGACGTCAATGCGTAAGGTCTATTTGCAGGAAATTTAGGGGGAAAAAACAAAGCTAGAATTTTTATTCACAGCACTTTCTGAAAGCTAATATAATGGACTAATTCCTTAATGAATCGAATCGCCACAAGACGCTTCTTATTTCATAAACAAATTATGATTTTTCCAATTAGCATAGCAATCTACCAGCACATCCATCCGATTCTCTGTATGCAATGTACACAGATAGGCACCTAAGCTATCACTTAATTATTCAAGACTAGACACAGCGAGATATCCATCTGGCAACACTCAACGATGACACAATGATGATCAGGTCAAAGGTGATTGAGTCTGCGCCGTTGCACACATCCCCATAGCAACAATGGTCGCATATTGTCTGACCGTCGTACTTTTTACACCCCTGATCGGAGCAGGTTAGTTCTGCGCACTCTCGCACGATACTTGTCTTACCATTGGCTAGGAATTTCTTGATTTTCTGGAGGAAGAAGCAAATAATGGGTGTCAAAAAGTTGGACATGGTGTTGGCATCCGCTCCGTGCACGACCTGTTCGGGCACCCTCACGCAAGCAGCGACAGTCAATATCGCTGGTAAGTGTGCACTATTGACTCCATTTACATTCAAAAGTTAACGGTTACCAGGAAGGAGTCTCCACTGAATATTAAGAAGTACTTCTAGAGTATGGCTATGGAGTTTTACGCATACAACAATGCCCTAACCTAAGAGACAGGATGTGTTTTCACCGATAGAGGGCGCCGATATGATATGCACGGAGCGGATTTTCGGATAAATGCGTTCATGAATGTTCAGAATGACATAGTCAAGGTTGGATTTTTACTAACTCTGCATTTTTTGAAGACCTCTGTGTCACACTCTTGTACGAATGGAGGGTCAAGGTCATAGATAGGATCGTCACATTTTGGGTCACCTGCTCCCAGCTCGTTATACGTGCATCCGTAGCACTTGATGGCTAAACAGTAACCTGACAAAGGTATAGAGTACAGTCATAATGGTTAATAATAACATAACATGAGCACACATAATGTGTACTTTGTGTACACCAGCCATTTTGAGTCCAAATTGTTGTTTCCCATAAACACGCATTTGTTCCAGTGGCGTATATAGACACACTGTATACAGTGGACCGGGTCTACTCAAATTGGCACAGGGACTTTGCAGTTTATGTACACCAGCCATTTTGAGTCCAAATTGTTAGTTGTTGTCCATACACAAGCACTTTGCAGTGGTGGAACACGAATTTGGTGATTATTTAGTGATTATTCCAGTATAGATTGTCAGTTTGACAAAATTGAATGTGTAGAAATAACTGACCTTAGTTTAAGGTACCATAATATGACAAATTAGTCAAAAAGGTGGAGTTGGTTCAGATGCTTGGGTAGACAAAATTACGTTTTACAATATTTTACCTTCGGTTGAGACAACTTATGTTTATAGATTGGTGAAATTCTTGCGTCGGGTGATAAACAATTGATTTAATTTTGCCCTACACCGACGTGTTTATAGCACCGTATACTCAGTGAGTAGTATGTGTGCCGCATCACACTACAGTTTGAGGAGGAGCAGTGGTGCATTGTGGTGCATTGCCATTACAAACTGCACAAAATCACTGCAGACAAACTGCAGACTGTGGTGGTGCTGCGCCATAATTTTTTTTTTGCATGGCCACAATTTTTTTCTTCTTCCATTTTAATTTTTTTTTTATGACGTCATTTCGGCCAAGTAAAAAAAAAATTGTGTTACCACTGCTCCACCGCCACAGTCTGCAGTTTGTCTGCAGTTTGTCTGCAGTGATTTTGTGCAGTTTGTAATGGCAATGCACCACAATGCACCACTGCTCCTCCTCAAACTGTAGTGTGATGCGGCACACATGATTGAAAATTTTCATGATTGAAATTTTTTTTCAATTTTTTTTTCCAACCACAATTTTACCACTGCACACAACACTTTGTGGGCGCGCGCGCGTGAGACACGTCTGGGCGCGCGCGTGGAGGTGTGCTCCTCCTCTTCCTCCTCCTCCTCAATGTTGGTCGTAATGCGGAACACTCTCCACTGCTCCTCCTCCTCCTCAAAATACTGGTTGAGACACGTCTGGGCGCGCGCGTGGAGGTGTGCAGTTTGTGTGGTGGAGGGAGTAGTGCGCAAGCGCCGCATGCATATTGATGATTTCGGGCAAGTTTGAGACAGTCGTTTCTCACATCACCTAGTACTCTCTTCATTCACATACACTGACTGAACTTGATCGAGCAACACCCCTGTATATCTTCACCAGTATGGCCACTATTTGTACATTTTACCAGTATGTAAGAGAGAATCGAGAAATTAAAATTATTGAAGCAGAACGTATGCGAATAAATGCTCATCCGGAATTACGAGAATGGGAACAAATTCCCAAAAACTTCCCTCACGTTGAGGTGATTTCACAGATGGAGGCATTGGTATATGCTGTCAATGTTGGGAACCTAGAGTATGCAAGATTTTTGGTACGAAGTAATCCATCCAAGTTCAAGTAACCGTGTACATCCAAGACCAGCGAAACCAACACACCAATAAAACAACCGGCTCTTTTCAGAGCCAACACATATTCCAAGAAGAGATTATTACCGAGTCTGTTATGAATATTAACTGTTCGATTTAATCATTAAAATAAATTATATTCGTGTATGTCTGTGTTTTTAATAGTAGCTTTGTCTATTGGCAAGAGGATAAATGTGATGCACAATGTCCCTGTAAACAATTTTTTTAATCTCATACTTTAACAGTAACGTTAATTTTAGAAATTATTTCAATCTGACATAAAACAATTTGCTTATTTATACAGAATTTTCTTTCGTCCTAGCTTAATTTGTTCTTTTTTCATTTCTAAATTCCAATAACTAAATTGAATACATTTTATACAGTCTCTGACGAAAAACAAAGTAACCTACATTATTGTTTCATATCCAACTTCACTTCATCAATAACTTTATACAGAACAAATCAACATCTATACAACGTGTACCTATGCATTAACTGTGCATAGCGCGCAAAGGGTCAACGCACTGTGAGCCAGTCACTGACTTAACTAACTTATATGTGTTAATCGTCTGCTGCACATCTATTTGTAATCTGACAATAACAAACAAAAACTCCTAAGAAAATCACGAATTATTACTCCTTATTATTTTACTTACTCTCTTTAAGATATCCAATTATCCAACTGCCTTAAATAAACTCCAATACAGCCATATTACTTAGAAAAACCTAAAGTACGAACTATTGCTGTCTCCGTCAGCAGCCATGTTTGTCCAAGTTTTACCAAAGCACGATGGGAAAAAGGTAAAAAGGCGCAAAAGTCATCGATTTAATTTCTGACCAAAATCTGAAAAAGGGGAGGAGTTTATTAACCCATTTGTAATAAACAATTTTATAAAATATCAATGTATCGTTTTGAAATGTATCGTTTTGAAATGTATCGTTTTGAAATGTATCGTTTTGAAATGTATCGTTTTGAAATGAAATGTATCGTTTTGAAATGTATAAATTGTAAGTCATCATTCACAGCTGGCCAAGCAATAGTTAATAATTAATAAAATACTGTCAATTATGAAAATTATAAAATGTGATTAACGAACTGATTTCGGGCAAGTTTGAGACATAATGACACAAAAATATAAACACAAAAGAACACATTCAACTCTTTTTATTATTTTTTTATTCGCTTTTTAAAAAAATTCACGTAACAATGAATGGATTACCGATACAAATCACTATATAAAAGAAAACTCAAAAATTATTATAACTCAAAGTATTAATAATTCCCAAGAAAAATGCACATTAAACAAGAATCCCTATATAAAAACAATGTAAATCAAATATCTATTGGACTTAGCTTGTCAATTTTGTACACGTTATATGGTGATTTTGGGGAGAGGAAATGATGAGGGATGTATAGGACTAGGGAAATCAATAGATAGTCAAGTGAATTATAAGGAATATAACAGAATTAAAAGAAAGTCAACTCACACTGAATTTTACAGGGATTAAGAGTCTACACTCCTTGCAATAAATGTAACACGATAGATTTACACATCTCACTCGTTCATACCGAGCACATGGGACGAAGTGTTTGGATTATATTTCCGCTTCAATGAACTGCTCAGGAACTTGGAATTTCGTTGCGTATACTGTCAACGAAACCGTAAATGAAGTCGGATATTAGGGCTCATAATACAGTTGTCTAACTTACATGAAACAACGGCCCGCTTTAGAATGTCAGGCCTGTAGTTCACAATACACTGTCTATTTAAAGATGAATAGAAAGTCACCCAGAAGTTTAGAACCCATGCAGAGGCACTCATTTTCTTCGAAATTAAGTTGTCACTGCCCTTGATGTAACGTAATAGTGTAAAATAACCATAAATGATTACTGTAAGACTAACAGAAGTGGTTATTTTATAGATTTTTTATTCCTACCAAAAAACACTATTATAGATGTTTTTTTTTTTTTTTTAATTACAGTAGTCTTTCTGAAATATCTGGTCTTTCATTATCACTCTTCCTCGTTCTCTTCATCCTCGTTCTCTTCATCCTCGTTCTCTTCATCCATTTAGTTGAAGTAGTAGTCCGTCAAATTTGGTATGGTGTTTAGGCATTACTCTGTTCAGAGCTTTGTTTACTTCCATGCCTTTATTTACTTTTTCTTCGAGATCTTCCGCAATATCCTGATGAGTCCCATTATCTTTCAGATGTAGGTAACTTGACAAAACATCCTTGTATTTGTTGAAAAAGATTAGCTTGTCTGCCCAAAGGGTTTTCCTATTGGCTTTTTCCTTGGCTTGATCTTCACTCATACCCCCGTTGACGTACTTTTCATATTTTTCACACCACATCTCTTCAGTAGCCACTTTAGCCTCTTCCAACCAGCCTCGAAAAGTGGCATTGTCTTCCAGTTCAGAACTAGACTCATCCTCTTCCGATGATTCGTCATATTCCACCTCCGTATCGGATTCTGAATCATCTTCCTCGAAATCTTCGTCTTCATCCTGCGTAGATTCAGTTTCACACGTTTCTATTTCCGAATCTTCAAATCTACGCTTTTTAACATCGGGTTCAGAATTATCGATGTCAGAATTGTCAGATTGGATAGCTTTAATTTCAGAATCATCGTCAACTTCATCCATTTTAGATTTCTCTTCATTATGTACATGTTCTGCATGCCTCCGTAGGTTATATCTCCGTCCAAAGCTTTTGCCGCACTGGTGACAAGCATGGGGTTTGACAGCAGAAATAACATTCATGTTGAATCTCTGATGCTTAATCTCCGATTGACAAGAAACGGAAGAAATAGTTTATATATAGGCCTATAACTACTCATTTCGCTGCTCATTTGCTCATTTTGCTGCTCATTTGCTCATTTCGCTGCTCATTTGCTTATTTCGCTGCTCATTTGCTCATTTCGCTGCTCATTTGCTCATTTGCTCATTTCGCTGCTCATTTGCTCATTTCGCTGCTCATTTGCTCATTTTGCTGCTCATTTGCTCATTTCGCTGCTCATTTGCTCATTTTGCTGCTCATTTGCTCATTTCGCTGCTCATTTGCTCATTTCGCTGCTCATTTGCTCATTTTGCTGCTCATTTGCTCATTTCGCTGCTCATTTGCTCATTTCGCTGCTCATTTGCTCATTTCGCTGCTCATTTGCTCATTTTGCTGCTCATTTGCTCATTTCGCTGCTCATTTCGCTGCTCATTTGCTCATTTCGCTGCTCATTGCTCATTTCGCTGCTCATTTGCTCATTTCGCTGCTCATTTGCTCATTTGCTCATTTCGCTGCTCATTTGCTCATTTTGCTTGCAAATGAGCAGCGAAATGAGTAGTTATAGGCCTATATATAAACTATTTCTACCGTTTCTTGTCAATCGGAGATTAAGCATCAGAGATTCAACATGAATGTTATTTCTGCTGTCAAACCCCATGCTTGTCACCAGTGCGGCAAAAGCTTTGGACGGAGATATAACCTACGGAGGCATGCAGAACATGTACATAATGAAGAGAAATCTAAAATGGATGAAGTTGACGATGATTCTGAAATTAAAGCTATCCAATCTGACAATTCTGACATCGATAATTCTGAACCCGATGTTAAAAAGCGTAGATTTGAAGATTCGGAAATAGAAACTTGTGAAACTGAATCTACGCAGGATGAAGACGAAGATTTCGAGGAAGATGATTCAGAATCCGATACGGAGGTGGAATATGACGAATCATCGGAAGAGGATGAGTCTAGTTCTGAACTGGAAGACAATGCCACTTTTCGAGACTGGTTGGAAGAGGCTAAAGTGGCTACTGAAGAGATGTGGTGTGAAAAATATGAAAAGTACGTCAACAGGGGTATGAGTAAAGATCAAGCCAAGGAAAAAGCCAATAGGAAAACCCTTTGGGCAGTCAAGCGAATCTTTTTCAACAAATACAAGGATTTTTTGTCAAGTTACCTACATCTCGAAGAAAAAGTAAATAAAGGCATGGAAGTAAACAAAGCTCTGAACAGAGTAACGCCTAAACACCATACCAAATTTGACGGACTACCAAATTTGACGGGCAGTGGCTGGACTTTGCTTTATGCTGGTCCGGAATGGAGAAGTAAGGCAACTCCTTCCCTCCACTAGCCTGGGTGGCCACCTTAGGCAAGTGGTAGTACACTCTCAGCCTCCCTATCCAGGGTTACAGAGAAAGCCGCTGCCTTGCAGGTGAGGTCGCTGACTGAAGGCTATGGGAGACAACCCAGACAGAAAACCCCGCCCCAGGGAGAGGGGAAGCCGCTGCCTTGCGGTGGAGGTTGCTGATCGACCAAAGGCTACGGGAGTCAACCCAGACAGAAAACCGAAGGAAGGCAACGGGAAACCACCTTCGTATCCTCCCAAGAAAGTTCATGCGAAATGTCTCTATCACGAACGAACTTGGTGCCAATTGATGTGCCCCACAGATCAGTTGGTGCGACGCTGCCAACCGTTGATTCATCCGGGAGGCGGCATCCTGTGGATGAGGGCAGTAGGGATGCGAGAAGTCAGCCTTCTTATGACGCCGTAATTCCAAACCCGATTGGGAGAACTACGGCCGATGCTGCCGACAGATCAATTCCTGCGCTTGCTCTTCGAAAACATTTCTCGTTTGCAACGTGGAATGTGAGGAGCTTGTATGAGGGCAAACTGGAGATTGTTTTGAACGAAATGGCGCGTGCCAAATTGCATGTCCTTGGCATCTCGGAAACGAGGTGGAAAGGTCAGGGACACTTCGTGACGGATGATGGGTGCACGGTCATCTTTTCCGGAAATGACGACAACCGCGATAACGGAGTTGGCTTCATTGTCTCAAAATCTGCAGCAAAGTCGATTCTTGGCTACAAGCCGGTTAACGATCGAATAGCGTTGATCCGTCTGTCTGCTAAGCCATTCAATGTTTCAATCATTCAAGTTTACGCGCCAACATCAAGTGCAAGTGACGACATCATGGAAGAGTTTTACGGAAAACTGCAAGAGACCATTGACGGTATCGACAAGAAGGATGAGTATTTCATTGTTGGGGATTTGAATTCGAAAGTGGGGAAGTGTGATTCCCCCACAGAACACATTGGAAAGTTTGGGCTTGGCAACTGCAACGACAGAGGGGAGGTGCTGGTGGCATTTTGCGAGCAGAACAAACTGTCTGTGATGAACACATCCTTTGACCACCATCCACGTCGATTGTATACCTGGGTATCGCCAGACGGTCGAACACGTAACCAGATTGATTACATTCTTGCACAGACCCGATGGAAGTCGTCTTTCAAAAAATCAAAACTCTACCCAGAGCTGATTGCGGCAGCGACCATCAGCTGCTGGTGGGCCAAGTTAGACTCAAGCTGAAGGTGATCAAACGTGATCCAATAATCCCCCGATACGATGTGACAAAGATCAGCAGCGAGTTCACTGTTGAAGTTTCCAACAAGTTTGAAGAGCTCTTGGCGGTCGAGGAGCCAGTGCAGCCAGAAGAGCTATGGGGTGAAATGAAGAGGATCATGACGGACGCCACAGCTGAGCATGTCCCCAGAATCCGGAAAAAGAAGAAGAAGAGTTGGATAAGACGATGGAAATTGTGGATGCACGAAAACGCCACAAGGAAGCAGGAGAACATCAGGAATGGAACAGTATGAACCGAGCGGTCAGGAAACGACTGCGGGAGGACAAAGTTGCATTTGTTGAAGACATGTGTGCCAAACTGGAACAACATGCGGACAATCCGAAGGAGCTGCACAGTCTGATAAAGGACATCACACGGAAACCAGCACCGAGGCTGTTGGTGATCAAAGATCCTGCGGGAAATGTGCTGACGGAAGACGCAGCAATCAAGGAGAGATGGGCAAGCTATTGCGAATCTCTCTATGAGCGACAGCAGGATCGACAACCGGTGGACATCGACACCCCACTTGAACAAATTGCTGAACAGTCTCCACTACGGGAAGAGGTGGTGCAAGCAGTACGTTTGCTGAAAAGCGGCAAAAGTCCGGGGTGTGATAACGTTGCAGCCGAGTTGTGGAAAGCCTCGGGTGAGAAGGGCGTCGACATTTTGTGGAAACTGTGTGTCGCCATTTGGATGACTGGTAGTTGGCCAGAGGACTTCAAATGCTCTCTGTACATCACGCTGCCCAAAAAAGGAGATCTGCAAAATTGCGCCAATTACCGCACCATCGCGCTGATTTGCCATGCAAGCAAGATCATGCTGACCATCATCGCGAAGAGGATTGAGCGGTACTTGGATGACAATATTTCAGAGAATCAAGCCGGCTACAGAAAAGGCAGAGGAACGCGGAACCACATCTCCAATCTGCGTTTGATCATGGAGAAATGCAAGGAGCGCAACATTCCACTCTACATGTGCTTCATCGACTACTGTAAAGCCTTTGACTGCGTTGATCATCAGCTGCTGTGGACCTCAATGTGGGGGATGGGCTTCCCGAGTCACATTGTGCGTCTTTCACAGAGCCTATATGAGGATCAACAAGCTGCTGTAAAGCTGGCCTCCGGAACAACAAGGCGGTTTGTTATCGGTCGTGGCGTCAGACAGGGATGCATACTATCGCCGCACTACTTCGGGTTGTACGGAGAATGCGTCATGAGAGAAGGAATTGACAGTGCGGATCTTGAAGTGGAGGAGACTATCCGAGTTGGAGGGCACGACATCAAGGAGTTACGATATGCCGACGACACCGTGTTGTTTTCAACGTCCGCGGTGGGACTGAACAAATTGATTAGCGCGGTGAAGTCGAAGAGTGAGAATTACGATCTGCACCTGAACGTGAAAAAAACGAAAGTGATGATTATCGACGAGCAGCATGATGGTGAGCCGATTAGAATCGAAGGGGAGTCACTGGAAACAGTGACGCGTTTCGACTACCTTGGATCGAGCGTCACCACCAAGGGGAGTGTCTCGATGAGGTGAAGAAGCGAGTCGCAATGGGCAGAATTGCGTTCCAAAAAGCCAGCGTTTATCTGATGGACAGAGCCGTGCCAAGAGGACCTGAAAAGACGCCTGAGATCGGTTGAAACGTGGTGCTACCGTCGGATGCTTCGGATTTCGTGGAAGGACCACGTAACCAACGAAGCAGTGTATCAGAAGATGGGCATCCGCGAGCCGATCATCCTCCAGCTCATCCTGCGCCGCAAATTGTCGTACTTTGGCCATGTCTGCCGACATCCCGGTCTGGAGCAGAACATCATGCTTGGCACTGTGGAAGGCAGACGGAGGCGCGGCAGGCCACCAATGAGATGGATCGATGAAATCGCAACCAGATGTGGTGGAGTTGGTGCGGCCAATCGGCTGGCCCAGGATCGCGCGGCATGGAGGCGTTTCGCATGGACCGCGACGGCCAGCGATGGCTAATTCGACTGCATCATCATCACTACTTCAACTAAATGAGGATGAAGAGAACGAGGATGAAGAGAACGAGGATGAAGAGAACGAGGAAGAGTGATAATGAAAGACCAGATGTTTCAGAAAGACTACAGTAATTAAAAAAAAAAAAAAACATCTATAATAGTGTTTTTGGTAGGAATAAAAAATCTATAAAATAACCACCTCTGTTAGTCTTACAGTAATCATTTATGGTTATTTTACACTATTACGTTACATCAAGGGCAGTGACAACTTAATTTCGAAGAAAATGAGTGCCTCTGCATGGGTTCTAAACTTCTGGGTGACTTTCTATTCATCTTTAAATAGACAGTGTATTGTGAACTACAGGCCTGACATTCTAAAGCGGGCCGTTGTTTCATGTAAGTTAGACAACTGTATTATGAGCCCTAATATCCGACTTCATTTACGGTTTCGTTGACAGTATACGCAACGAAATTCCAAGTTCCTGAGCAGTTCATTGAAGCGGAAATATAATCCAAAACACTTCGTCCCATGTGCTCGGTATGAACGAGTGAGATGTGTAAATCTATCGTGTTACATTTATTGCAAGGAGTGTAGACTCTTAATCCCTGTAAAATTCAGTGTGAGTTGACTTTCTTTTAATTCTGTTATATTCCTTATAATTCACTTGACTATCTATTGATTTCCCTAGTCCTATACATCCCTCATCATTTCCTCTCCCCAAAATCACCATATAACGTGTACAAAATTGACAAGCTAAGTCCAATAGATATTTGATTTACATTGTTTTTATATAGGGATTCTTGTTTAATGTGCATTTTTCTTGGGAATTATTAATACTTTGAGTTATAATAATTTTTGAGTTTTCTTTTATATAGTGATTTGTATCGGTAATCCATTCATTGTTACGTGAATTTAAAAAAAAGCGAATAAAAAAATTTAAAACTTTTGTGTTTATATTTTTGTGTCATTATGTCTCAACTTGCCCGAAATCATCATTATGCATGCTGCGCTTGCGCACTACTCCCTCCACCACACAAACTGCACACCTCCACCTTTAAATTCATTGACAAATATATAAAAACGGTAATAGTTTGCTATAACGTGTCTCAACTTACCCGAAATCATCAATATGCATGCTGCGCTTGCGCACTACTCCCTCCACCACACAAACTGCACACCTCCACCACACAAACTGCACACCTGCACCTTTAATTTTGTGTGCAATTTGTGTGGAGGGAGTAATGCGCGTTTGTGTGGAGGGAGTAGTGCGCAGTTGTGTGCAGTATTTTGTGTGCAGTATTTTGTGTGCAGTTTGTGTGGAGGGAGTAAGTATTTTGTGTGCAGTTTGTGTGGAGGGAGTAGTGACGTGTCTCAACCAGTATTTTGAGGAGGAGGAGGAGCAATTAGGAGAAGCAGTGCAGTGAGAGTGTTCCGCATTACGACCAACATTGAGGAGGAGGAGGAGGAGGAGGAGGAGGAGCACACCTCCACGCGCGCGCGCCCACAAAGTGTTGTGTGCAGTGGTAAAATTGTGGTTGGAAAAAAAAAAAAAAAAATAGAAAAAAAATTTCAATCATGAAAAATTTCAATCATGTGTGCCGCATCACACTACAGTTTTAGGAGGAGCAGTGGTGCATTGTGGTGCATTGCCATTACAAACTGCACAAAATCACTGCAGACATACTGCAGACAAACTGCAGACTGTGGCGGTGGAGCAGTGGTAACACAATTTTTTTTTTACTTGGCCAAAATGACGTCATAAAAAAAAATGGAAGAAGAAAAAAATTGTGGCCAAGCAAAAAAAAAATTATGGCGCAGCACCACCACAGTCTGCAGTTTGTCTGCAGTGATTTTATGCAGTTTGTAATGGCAATGCACCACAATGCACCACTGCTCCTCCTCAAACTGTAGTGTGATGCGGCACACATACTACTTCAGTGCTTTCCAAGTGTTTGTGAAAAAACTACACAGGCGACTCGGGCGGGATTCGAACCCACGACCTTATGACCTCTCTAAAAATGGGCAAAGGTCATTTATTGATATTATTTTGCTTAGAGCCCGTCTTTAAATTGACAATATCGTCACGATCAGCATGGAATGGAATCGGAGTGCTAGCTTTAGATTTACCAGGTGACTGAAAATAATACCCCACATGATAATGATAAGGTCATATCACCGTTGCTGTTGCATAAATGAGCCAGTCATTTTCAGTCACTGTTTTCATCTTAAACTCGGACACCGATTCGATGCCCCGTTGAAAGTCTGTTCTGCATCGTGACGATAGCATCCCTTTAAAAGTGAAGTGATTACCTATGAGTTTGGAATGGATATATGGAAAGCTTTGGATAATTCGGCCATAAAATCCGTCAGAAGGTGAGCTTCTGACTTCTTGAGTGGGTACTCAGTATCGATATTAATGCCGTCTAAATGTTCAGCAATTGTCTCGTTTACTTTCCTCACGATCCAGTCACTGCGGGCACCGAGAGATTCAACTGGGAAAACACCTGCGGTTTACAAAAACAGACGTTTCCCCCTGTAAAATGCTATCTTATGAACCTTTAAATTTTTTATGAAGGCCGTTCGCCATAAGGCCAAAAGGCGCCACTCAAGTCACATTGAAGAAAAATATTTATCAACATTTTTTTAACTGAAGGAGATTACAGATGGTGAGGTAGTCTTGTGCAAGACCGTTATTATGCGGATCCTAGTTACACGATCCCGCGCCAGTCGTAAATCACCCACCGTAGCTGGCGCTATACAATTTTCAGGGTTACTCTGGACAAAAGGTGGCGCGGCCGTTTACAGGAATAAATGGCGCCCGCAGCGGCGATTGGTTTATCAAATCACAGCGGATCGGCGCATGTACGTATAAAATCACGAGTAACGTCTTGCACCAAGACTAGTACAATGACTGTGTTGGTCACTAACTGTGGAGTTTACAAGATCAGACTGACATGACTGAGGAAGTCATCGTATACCAAAAATAATTTGAAGTATATGCCCATCATCATCCATATGTTCTCCACCTTACCAGGAAGGTAAGACTAAGACTACATTATTGGTTATATTTAATGAAAAATAGTGGCGGCCAGATACGACATTCTACCCAAACCGATGGCTTATAAGATGATGGTAATGTTATACTTCAGACAAATTAAATATAAATGCTGGAATCCCCAAATTATTCAACTTACCCATGCTAACCACTCTAAGTCTAACTCCCTTTAAGTGAGCATAGCACATAAGCGCCGGATCATGTCTCTTAAACATTACAACGGTGGTCAGTTTTGTCCAGTCAAATTTCTTCCAAGTGGTTCCTCCGACCCAGAAAGCAAAAACCTGATAAATAAATCCAACAAAATTACTTGCTGTTGATTAGTATCTTGGCTTACTTGTGGAGGTATCCCGTATGTATGTACAGTCAGACATTGTGGCAGGCAGACAGTGTGGATGTGTTACCTCTCTGCGGTCAACTCCATCCCATACCCTGCCCCATATGCTACCGCTAACCCCCTCCAACCAGCGGCGTAGCCACGGGGGGGGGGGGGCTGGTGGGGCATGTGCCCCCCCAGGTGCCCCCACGAAAAATCCTCATAGTGCCCCAAAAAACAGAAAAGATAAAGAAAAGGGAAAAAACCCATACCCCTGGGCCCCCCCACTGAAAAGCAATGCCCCCCCTGTTTCCCCCCACTGAAAAAGTCCTGGCTACGCCGCTGCCTCCAACCCCTCCCCCCTCCCTCCCCCTCCCCATAAATGAACGTACTTCTTTACGTGGTGGCGTTGAAATCACGTTGCAAAGGGCCAGGTCGGAACAAGGACAGTCACTATTAAACCCCTCCATCAATGTCCTACTTCCAGTTCCAACAACTTGATTTGACAAAAACACAGCGAGGTACATCAGAAAAACGGAATGAACAACAGTAAAATCCGCCATTTTTGAATATAGTGTGGCGAAAATCACTTTTCTCCAGAAGCAAATCTTACAGAACAAGAGTTAAACTTAAGCTATACTGTGTTGATAGGTGTAAGGCTACTGAGAATGTATTACATTTTGTACATGAAGACATGCACTTTGACCTTGCAGTAGAAAAACTTCACGTAAACTTTATCAATGAGTTAATTAATGTTAATTTTAGACAGTGGCTTGAATATGCATGATCACGCTGTGAAGCGCCAATCACTTTTGGTCGCACACACATCTTGTTTACTAGCTTAACCAATTACTTTTGGTCGCACGCGCATTGTTTACTAGTTTGACCAATCACTTTTGGTCGCAAGCCCATGCGCACATTGTAAATTGCGAGCTGCAGAAATCTATAAAAGACGCGCAGCGCAGCAGGTCGAGTTGCCCAGTTCGTGACTTGGACTGACCCGGTGAAATAGCAGAGGCGCCGTGCGTTACTGTGTGTATGCGGCCGCCGCTTAGTACATGTACGAGTGCTGTGCGTACATGTTATTGCTATTCATCGGGGTGTCGTGGCCGAGTGTCTAGCTTACCGGATTCAAGTTCTGGTGTTAGTAACAGAATGTGGGTTCGAATCACGGCCGTGACACTTGTGTCCTTGAGCAAGACACTTAATCATAATTGCTTCTCTCCACCCAGGGGTTAAATGGGTACCTGTGAAGGCAGAGTTGGTTTGCTCTATATGCGCTAGAAATGGCAGCAATTGAGCTGTATACACTATGAAGAACTTTACCCTGAAAATGCCCTGAAAATCTGTTTTACCGTGAAAATAAAAAGTTCACAGCAATTTCATGAAGACACAACACCGTGAAAATGCCATGAAATTTCTTTGTGGTGAAAACGCCGTGAAAACACCATGAACTTCTTGTGGCAGTTTTGGGGCAGCTCATTAATTCTCGAGATCGCCGTGAATTTGCCCTGAAATCACTATGAACATTATTGCCAATATCTGCGAGGAAGAGACACCATGAAATTGCTATGAAATCATGGTGAATTATTATTTCACGGCAAAACGGATTTTCAGGGCATTTTCAGGGTAAAGTTATTCATAGTGATACTCCCCAGGGAGCTGAGATGGTTTCAGGAATGATTTATGAGCCTTATGAGCCTTATGAGCAGGGATAATAATATAATGCGCCTTGAGCACCACTTAGTTGGTGGATACGTGCGCTATATAAATCCACACATTATTATTATTATTATTATTATTATTATTATTATTATCGTCAACCATAGACATGCTACAAGTCCTTGATTGATCGGTCATGCATAATCCGTCACTGTGTGTGATCCTTGAATTACTGATTTAGTAGGGACCCTGCATCAAGTTAGATAGAATCCCCATTAATTAAATGGAAGAAATTTAAGAGAACTAATAAATGGAAGACATTGAAGAGCGTTAATAAAGAAGCATATACCGGTTGAATTGAAAGTAAACCCTTTTGTTTCAGTGTAACCTTTTATTATCAGGTTTAGTCGTCCGTCTTGTCATCATCTTGTCAGTCCTCATTCTTGACTCTGTAAAACTCATCATCATCATCATCCTCTCCACCATCATACACCATCTTCACTTACAACCTTAAGCCCAGATTGTAGACTCGTACATCACATATCAGACTCCCACGTTCTGTTTAAGCGGGTTGTTGAGACACGCCCGTTTTGTAGTGATAAGAGCGGCAGGGTTGGACCCGACCGTTACAGTATACTACGTGCATGGGCCGTGCATGATGATACATTAGACTTGCCCGGGCACATGCTTCATCGTAATACGCAAACGCCACGGTGAAATGTTTAATCTGCGAGAACGTAATGTTCATAACTTGCACAGCGCGCGGGTATTAATAGTCAAGAAGAGACTTGTGAAGTTTAATAATGACGCGTCTTAGCATTAAAAATGATACTCGCTGTATAGAAACTTTTTGTAATGGTTGATAATATCCTTTAAAATCTGTCTCATGTGCTCAATACGGAAGCTTAAATGACCATCCGTGTCACTTAGATTATTTATCACGGAAAGACGGAATAGTTATCTTGAAAACACTGATTGCCTTTGTCTTTCAATGATAAAGAAAACCTCTGTAACTCGGAAACATGGATGGTCATTTAAACTTCCGTAACTAATGGTGTAATAGTGAAATACTAAATGAAACCGAATGCCAGTCTTTGATGAACACTAATACTAGTTACTGTAACGATCTTCCATGTTTATAGAGTTTCAGGTACTTTGTTTTATTTCATGAAATTCATTACAATAATTAATTCTCAATTCTGTTCTTTTTCTATTATTTTCTTTTTTGTGTTATTATTATTTTTGTAAGAATCGTAATTGTTATGAACAAATAGCACTGAAGGCCACTGTTTAGCGCTGTGTAAGGCCTATCCATCACAGGTACCCACGAACCGGACCATTACGGCGACCGGTTCCAAAATTACCCGTGGACAGACACCTCTGTTGGCCTATTGTATAAGGCCTAATTTATACCCCAATCGTGTATAGCACAAAATAATCTTGAAAAAAAACTTCGAAATCCACGGTTTGTTCTCGCAAATTTTTTAAAAATATTAAAACTTATTTATTTATTATACAATTGAATTTATTAGTTGGGGAGGGGGTGTCAGGGTGTCAATTGGGTGGGTGGGGGTAAGTCAGTCCTAATCCATTTCTCCCCAATCATATTATTAATAAATCGTAGCCACTAGTTGTACCGACACTACGTTCACTCTATGCCATACGATGGTGGCCCACCCTCTATGCATATTATTATCCCCTTTGCCAACGTATTGGCGACTTCAGAAAATGGGTAAAATATTGTAGAAGGGGCTATCATTAATTTTAAATTAAATTTGATGACCACCCGGCCGGATGGACCTTGCACCAATTATTGGTGGTTATCCCGGATTGGGCATGGGGGGTGGGGCATGTTCCTTCCAAATATTTATGACGTGGGCGGTAATGACAATAATTATTTCCCTCTAAACAAAACCTTCTCAGAGAACATGTTATAGTTGTCCTTTGTAATCTTCTACACCCCATTAGCTATTATTGTTTCTAACAATTTTCTTTGCCCAGTTATACCCCCGTGTATAGCACACAACTTGAAACAATTATGAGTTTGAAATTCACGTTTATTTTTTCACGAATTTAAAATAAAAATTAAAACAAATATTCATTTATTTAGTTATTTATTTATTATAAATATTTATTATAATATTTATTTATTATAAAAATGTTGGGATTTACTTGTCGAGGTTGTCAGTGGTGGGGTCAAGATTTTGCGCTATACACTATTGGGGTATAAAAGAGCACGAAGACAATTAATTTAGAAAAAATAGGCCTAGTGGGTAAATTTTTGCATTTTGCAACACAGGTCCTTTTAATAAGTTGGTAGGGCGTATCAGTTTGCACTCATACCAATGGATCTTGTATTACTATTTCCCCCTGGTGCCCTATGAAAATTGGACCCTAGTTACGCCACTGTAACAAATGTTGGGATTTTTTGGTCGAGTGAGGGTTCAAGATTTTGTGCTATACACTATCAGGGGTATAAAAAAAGGCACAAAGATAATTGTTTTTAAAAAGTATGCCTAAAGTATTTTTTCCATTTTGCAACACAGGTCCTTTTGGTTGGTAGGGCGTATCAGTTTGCAACAGCTAATTCTTAATTTATTTCAGATGACAATTCAAATATTATTAACTCCACTCTGCAACTTAGCGTCGAGAGCGTGTGTTCTGGGCCCAATGTCATGGCACTGCTTACTGCGGAATTCTGCGCTTACGCGCATAGAACCACACGCTTTTTATGGCGCCGTAAGCGCAGAATTCTGTGGTAAGCAGCGCCATGAAATTGGGCCCTGATTGGCTCCCAGTGTGCGTCCAAGGTAGCGCGCCACAAGGAAGGGCGCTCTCTGCCGATCAGTATATGGTTTAGGGTTTTGAGACGTTCAACTCGAACCAGTCAACAGACAGCAGTGTGCGATGAGTTGTATAAAGTTTAATAACAATCACTCAATTGCATTATTTCAGATCGGTTAGATACTGTTTTGTTACTTACTTCTACTTATTGAATTTGAAAAGAATTATGTAAAAGGTAAGGTATATGATTGGTAATTAATTAATCAAATTGTACATTTTTAATGTAAAACGTACTTAGTGTAAAACTGTCTGAGGTGCTGCAATATTTTAAGAAAAGTGAAATAACATCCAGTTTGAATTTATGAAAAGTATCTGTCCTAAACTCAAAAAGTTGTGGTTGGCTTATTTTTGTGTATTTGTTTGTGAATCTTTATCAGGTTAATTATTTAATGTATATTTCGATTCAAAGTAAGTATACTCTATAGGAGTATTTTTTCTAACATTACCAATGTTGTACCTTCCCTTCAATGTATATCTTGATTCAAAGAGAGTAAGCATACTCATAGAAGCAGTTTGGCCAACATTACCAATGTTGTACCTTCCCTTCAATGTATATCTTGATTCAAAGAGAGTAAGCCTACTCACAGAAGCAGTTTGAGCCAACATTACCAATGTTGTACCTTCCCTTCAATGTATATCTTGATTCAAAGAGAGTAAGCATACTCATAGAAGCAGTTTTGTCAACATTACCAATGTTGTACCTTCCCTTCAATGTATATCTTGATTCAAAGAGAGTAAGCATACTCATAGAAGCAGTTTGAACCAACTTTTTTTTATTTTTTATCTTTGTTTATCCACGGATTGCCCATTCAGCCAAGGCTGTTTTTCAAGGGGCCGTGGTAAAATTAGAAACATTAGTAAAACGTAAAGTAAATACACTGAGAATAAATCAGAAGGATAAAAGTTAAGAAAAAATAAATGGAATAAAGCTGCCAAAATACAGCAACCTCAATAAAATAAAAATGGGTCAAAAAGACAACAAATATTCAATCTCATAACACATTAAAAGTATAAAAGTACAAAGTTATAAAAATACTAATGCTGTACCTTCCCTTTAATGTATATCTTGATTCAAAGAGAGTAAGCATACTCATATAAATTTAGAAGCAGAGTTTGCCAACATTACCAATGATATACCTTCCCTTTGATAAAAAATGAACTGATATGGCAGAGCCAATCTCCAGCCTCAAACAATACATTATGACCAAGACAGTTTAGACAATCTGATTGAATATCAAAGGATGCCACCAACCAGGTGTTTGAAAACTTATTTGATATTTTTTTTAATTTTTAGTGTAAACTGAAGTAATATGGACCGTTCAGGTAATTGCTTTATTCTTTATACATCCTTACGAGTACAAAGGTCACTCTGAGGTCATTCAGACAGCAGAGGAATACAGCAAAACGTACTAAGGGATCGATTTTACCTGACGGGTCCTTATTCCATTAATACACCTTATATATGTTTTATTTAATTAGCAATTATTGTGCTGATGAGGCGTTGAAATTAATTTTTGGAAAATGGTAATAATGCAATGTCTGTCATTGGCTTTCATTAATCAGTTCGTGTACACTTAAAACACATCCCAGTGGGTCAGTGGAGTGCCAGAGAAGGCTTAACATATGTCCTAAGCCATTTCGGGGTCAGACTGACCAAACTGGGGTCAAAGAGAATCCAAATGATCCGGGAACTGGGTCAGGATGAATCTGTGACAGAAATGTTTGACCCCGGTTTCAAGTCAGTCTGACCTCAAATGGGTCTGGCACATGTTTGTCTGTATCCAGGTTATTTCTAACCCGGGGCTTCTAGTATATAGCGTGAATCGTTAAAATTAAATTATTAAGTTTGATCATATAAAGCAAAGCAAAACTAATCATTATTACTCAGCTGTGAACATGACTGCTTGAAATATTTTCAGCCTCCTGAAGATGATCAGAGCATACCTGATCGAAACGTCGAGTTGTAACCTCCAGTTCTTTTCAGAACTAATTACTAATCAATTGAGAATTTCAATTTCAATCAGTCTTACTTATCCTCTTCACCATGCAAAAGTTTTACCTATTTTCAGGCTCATCAATTTAAAAACAGAGCACAACTTTTGTTTTCCTTATTTTAGTACTGTTACATGGATCAGTTATGTTCACAGTTTGGTTATATTTTTTTAGTTATAAAAGCAAAACACGCAGTTCTATATTTTGCATACTGTTTACACGGGCGGGTCTAGGATATCTCTAAGGGTATGAGGAGTTGGCAAAACCACAGCTAACAAAAATAATAATTTGAAGACGAGTGCCCAGGGGCTAATTTCATAGATCTGCTAAGCAGAGAATTTTGCTAAGCAAATATCTTTGCTACGCAATTTGAAACAGACTACCAGCTAAAGTCTGTACATTTTGTGTGAACCTTTTTGTTGGTAACCATCTAGCATAAACCTGCTAAGCAAATTGTTCTCCTTAAGCTTAGCAGTTTTATCTGTTTAGAAACTCTATGTGAAATTGTCTGGGCGTGGTCAGACAAATTATAACGGGGGTACATCCAACTGATTCCTCTGATCTTAAAACGAGTTCCATAACCGTAAGACTTTGACAAGCTGTGATTCATTCTCAAAAAGCCATTGGCGTGGCCAGAAGTTTCAAAGTAAGGGTAGTGGTAACGAGTTTGTTTGGTAGATTAACTTACGGTTTATTTGTACTGACAAAAAATAATTACAAATTTGGCGAAGGAAACATTTTAACTGATAAGTGCGGACCCCTTCCCCCTTTCTTTTCGATATGCCATGTACTGAATAATGTAACACAAAGGAAATGATACAGATATCAAGCTCATGTGAATCAGACGAAAAATGGCTGCCATCCACTAAGTTGTGCACAAAATAAAATGCAAAAAAAAAATTGAAAAATACAGCATCCATGAAGTTAAAATGAGCCAAGCCAACTCAATTAATGTGTTCTCTACCATAATTAGCGAAGTTTTGTTTGTAAAAAGTAAAAAAAATAATAAAAATAAATAAATAAATAAATAAATAAATAACGTACAAGTGTGATAGTCAATTCTTTTCAAAACAAAACCGCTGTGACCAATTCAAAATATTTTAACACCCATCTTAGAACCGCCCATGTTTTTTTGGTATGATCTGAACCTTAACTTAATTAAAAGAAGCCAGTTGCTAATTTTTCAAAGCCAACATATCTAGCCCCCATGTGCTGGTCCTTGACACTCTGAAGACATTTGGGTCAGAATTGACCAAGAAAGGGTATTGGAAGGCCCTTTTTCTGGGGTCAGACGAATCCAGCAAAAGAGTCAGAAAGAATCCGTATCAGAATCGTCTGACCCTGACTCCGGATCAATTTGACCCTGATCCGGATCATCCCGACCCTTAAAAGGGTCAATCTGACCCTAAAATGGGTCAGGGGCCTGTGGACCCATAGTATTCTGGGTCAATTCTGACAGGGAGTTTTAAGAGTGTGCTGGTAGCTGGCGGTTGTTTACAATGCAGCGAGGACGCTCCCCATGATCATCAGAGTAGCGAGGGTAACATAGTTGACAGCCCGAGTGCTCGCTCCGTTGCAAAGCTCACCCGTGCAGCAACAGACAGCGTTATCGTCGTCAGCAACGGTGCATCCTGAACATCCGACAGAGGTTGTACATGAACGTATAACGTTCCCAGCAGCTTTGACTTTCTAATGAAAATGAAAAAGAAAATACTGTGGAACTACGATAACAATAAAGGGAAAAAGCAGGAAATACCTCGGTTTACAAAACCAATGGAGATTGCTTCAACGGGAACAATACAAAGGGAACAGTAGAGGTCCTCGGTCGTCTTGGAAAGCGTGAAGATTATGTGTGTTCCTCCCTCCTTTCTTCTTTCCAGGCAGATTATATACTTCTCTAACAATATTATAATGTCTTCACTCACCGAGCAAGCTGGAGTCGTTCCAACGACTGGCGGGCAGGTTATCTTAGTTGAACTGGTGAACGGATCTGCACAGCTACTGCCGCCAATGCATTGGTAACATTGTAGAGCTTGGCTACCGCCTGAGAATATCAATTAGTTTGTGTTTACTTTTAATAACGCGCACTATGAACCCCACCTCCCCCGATCCCCTGGTTACGTGATTAAAAATATACAAGAGTTTGCGAGAAAAGGAAATTTCCAGAAGCAAGCGATTTTGTTTTTTGTTTTTCCCCGTTATTATTCAGTCGTCATCACGGGCTTCATAAATATTCAATAACTGGTTTTGTGAAATTAAATTAAGCAAACAAAGTTATGCCATTATGTCATAGTAAATTAATGACTAAATGAAACTGGTCGATAAGTTGATGATGGCATCAATCTTCCGTACGTGTAAGGGTGTCCAATGTCCAACGGTGAGGGCGTGCTTTTGGTTTTAAAGGGACATGCCCCAGTCACGATCAGAACAGACTTTCAACAGGGCATGGATTCGGAAAACTAGCAAACCGATTCCATGCCTATATTGTATCTTTAACTCAACATCAAGTATGTGGCATGCGCGCATGCGGGTAGTGTGCCAAGGGATTGCAGGCGTTCGCGCGGGATGTGAACTGGTGAACGTGAACTCTCGAGAATTATTGAACGTTCCAAAAAGAAATTGGTAACTTCGACTTTTACTTACCAATACAAGCAAGAATCAGAATGAATGCGAGGGTCCCCTTCATTGCGAATAACTTTAGTTTTCGTCGGGATACGAACTAAGCTGCCGCTGGAAGAAAATGTGAAAAAAATGATATTAAAACATTGGCCATATTACACTTAGTATTATAATATTAAGGTTATGATTATAAAAAACATGTGGGCTATGGTACAGTTTGGCTAGCCCGTAGCTAGAGTTGTGTGAGCTGACTTAACAGCAATACAAGATGTAGCTGGGAGATCTGACGTCACGCTTTGAGCTAAGGCGCGTGAATTACGCCAGGCCCTGGCCGTGCTATGTTTTCCCGATGTTCAACTTTTGACCTTGATTGGTAGCTAGCGCGCGAGCCACCTCGAAGCGTGACGTCAGATCTTCAGCACAACGTATCCAATGAAACTCCTTGAATGGTACGACAGAAGACCAGACTATCTTCAACGTTGATTGGTTACTTCAAAAAAATACGCAAAACACAGCTTAAATCTCCAATATTTGGATATTCAAATCATCCCGTTCCACGGGGAAAGCCACGGGAAAGAGGTTGACATAACCCTGAAAAGCTTGACCGCGGGATTGATAGCGCCAATAAAGGTTGCACATAATAGGCTGTATATTCCCCAGTGTAATGCGCTATATATAAGAGACTTCTAATATTAATAATACTTTCACTTTGAGTCGTGGCCTAGACCTAGAACCTCACAAATCATATCCATGGTTGAACTTAAGTCGTGTGAAAGTAAAATAGGCCTATGTATTAAAATCAAACTATGTAATGTATATAGTTACATGCAAACATGCTCTCTTTGCTTGCATTGAAATACATGATTCAAAAAACCTGTGCGCTCCATACACGCATGTTGTATGATTTGAGGCTTTGTATAGTGGAGATAGATATAATTGGGTTCTTTCGGGTGACACCATGTAATGATCTCTTCTTGGAAGAAGTGATGGCTCTGAGAAGAGCCGGTTGGTTTGTTCTCAACTCTAGCCATCATCAGGAGACTGCATGTTAACAATGCAGCCGTTTGGATTGTGCGTCATTATTTGCTTGATAAAACACACACGCACAAATAATTGTCAAAGGCAATACATTCTCCATTCGCAAACTCTTTTGCTGTTGGATTTGAATCAGGGTCTACGGCGTGACAGCCGTACGTCTAACCCGCTGAGCTACCAACGGTTCTTGAAACGTGATGAAAACATGAGGTTATAACAGGTCATAATAGTGCGCCCCTATCGGTTCTACTTATTAGCTCATTGATCTGCAATAACGTTAGAAACGTTAGATATAGTCCTTGCGCTTTCCTGAAATCAGATCTTCATAAAAATCAAAATCGATTGTTCCGTGTAGCAAACTCAACATATTCAGCAAATTTCATCCAAATCTGTGGAGAACGTTTTGAGATATCTTGTACAAAGTGCAGAAGTACATGTACATCCACACACACCTACCCACACATGGGTGAAAACATCACCTCCGCCGCGACCTACGTCGGCGGAGATAATAATCGTGGTCCTAGGTTTTAGACGTCCGGCGGTCGGTCATGTACGTCACTGGCCAATGACAAGCTCTGCTCGGAAAGCCCCACCTTAAATTTCCAACCACTGCAACGGTCAACTACCTAGGCTTTCTTATATAAAACAAATCCGTTAAATATCCACGTTTTCATTAGAGATGGGCTGGCCATCAGGGACCTCGATCCTCAGATGGCACTTCCAGAGCTCCGTAGACGTGCTGAAATGGTACAGCCTCGTCCAATACAACAATGTTACAATTCGACGCAGTTTTCACGAAGTGACGGATTGCTAGCTAAAAAAAGTTTAGTCAATATTTGGACTTCAAATACTGTTATCTTTCATTTCACCAAGTTTTAATCCTCAAAACTATCTAGTTTTGTATTTAAAGTAATGAAGTTTTTGTAAAATTGAAGTAAACTGTGGTTTTAAGTTTTCACGAAGTGACCGATCGCAGCCCTGTGCATGTATTACTGCATGTATTTTATGCGAACGGCATGTTTTTTTTACGAAGTGCCGCAGTAGCCGCAGTATTTAACGGCGAGATGGCGTCTCGACGCGGTCGTTAGTGCATGGCGTACCAAAACCCGTCTGAAAAGTAATGTGTTTTTTTTTGAATCTTCTTCAATAGGTGTGATGAGCATTGGAAAAAAATCTCGAATAATGTCTTTTTCCCAACATTTTGGGAAACATTTGAAATTCGAACACGCCACACGTGTGTTCCACGAAGTTGACGCGTGTCCCCATACTAATGCACGGAATGCGCCAGTTCGTGAAAACTTGACAACAGCATGTGTAGTTTTCACGAAGTGACTGTTTAGTTTATAGTTTGTTACTCGTTTATAGTTATTTTCCTCTACAAAAAACGAATACAGTTACGTATTATATGAGATTTCAGCTTTCTAAAAATTAATGATCTTCGAGATTAAAATGACATTGAAACCGCGGTTTTAAAACTTGACCAACTTCAATCGCTTATATCTCGCAACGCGATTTTACCACGATGTGGGCGAATATGTCACTTGTGAAAACTGGTGACGAATTGTTTGATGTTTGATACCAAACATAGCCGTAAAGGATCCCATGTTATTACACGTAGTACTGTAGGCAATATCCTACACTGGTAAAAGTGAAATATTTGCACTGTGCATGAGCCGTTGAGGGCACTGTGGGCGAAAGGGCAGCGATAGTGCGTTGCGTTTGGCGTATTTTGCAGTTGATGTGCGTAGGCGCAGAATATCTCTAAAGGTCATTGGCTGGCAGAAGTACACGCGAGCGTAGTACCATAACATACGCACATAAAGTGTACGCACAACGCTCACTTGACGCCAAAGTGGCTATCAAGACACTGGGTGCAAATTCACCGCTAGAGGGCTACGATGTGTACTGAACGAATAACCCAGCAACAAAACTACCATTGTACATGTACATCATTACAATAAGTTAACGGACATCTCTCATACAAACACCAGCGTTGAAATACGCACTGCATTACGCACACAGACAAGTATAGACCAAATGCATATACCCTCTATTTTATGAAACCCATGCTCTCAAAAGAAACAGGTACTGGACATATTAACTGTACCCCATGCAAATTTAGTTTGTCTACTTGCTGTAGAAACCCAATATTTCTGCTTTTGGAAAATTTGTACATATGTACCTATCGAATTCAAAACGACAACTTTTGCACTTCAGCACTGACCTCGTCACGCACCACCATTAACAATACACGTGTTCGCGGTGGTAAGACGGTCCCTACGTGGCCTCCAGTGAGCGGTCTATTTGCTGTTCACTCATGTACATGTACATTAGTTCATTCATAAAGTAACTGCACAGTTAGTTGCTGTAGACCATAATGAATATTCAAACAAAGTTTTAACGGTACTGCTTGCTGATTGGCTAATCGACGCGAGGAGGTCACCGGTTCACTGCGTGATCATTAAATGAATATTCATTACTTCCCAAACCACCGCGCGTTGTAATTAGCTTATGTAAATGAGTGATGATGTCATATAGCTCATTAAAGTTTGTCACTGAGCCCGTGCTTACTTATTGTAATGTGGTGTTAATATAATGTATCGTCAGAATCAAGACAGTTACTCAACTTATTACCTATAAAACTTCCCTTTTGCCAAAGAAAATTCGTCTTTTAGGAAGCAAATTCCAAAATTTATGTTGAGTTTTGTTTTGGAATATAAAATTCAAATTTTGGGCCAGGTTTCTTCGTGTTTAATGGCAATATAATGACATTAAACATTACGAAACATGTGTTTCTTTAGCTGGAATTATGTCTATCTTTGTTATGTCTATCTTTATTAGGCCGAACAAAAAATAGTTGTGTTTCCGGTTACCCAACCCAACCTAGAAAATCACGCAGAACCTATATCTTTTTATTCGAAAAAATAATTTAAAAAATAAAAACTTATGGAGCCTAATTTTTGTGTACATCGTCCTGTATTTTTTTTATTTATTTTTTATTCCGACAAAGCCAATTAAAGAATGTGCAATTAATTAAGAAACCGCAAGACTGAGTTAATTTATTTTGTCTTTATTGGACTTGCCTCAAAATTGTCTAAGAATGATCAGAGCGTCATGATAATTTTCAGGCGAGCGGCACTTCACACGCACGAGGCTAGGCCTATATATGTTCACATTTTGGGGGAAGGGGCCAAAAGAA
>CM055817.1:56431157-56451069 GCA_029582265.1 Zoroaster sp. YZ-2022
TCTTTTTTTCAGCATTGTTAATACTACAGGCATTCATTTAAACATCGCTTATTTACAGATACCGAAAGCAGCTTTCTCCAAACACGTCATCAAATTGAAGCATTGTTTTTAGGTTTCATTGATGGGGAAAGTGTCAAAAGATTTCCCTACGGTTTTATAATTATTTCTTTTATGTTGATCTTCAATTTTACCCTTTTAAGGTTTTCACCTCAACATTATAGCTTTATCGATTTGGTTCGTCATATCTGTTTCTCCAGCTTGGCATCTTCGAAATGTTTTCATTATATTGCGTATGTAGTTCGTCATTTTATTTCTTAAGTTGGTCACTTCTGTTGGTGTCTCCAACATTGGCTAACAGGGGTTCACATATCTCTGCTGGAAATATCCTTTTGCACTCGGACTGGCTAAATCTAACCATGAGTATAGCTGCAGTAGCTATGGTTAGACTTGGACCTACTCACTTAAAGCACGGACAATTTAAAGTGTCACCCTTAATTTGTCCGTGCTTGATGAACAAATTCAGTTTTGTAGTTTTTTCCGGCACTTTCAGTGGGGAGTTCATATGTGTCGTAACATAATTTGTTTAAAAAATTATTCCTCAATTATGTTAAATAAATGTTGGTGAAAATTCGATGAAATAGGCATATATTGTCTACTTTTTTTAAACTATGATTTTTCTAATTCAATTCCTTCATCAATTCACCTTTTACTTCTTGCTGAACACACTCTTAAACTAGTTTTGAATCAACATCTTAAAATGTTTGATCAGTGACAACTCTTTATAAAGTTGGATTGAACTTTCACAAGTGTTAAATTAACACTTGACTCCGTGTTAATTCAACACTTTCAACACATTCTTTGAATTGAATTTAACTTAATAAAGTGTTGTCACTCACCGAACTGTTAAAGTTTCAGTGGGCTTTTTCCATGACGTCAGTCATTGATGAATATGTCTATTGTTATTTCACAAAATAATCAGGGCCAGCTATGTAAAGACTACAGACTATAAAAGAATTTTAAAAATCGTAGAAAAATAATTGCTGGTAAAAATAATAATAGCTATGGTTTTCAGCCAATTTTTTGTGAAATATGCCTATCTCATTTGAAGGTATTTTTACCGTCCTTCTACCAAAACAATACAACCAATATCAGTTGCACTCTAAGTTTCCGTTGACTTAGATTAAAAACATCTTTAATAAAATCAGAAACCAGTTGGTGACCAGAATTATATGGATAATTCTTAATTAAAACCATCTAATCTTCGTGTCTACAGTACAATTGAAAGGAATTTTAAAGTAAAGTCCTAGTACAACAATTCTAATTAACATGCAGCACATTTCTTATTTGTCAATAAATTTTACGTACGATTTTCCTGGAGAATGTATCGTAGATTCATTTAAAGACCCCTTTTTATCGCTCAAAATAACATTAACATTCAAGACAAAAGATGAATAATGTTGTCGTCATCAAGCTTGAGGAATAAACATATTTACAGTACTGGAAGAGCTGTAAGTATTTAGTAGTATTGTGTCATATCACTCAATGCGAGTTATGTTGGCGTTGACACGATACCAACGTTGTTTTCTCATATCCACAACACACAACGACGTAGGATTCTATTGTCATTAACTGTTTGATTATTTTTTTGATATTGTACTAGACACACAATTTTATATGAAATATGAGCAACTTTAATTATTTACTGTATCATTCAGTTTACGTGCACATTCATGCTTCAGAAGGAACAAAATTAATCATTTGAGACCCACTTACCGTGTTGAAGGCTTGAAGGTTGAAGGCTTGTTTTCCAAATGTAATCGTTGTGAGAAAGAATGTTGCTAAAAGCGGCCTCATGTCCCAGCATACAACGGTATATTGTTATTGCCAAGGTGATAAAAATGGTTGACACAGCCCTGATTGGCTGCGGCTGAAAACACGTCACGATATGAGGAAATGAAACCGCATCATAACTAAAAATAACTACGACATAAAAAACAACAAAAACAACGTTTTTAAGGCCAAAAAGTATCCGGTTTCTAGTAATGTGGGTTGGCTTCAAGATCGGTGCGGTGACACGCTTTTATTTTTAAATTAATTAATGAATTTAATTAATTAATTTATTTAGTATTTATTATTTAATTATTTATTATTTATTGCTGGATCGATTGGAATTCTGCCGCGCTGTGTTTTAAACGACTTTTCACATAGGGGTATGAACGTTTGCCTGATTTGTCAGGTTTTCTGTAACCATACCTTATATGGAAATATGGTCTGGTTCCAATAACTGCGTATCATGTATTTCACTGGTTGGAAAAAATTAATAAATAAAACAATTTTTGAAACCGACCTAAGACAAGAAACCAGAGCAACTTTAAATACCTTTAAATTGACAGATATTTTTAGTTCATTATTTGTAATTTATTTTCTATACATTTTTATTAGTTTACATGGAGCAAATGCCCTTTAAGTATAGAGAGAGATTGGGTCCATGTGTAAACAAACTGACCACCCTGAAGGCACTGTTGTTCCCATCACCACTGTGCACTAGGCATGGGTACATTTTTGCAGTGTGCACTTGCTGCCAGCACTCACATGGGTGAGTTCACTATCCAGTTCCTCAATAAGTTCATGATTACACCATCAGTTAAGCAAGCCCAGTGAGTTATTGCAATGGGTGAGTACCTGATTCATTTACATTGTTATCTTATTCTACCTATTTAGTTAATTTTCATAATTACTTAAAATATGTAATAAGTTTCTGCTCATCAGCAGTGTATTTGTCACCACTGATTATGTTTTATGGACGTATTACAATCATGGAGGAAGAAAATGGTACAATACACTCATTTTCCCATCATTTAAGACCCTTTTCTCTTATGGTAATTTTCAACAATGAATCAGTAAACATTTGCATATTCACAAACTACCAGTGTAGTACAGGTTACAAGTTACTTTTAACTGGATTTACTTTTCTTTTCTTTTAATAAGATTTAATTTGTTTTGCTTTAAGTTGCTTTAAATCAGTTTGAATTAAAAGTATATTTCCTAAGTGACTTGAGAACACTGTTTTTAATTAATTGTTTGATTTGATATTTCATATTACTTAGTATTATTAGTTAGAAGACTAGTATTTTTAATAACTTCATTGATACTTTTATTTAGTTCTTTCAAGCATTGTGTACAAGTGTTTTACCAAATCAGTACCCCATGGTATACATGTACATGTGGTGGTCGAACTTTATCACCCTATTGTGGAATGTTAATGGGTTTGCCAGCTACAGTAGGATATAGCCAGGGCTATGCTGAGTGTAATATATGTAGTGGTTGTGTACATTGTACAGCATTGTATTATCGATATAGTATTGCCACTGTGCATGCTTTGCAGAGTAATCTCCAGCAATTGATAAATAATCACTGTTTTATTGCCCAGCCTGGGTACTGACTGTTTACTTAAAGTTTCCATTGAGGATAGTTAATTTAGTGGTTTAAGACACTGGGTCTGCCCATGGTCTGCATGGAGACTTTACATCAATTACTTTATTATTGCAAGGCTGGACACTAGGTTGTTTTATACATAATACTTGTCACTGCAGCAGCATGTGCAGTGAGTTTATTTTGTTTAGTTAGTTTTCTCATTATTAATTGTAGGAATATGTTTTAATCCATGTTACTCAGTTCTTAATTAATTTCTAAATATAGTGTCAGTTGAAGACACAATATACTCTGTGTAGAGTCTGCCAATATAGTAAAGTGATTCAGTGATAAGTGTGTGTATAGCTCTATGGTAAGCCCTACAGTTAGCTCATGTACTGAATATACTGTACATGTGTTTACATGGCAGGAATCAAGTTACATGTCTTAATAAGGAATATTCATTAGGTGACCTGCACTGGTGGACAGCCAGTGACTTCATAAGGTCATAGCTTTTATAGGGTCCAGTCCCCATGGCCCTGAGCATATCATTACAGACTGGAGTGTATTTCTTGCCACGTCTACAGGGCAGCATCCATATGTGCATTTGTAAATCACACTGTGAAACCTTTGTGAGTTCATGTAGTCATAGTTTTTGTTCTTCAAGATTATTCACCTTTTATTGGACTTTAAAGACCCCAATTCGGTATGCAGTATTTTCCTTGTTATTCAGTAATATTCTTGAATCATTACAGAATAAGAAGTTAGTGCATTTTTCTGAGATTTACAACTAATTTATGTCTGCAAATAAGTGACTTGATTTAACATGTTTAGAAATAGTTTATTCCCTTATATTGCTCGGTGTACTTGATATTTTATAAGTGTTTTTGTTATATATTAAATTCAGATTGTTATCTCAACTTCTCAATTATGAACAACTCAACAACTGGACAAATAGACAAAGTGACTCTGCGTATCTTTTATGTTGTGCATGGTTGTCATCGTTGTAGTTGTGAATACCAGTCATTTGGGTGCCGTTTTGGTGTGAGTCTCAAGTTTGAGACCGTTTGTCCATGGAGGAAGAAATGTATTTCCTTCCTCCATGGTTTGTCAGAGTGAAACTCCTCAGGGTACATGTGAATCCTGAGGCAGCCACAATACTCTATAAACATAAAGTGACTAGGCTTATAGCCAGAAGGAACTTAAACCAGGTTTATCTTTATGGTTTTTGTTATAGCTACTGAGGAGCCTTATACATTTTCTTTATCTAAGAATTTGATGTTTCTTTATTACATAATTCTTTATTACATAATTTATTACTTTTCTTAGCATGTAGATTAAGGACTTATTAATTATTTAATAATTGATTATGAGTGTTTCTTTTCTCTTTTCTATAGTCAATGTGCTAACCTTTTTTTATTGGTATTAAATAAACATACAAAAAAGAACTTCGTACCGTCACAATTCGTACTGACACATATGGATCAAATATCCTTTAAAATATATATATGTCTCGGGTGCTAATTAGAGTAATAATTTCCTAAATAAATTCTAGGCTGAATGCATTTTCACTATTTCCTCATTAACCATACAATGAAATAAGCTTAAACTTTCACTGGTTGGTTGTTATACATTGCATTTCTCTGATTCTCATAAAGATCTAAGTACTTGCTGACTTCAATTTAAAAAAAAACCAACATTTATTACTGGATTTTTACTGAATTTTGAAACCCAAACACTGATACCGTGTAATAATTTGTGTTCGTACTAGTGTTCGAAATGTAATAAGTGAACTTTTGATCCTTTCTCAGAAAAATGAATGTTTAGACCATAATTGAGCTGAAACTTGTACAGTTTGGGTCCTAACCAGTCCTCGATCTCAGTGAAGTTTGCTTGAACATAGTTATTAATTACACTTTTTACCAAACTTTATTTTTGGGCTTTAAGCATACGATTTGTTCGTTCATCATTGGCTAAATTCGTAATATATGCATTGAGGTCACATACTGAAGGGCGCTGTCAGAGGCAAACGAAGGTCACTCATATTGGTCCATGTATGCACGCTGAGACGTATTGTGTTGTGCGCCTGAGTGCGTGTACGCGCACGCAGCGCACATAAATAACCTCTGAATGAGGGCGTCCTTCAGTCTGTGACGTCAATGCGTAAGGTCTATTTGCAGGAAATTTAGGGGGAAAAAACAAAGCTAGAATTTTTATTCACAGCACTTTCTGAAAGCTAATAAGTGGACTAATTCCTTAATGAATCGAATCGCCACAAGACGCTTCTTATTTCATAAACAAATTATGATTTTTCCAATTAGCATAGCAATCTACCAGCACATCCATCCGATTCTCTGTATGCAATGTACTCAGATAGGCGCCTGAGCTATCACTTAATTATTCAAGACTAGACACAGCGAGATATCCATCTGGTAACACTCAACGATGAAACAATGATGATCAGGTCAAAGGTGATTGAGTCTGCGCCGTTGCACACATCCCCATAGCAACAATGGTCGCATATTGTCTGACCGTCGTACTTTTTACACCCCTGATTGGAGCAGGTTAGTTCTGCGCACTCTCGCACGATACCTGTCTTGCCATTGGCTAGGAATTTCTTGATTTTCTGGAGGAAGAAGCAAATAATGGGTGTCAAAAAGTTGGACATGGTGTTGGCATCCGCTCCGTGCACGACCTGTTGGGGCACCCTCACGCAAGCAGCGACGGTCAATACCGCTGGTAAGTGTGCACTATTGACTCCATTACATTCAAAGTTAACGGTTACCAGGAAGGGTCTCCACTGAATATTAATCAGTAACATGCAGATCATGTCATTTTTCATCATAATGTATTTGTCCAATTCGAAACATAGGACAAGAGAAATTACCATAAATGCAAATTAGGGCATACTGGCTTAAAAAATTGTCTTTATTTTTGTAGCCTAATTTAAATAATGCTTTCGATCAAACGTTTGACTGAACTACATGTTACAAACAATTTCACTCACTGGTGTACGAACCGTGGTCAATTGATCCTATTGTAAACTGGTATCCATGTCCATGCGGTATTTTTCTCAACAAAAATCATACATAACGGTACAGTGGCCCATAGAGGCCATAATCCTGTAGCTGTGGTGTATCTGTAATGTTTCCAACTCTCGTATTTTCTATTACCGCTGATTTCAATACCCGGTTCCCAAATTTTACTGGTTCAGGTACCCGAAACCAAATGCCAGTCTTTAATAAATACTTACTTAACGATCTTCCATGTTTATAATAGCTAGGTTTCGGGTACTTTGTTTTATTTCATAAAATTCATTACAATAATTAATTCTCAATTCTGTTCTTTTTCTATTATTTTCTTTTTGTGTTATTATTTTTGTAAGGATCGTAATGGTTATGAACAAATAGTAATGAAGGCCACTGTCTTGCGCTGTGTAAGGCCCATCCATCGCGCGAGGAAATATCGAGCGCAGTGGCACGGTGGAAAATCCGGTTTTTGTCCCTCATTTTTATGTGTACTCACGAACCAGACCATTATGGCGACCGGGTACCTGGTTCCAAAATTATCCGTGCATAGACACCCCCATTAGACTATTATAATTAAGAAGGCCTAATAATTCGTACCCATTTATACCGTGCCCCAATTTTTCCAGCGAATTTAAACATGAATTAAAAAAAAATTAACTTATTTGTTTATGATACAAAATGTTCGGATTTATTGGTTGGGGGACCGGGAGGGGGCGTCAGGGGGTCAATTGGGTGAGTGGGGGTAGGGTGAGTCCTAATCCATTCCTCATCGTATTATTAATAAATCGTAGCCACTGGTTGTACCAACACAACGCCTCTACTCTATGCCATACGAGCCGATCGACGTATTGCCGACTTCCTGCCGATGGTGGCCCGCCCTTTATTGGCACCGTGCATGAGCTGTTAATGTTAGGGGCACATGTTGTGAGACTACTGTGGACGAAAGGGCAACGATAGTGCGTCGCGTTTGGCGTGTTTTGCAGTTGATGTGCGTACGCGCGGAATATCTCCAGCGTTCATTCTCTAACAGAAGTAGACGCGCGCTTAGTACCATAACATACGCACATAAAGTGTACGCACAACGCTCACGACGCAAAAGTGGCTGTCATCCAGATATTGGGTGCAAATTCACCGCTAGAGGGCTACGATGTGCACTGAGCGGATACATATCCCCTTTGCCAAAGTATTGGTGACTTCAGAAAATGGGTTAAATAGTGTGGGCGGGGCTACATTTAAATGATAATTATTTTGTTTCTAACAATTTTCTTGGTGCCCAGTTAAATACCCTTGTGTACACAATTTGAAACAATATTATGACTTCGAAATTCACTTTTATTTTTTTTCGAATTAAACAAATCAAATATTATTTATTCTACCTCCATGATTATACCAAACGAATTTACTAGTCGAGGAAGGGGTTGTCAGTGTATGTGTGTTGGGGTGGGGGTAAAGTGTTTTTTTAGAAAAAGGTAGGCCTAAATAGGCCAATTTTTCCATTTTGCCAGACAAGTCCTTTTGGTTGGGAGGGCGTATTAGTTTGCAACAGCTAATTCTTAGTTTATTTCAGATGACAATGTTAACTCCACTCTACAAAACAACTCCGCGTCAAGAGTGTTCCGATAAGCTCCCAGTGCGCGTGCGTGTCCAAAGGTACCGCGCAACAAGGAAGGGCGCCCTCTGCCGATTAGTATTGTTTATGGTTTTGAGACGTTCAACTCAAACCAGTCAACAGACATCAGTGTTTGATAAGTTGTAAAAAAGTTTATTAACAATCAATATATTATTTCAGATCGGTTAGATACTGTGTTTTATTATTTACTTCTACTTATTATTTACTTTACCCGTGGACAGACACCTCCGTTGGCCTATTGTATATGGCCTAATTTATACCCCAATCGTCTATAGCACAAAATAATCTTGAAACAAAACTTTCGAAATCCACGGTTTGTTCTCGCAAATTTAAAAAAATTTAAAAAAATATTAAAACTTATTTATTTTTATACAATTGGATTTATTGGTCGGGGAGGGGTGTCAGGGGGTCCATTGGGTGGAGTGGGGTGGGTCAGTCTAATCCATTTCTCTCCAATCGTATTATGTAAATCGTAGCCACTAGTAGTTGTACCGACACTACGTTCACTCTATGCCATACGATGGTAGCCCGCCCTCTATACATATCCCCTTTGCCAACGTATTGGCGACTTCAGAAAATGGGTAAAATATTGTAGAAGGGGCTATCATTAATTTTAAATTACATTTGATGACCACCCGGCCGGATGGACCTTGCACCAATTGGTAGTTATCCCGGATTGGGCATGGGGGTGGGGCATGTTCCTTGCAATATTTATGACGGGGGCGGTAATGACAATAATTATTTCCCTCTAAACAAAACCTTCTCAAAGAACATGTTATAGTTGTCTTTTGTAATCTTCTATTATTATTATAGACACCCCATTAGCTATTATTGTTTCTAACAATTTTCTTTGCCCAGTTATACCCCCGTGTATAGCACACAACTTGAAACAATTATGAGTTTGAAATTCACGTTTATTTTTCACAATTTAAAATAATAATTAAAACAAATATTCATTGTTATTTATTTATTTATTATAAATATTTATTATAATATTTATTTATTATAAAAATATTTGGGATTTAATTGTCGAGGTTGTCAGTGGTGGGGTCAAGATTTTGCGCTATACACTATTGGGGTATAAAAGAGCACGAAGAAAATTAATTTAGAAAAAAGTAGGCCTAGTGGGCAATTTTTTTCATTTTGCAACACAGGCCCTTTTAATAAGTTGGTAGGGCGTATCAGTTTGCACTCATACGAATGGATCATGTATTACTATATCCCCCTGGTGCCCTATGAAAATTGGACCCTAGTTACGCCACTGTAACAAATGTTGGGATTTTTTGGTCGAGGGAGGGTTGAAGATTTTGTGCTATACACTTATCAGGGGTATAAAAAAGGCACAAAGATAATTGTTTTTAAAAAGTATGCCTAAAGTATTTGTTTTCATTTTGCAACACAGGTCCTTTTGGTTGGTAGGGCGTATCAGTTTGCAACAGCTAATTCTTAATTTATTTCAGATGACAATTCAAATATTAACTCCACTCTGCAACTTAGCGTCGAGAGCGTGTGTTCTGATTGGCTCCAGTGCGTCAGGTAGCGCGCCACAAGGAAGGCGCTCTCTGCCGATCAGTATGGTTTAGGGTTTTGGACGTTCAACTCGAACCGGTCAACAGACAGCAGTGTGCGATGGAGTTGACCAAAGTTTAATAACAATTACTCAATTGCATTATTTCAGATCGGTTAGACACTGTTTTGTTACTTACTTCTACTTGTTGAATTTGAAAAGAATTATGTAAAAGGTAAGGTATATGATTGGTAATTAATTAACCAAATTTAAAATGTTTAATGTAAAACGTACTTAGTGTAAAACTGTCTGAGGTGCTGCAATATTTTAAGAAAAGTGAAAATAACATCCAGTTTGAATTTATGAAAAGTAATCATCTAAACTCAAAAGTTGTGGTTGGCTTATTTTTGTGTATTTGTTTGTGAATCTTTATCAGTTAAATTATTTAATGCATATTTCGATTCAAAAGTAGTATACTCTACAGGGTATTTTTCTACATTACAATGTTGTACTCCCTTCAATGTATATCTTGATTCAAGAGAGTAACACTCATAGAAGCAGTTTTGCCAACATTACCAACGTTGTACCTTCCTTCAATGTATATCGTGATTCAAGAGAGTAAGCATACTCATATAGAAGCAGAGTTTAACCAATTATATACCTTTAATAAAAATGAACTGATATGGCAGAGCAATCTCCGGCCTCAAACAATACATTATGACCAAGAACAGTTTAGACAATATGATTGAATATCAAAGGATGCCACCAACCAGGTGTTTGAAAATTTATTTAATAATTTATTTAATTTTAGTATGTAAACTGAAGTAATATGGACCATTCAGGTAATTGCTTTAATTCTTTGCTTGCATCCTTACAGTACAAAGGTCACTCTGAGGGTCATTCAGACAGCAGAGGAATACAACAAAACGTACCAAGGGATCGATTTACCTGACGGGTCCTTATTCCATTAGTGCATATATATTTTTTTATTTAATTAGCAATTATTGTGCTGATGAGGCGTCGAAATTTTTGGAAAATGGTAATAATGCAATGTCTGTCATTGGCTTTCATTAATCAGTTCGTGTACACTTAAAACACATCCCAGTGGGTCAGTGGTGTGCCACAGAAGCAACATGTATCCTGACCCAACTGGGGTCAAAGAAATCAAATGATCCACCGAACTGGGTCAGGATGTATCTGTGACGAAATGTTTGACCCCAGTTTCAAGTCAGTCTGACCTCAAATGGGTCTGGCACATGTTTGTCTGTGTCCAGGTTATTTCTGACAGGGCTTATAGTGTGAAATCGTTAAAATTAAATTATTAAGTTTAATCATATAAAGCAAAGCAAAAGTAATCATTGTTACTCAACTGTGAACATGACTGCTTGAAATATGTTCCAGCCTCCTGAAGATGATCAGAAGCATACTGATCGAAACGTTGAGTTGTAACCTCCAGTTCTTTTCAGAACTAATTACTAATCAATTGAGAATTTCAATTTCAATCAGTTTTACTTATCCTCTTCACCATACAAAGTTTTACCCTATTTTCAGGCTCATCAATTTAAAAACAGAGCACAACTTTTGTTTTCCTTATTTTCATGCTGTTACATGGATCAGTTATGTTCACAGTTTGGTTATATTTTTTTTAGTTATAAAAGCAAAACACGCAGTTCTATATTTTGCATACTGTTTACATGGGCGGGTCTAGGATATCTCTAAGGGTATGAGGGTTGGCAAAACCACAGCTAACAAAATAATAATTTGAAGACGAGTGCCCAGGGGCTAATTTCATAGATCTGCTAAGCAGAGAATTTTGCTAAGCAAATATCTTTGCTACGCAATTTGAAACAGACCACCAGCTAAAGTCTGTACATTTTGTATGAACCTTTTTGTTGGTAACCATCTAGCATAAACCTGCTAATAAATTGTTCTCCTTAAGCTTAGCAGTTTTATCTGTTAGAAACTCTATGTGAAATTGACCCCTGTGCATTACCTGGGTGGTCAGACAAATTATAACAGTACATCCAACTGATTCCTCTGATCTTAAAACGAGTTCCATAACTAAAGACTTTGACAAGCCTTGTGAGTAATAAAATCATAGCTATTTCTGATTCATTCTCAAAAAGCCATTGGCGTGGACAGAAGTTTCAAAGCGAGGGTAGTGGTAACGAGTTTGTATTCAATGAATTAACACGGTTTATTTGTACTGACAAAATTACAAATTTGGCGAAGATTTTAACTGATAATTGGACCCTTCCCCTTTCTTTCGATATACCATGTACTGAATAATGTAACACAAAGGAAATGATACAGATATCAAGCTCATGTGAATCAGACGAAAATTGCCATCCACTAAGTTGTGCACAAAATAAAATGCAAACATTTTTGAAATACAGCATCCATGAAGTTAAAATGAGCCAACCAACTCAATTAATGTTCTCTACCAATTAGCGAAGTTCGTTTGTAAAAGTAAAAAATAATTTAAAAAAAAAAAATAAATAAATAAATAACGTACAAGTGTGATAGTCAATTCTTTTCAAAGCAAACCGCTGTGACCAATTCAAAATATTTTAACACCCATCTTAGAACCGCCCATGTTTTTTGTATGATCTAAACCTTAATTAAAAAGAACCAGTTGCTAATTTTCAAAGCCAACATATCCAGCCCCATGATGCTGGTCGCCAGCATGAAGACATTTGGTCAGAATTGACCAAGAAAGGGTATTGGGAGGCCTTTTTCTGGGGTCAGACGAATCCAGCAAAAGAGTCAGAAAGAATCCAGCAGAATCGTCAGCCCTGACTCCGGATCAATTTGACCCTGATCCGGATCATCCCGACCATAAAGGGTCAATCTGACCTAAAATGGGTCAGGGGCCTGTGGACCCATAGTATTCTGGGTCGAATTCTGACAGGGAGTTTTAAATTATTATGCTGGTAGCTGGCGGTTGACACAATGCAGCGAGGACCTCCCCATGATCATCAAGTAGCAAGGGTAACATGGTTGGCAGCCGAGTGCCTCGCTCTCGTTGCACAAAGCTACCCGTGCAGCAACAGAACAGCGTTATCGTCGTCAACAACGGTGCATCCCTGAACATCCGACAGAGGGTTGTACGCATGAACGTATAACGGTCCCCAGCAACTTTGATTTTCTAATGAAAATGAAAAAGAAAATACTTGGAACTACGATAACAATAAAGGGAAAAAGCAGGGAAATACCTCGGTTTACAAAACCAATGGAATTGCTTCAAGCATGAACAATACAAAGAGACAGTAGGGTCCTCGGTCGTGCTTGGAAAGCGTGAAGATTATGTGTGTTCCTCCCTCCTTTCTTCTTTCCAGGCAGATTGTATACTTCTAAGCAATGTTACATAGTAATGTTAATATTCACTCACCGAGGCAAGCTGGATTCGTTCTAACATTGGCATGGAGCAGGTTATCTTAGATTGAACCGGTGAACGGATCCTGCTGGTTACTGCCGCCAGCGCAATGGATAACGATTGTAGGCTTGGCTACCGCCTGAGAATATCAATCGAGTTTGTGTTTTACTTTTAATAACGGGCACATGTACTATGACACCCCTAACTCCCGATCCCCTGGTTTACGTGATTAAAAATATACAAGAGTTTGCGAGAAAAGGAAATTTCCAGATTCAAAAAGCGATATTGTTTTTGTTTTCTCCGTTATTCTTCAGATCGTCATAACCAGGGGTCGTAAATATTCAATAACTGGTTTTATGTGAAAATTAAATTAAGCAAACAAAGTTATGCCATTATGTGTCATAGTAAATTAATGACTAAATGAAATTAAAATATGGTCGAAATAAGTTGGTGATGGCATCAATCTTCCGTACGTGTAAATAGGTGTCCCAATGTGTCCAAAGGTGAGGGGAGGTGCTTTTTGAGTTTTAAAGGGACAGGCCCCAGTCACGATCAAGAACAGACTTTCAACAGAGGCATGGATTCGGAAGACTAGCAAACAGTGATTCCATGCCTATATTGTATACTTTAACTCATCATCAAGTATGGCGTGCGCGCATGCGGAAGGCGTGAGTGTGCCAAGGGATTGCAGGCGTTCGCGCGGGATGTCGAACTGGTGAACGTGAACTCTCGGAAATTGAGTGTTGAACGTTTCAAAAAGAAATAGGTAACTTCGACTTTTACATACCAATACAAAGCAAGAATCAGAATGAATGCGAGGGTCCCCCCATTGCGAACAACTTTAGTTTTGTCGGGATAAGAACGAAGCTGCTGAAAGAAAATGATATTTAATTATCATTATGAACGTTGCATGACCGTACATGCGTATTATAAGGTTATATGATTGAAAACAAACATGTGAACTATTATGTATATCAATAATGCCATTGGAGGGTCCCACATGATGGCCAGCCCATCTCTAATGAAATCATAAATATTTAACAGTTTTGTATTATAATAAAGAAACCTTAGGTAGATTTGACAGTTGCAGTATGGAGTTGGAAATTTAAGGTCCGAGGCAGAGCTTTTTCATTGGCCAGTGACGTACATGACCGACTACCGACGTACGTCTGAAACCTAGGAACACTACTCAACCGCCCCCGAAAAAAAATGCCTATCTTTATTAGAACCAAATATGACCCAACACTCGTATAAAGGGTCGCTTTAGGTTCAGTGGGTTTTTTTCCACGACGTGCATTGATGAAGATATGTCTATTGTTGCTAGCCATACAATGATCGGATTGTATAACATAAGAATACAGGAAGCAGCAGCATAGCCAGGACTTTTTCAGTGGGGGGAACAGGGGAAACAGGGGGGCATTTGCTTTTTCAGTGGGGGGCCCAGGGGTATGGGTTTTCCCTTTTCTTTTTCTTTTCTTTTTTGGGGCACTATGAGGATTTTTCGTGGGGGGCACTGGAAATGTGTGGGGGGAACATGCCCCCAAGCCCCCCGTGGCTACGCCGCTGAATACAGAGTCGCTTTCCAGTTTCAAACATGGTCGTTTTCAATGAGTTTATTGTTGTGGAAAAACATTGTAGTATAAAGTGCAATACATTATCAAAACGTATGAAGCCTATAACCCAATGACATTGAAACTAACTGATCAAACGGATTTTTGTGGCCAATTGGTTTGTTAAAGTTGAACCAGTGGTCTTAGCCACCGTTTCCCAGCAAGACTATCATTAGTAATTAAGGAAATGTTGGGCAGAAGTAAAAACATATGTAAGACTTACGTGGCTTTTCATGGTGAAAAACTTCAGGACGTGCAGTGAACTGTTTTGCAGTGTGACACTATGTTATGTCCTGAAAAGAACCAGTTAGGTTACAACTCGACGTTTTGATGAGTATGCTGTGATCGCCATTCTCCTGAAGATTGTCGAGAGCATACTGATCGAAACTTAATCAACTGGTTCTTTCAGAACCTGTAATACTCAAAAAGAGAATTTGACATGGTGTCTTTGCTTAGAAAACATGAAAAGACTTATAATATTAGTCCTTCAAGGGCTTAATTCATAGAGTTGCTATACTAGTACTTCGCTGGTAAGTCTGTTTATATATTGCTTTCGCAAAAATATTTGCTTAGCAATGGCTTCTCTGCTAAACAGTTCTATGAAATTTAGCCCAGATGGTAATGGCAAATCAGTTTTTCAGCCTCTTGGACTATAAGTGTCTATAAATTAAAATGCAAAAACTTACGGTTTAGAGTCTCTTTTTCACGTCGGAGACAAAAATAGTGCATAACCGATTATAAAGTAGGCTAATGGGATTATTTTGCGTACTGTTTCTTGTGGACGAACAAAACATTTCAACTGTCTGGACCCCCGCTTCATGTAAATAAGCTCACTGATTGGTGAAAAACGACTGAAGCCCCACCAAAATGATGCATGAGTCACTCCTGGTGCTGAATTTTTTACAATATCAGTTAAACCTTAAATTGCCGTTGGAGCGACTAAAAACCAGTTGGTATGACAAGGATTCTATATGGATAATCCTCAACTGAAACCATCTAATCTTAGTGTCTACAATGATCAATTGAAGAATTTTTAAAAGTCCTAGTATGAACAATTTATAACTAATACGCAGCATAAAATATTAATTGTTCAATAAATTTACGTACAATTTTCCTGGAGAGAAAAGTTTAACATTAAAAGACAAGAAAAAGACGAATAATGATGTTAAGCCTTGTAATAAAACTTCTTTACAGGTACTAGAAGAGCTGTGAAAGAGATACAATATTGTCGCATATGTTTACTCTTAAGTGTCACAATCAACATTTTTAAAGAGTTTTGGTCAGTGACAACTCTTTATAAAGCTTTGCAGTTTAACTTATAAAGTGTTGAATTAACATTGATAAAGTTATGCTTAACTTGACAAAACGTGTTAAATTCAACACTTTACTGAGATTAATTTAACTTTATAAAGTGGTTGTCACTCACCGGAATCTTATGGTTGATTCAACACGTTAGTTTCATGAGTGTTGCCTATCACTCAATGTGTGTTATGTGGTGGTGTTATGGTGTTGCTTAACGTGTTTTGATTTATGGGTCTTAAACTAGACACGCACAATTTGTATACGAAACTGACGACTAATTGGCTTTATTATATCATTCCGTTTACGTGCACATAATTGTCCTAAGCATAATTGCACCATATTTTTCAAAGCTTCTGGAGGAACATAAAAATATAATTTCAGACGCCTACCGTGTTGAAGGCTTGACGGTTGAGAGCTTGTCTTCAAACGCTTGTAAACGTTGCGGGAAAAGAATGTTGTTAAAAAGGCTTGGCCTCATATCCCAGCATGCAACAGTATATTGTCATTACCAAAGGGTGATAATAAATGGTTGACACAGCCCCTGATTGGCTGCGAGCTCAAATGAAAATGACTTATCATAGCTACTAAAATAACTATGACATAAAAAACTTTTTAAATTAAAAACAAACGTTTCTAAGGCAAAAGAAGTCTCCGGTTTCTAGTAATAGGTGGAAGCTTCAAGATTGGTGCAGTGACACACGCTTTTCATTTCATTTCATTTCCATTCATTTCATTATTTATTTTATTTTATTTTATTATTTATTTTATTTTATTATTTATATATTTTTATTATTTTATATATTTTATTATTTATATATTTTATTATTTATATATTTTATTATTTATTTATTTATTTATTTATTTATTTATTTATTTATTTGTTATTTATTTATTCATTTATTTATTGTTATTTATTTGTTATTTATTTATTTATTTTATTTATTTATTTATTTATTTATTTATTTATTTATTTATTTATTTATTTATTTATTTATTCGCCAACGAAAATACATAATACATGTATGCGACCAAATTTCCTTTACGTATGTGGCTAAAAGAAGTCGCACTAAATCGGAGCTAACGTTCATACCCCTATGTGAAAAAGTCATTTAAAACAGCACAGCTTTGTGAGAATTCCAATCGATCCAGCAATTTTGGCTGCAATTGGACTTTGTTTGATAGCAAACAAAAATTACAAATGCCGATGCGTGTGGGTCTGAGACAACGCGCGCGGAGACCAGAAATCGGGGGAGAGTCCTTTTTGGTCCTAAAACTGCGTACGGCATTATTGTTACTTAAGTAAGATACTGAAAATACTTAAATGTCCCATTGGAGGGGCGGTGTGGGGCAGGTCCCTCCAATATTATTATGATGGGGGTGGGGGCAATGTGCAATAATTATTTCCCTGTAAACAAAACCTGCTCAGAAGACATGTTATAGTTGTCCTTTGTAATCTTCTATTCTGTTACAGACCCCTTAACCTACTCTTCTTTCTATTAATATTTGCCTAGTTATACCCCCGTGTATAGCAACAATAATTATGACTTTATTTTTTTATCACCTTATTTTTTCATGAATTAAACAAAATAAATAATGCAATATTAAAATGTTTGTTATTATCTTAAATGTTTGGGATTTGCTAGTCGAAGAGGGGTTGTCAGTGTGTGTGTGTGGGGCGGGGGGCTTAGAGGTTCACTGCCAGTTAATAGAGGTTCACCCAGTAGAGGTTCACCCAGTTTGCAGTCCCAAGTATCTACGGTTGGAGTGCACCTGACTTAATAGCCTTCTAATACCAGTTGGCGCGATCGCATAAATGAGAGGTTCACCCAGTTTAGTCATGAACAACGCCCTTGTCCTTAGGGTCTACGTCAACGCTTATACTACTAAAACAATAACCGTAAATAAATAAACTAGATATACGTTTTGTCACAACAAAACTAGGTGTTTCGATTGAAGTTAAAAATGGTTACGTCATCAATTCGAAGTGTTGGAGAAGTCAAATGTTAACGTCTGTTGAAGTTCTCATGAGATGTTTATTTTGAATACTAATACAATACCTGAATTTGAAGTAGTGCAATATTAAAATTTGACTTTCCGGTTTTGGACAGGAAGTAAAGGTCAAATTAGGGTCATTGTTTTGTAAATACTTTTGACAATTAACTATCTGTTACAATGGTGCAAAACTGTGAATTTACCTCTTATGGTTGTTGAGATATGATTTTTAAATATTAAACTTTGACTTCCGGTTTGGACAGGAAGTAAGGTCAAATTAGGGTCATCTTTGTGTAAACATGTTTCGATAATTAACAATCTAACTACAATGGCGCAAAAATGTAATAATTTACCTCTTGTGGTTGTTGAGATAGGATTTGTTTTAAATATTAAACTTTGACTTCCGGTTTGGACAGGAAGTAAGGTCCAAGTTAGGGTCATCTTTTAATCAAATATTTTTGACAATTAACGATCTGTACAATGGTGCAAAAAATTGAGTGGCAATTTACTTCTTGTGGTTGTTCAGATATGATTTTTAAATATTAAACAACTTTGACTTCCCAGTTTTGGACAGGAAATGAGGTCAAGTTTGGGTCACCTTTGTGTACCAAATAATGTTTCGACAATTTAACAATCCTATACAATGGTGCAAAAAAGATTTCAATTTTACACTCTTGGTGGTTGTTGATATTAAACTTTGACTTCGGTTTGGACAGGAGTAAGGTCAATGAGATAATCTTTGTAAATTTTTTTTTGACAATGTAATGATCTGTACAATAGGTACAAAAATTGTGAATTTACCTCTTGTAGTTGTTGAGATTATGATTTTTTAAATATTAAATTTTGGTACGACTTTCGGTTTTGGACAGGAAGTAAAGGTCAAAGTCAGGGTCACCTTTGTGTAAATATTTTTCGACAATGCTAACGATCTGTACATTAATAATTAAAAAAGTTTCAATTTACCTCTTGTGGTTGTTGAGATATGATTTTGTTTAAAATAATAAACTTTTGATTTATCCGTAATTCGATATCTGATGAGCCTAATCATGACGTCTACAAATTTTTTGTTTCATCTACGTGTTAGAAGTTCTAAGTATGCCAAGTTCAAGTTCATGTGAAGTTTTATGACAAGTATGTGTTTTTGTGAGACAATCGATGGGGAAGAAGAAGAAGAAGAAGGAGAAGGAACAAACAACCGAACAAAAACAATAGGATGATTTCAGTTTTATACTCCGAACACCTAATAAAAATAAATAAAAACTAGATATAAGTTTTGTCTACAACAAAACAAGGTGTTCAGTTGAAGTTCAAAATGGTTACGTCATCAATTCGAAGTGTTGAGAAGTCAAATGTTAACGTCTGTTGAAGTTCTCATGAGAAGTTTTATTTGAATACAATACAATACTGAATTTAGAAATTATTTTAATATTAAACTTTTGACTTTTCGGTTTGGACGGGAAGTAAGGTCAAATTAGGGTCACCTTTATTGTAATGCATACTTTGGCAATTAACAATCTGTACCAATAATGGTACAAAAATGTCAATTTACCTCCTGTGGTTGTTGAGATATGTAATTTTTAAATATTAAACTTTCACTTCCAGTTTGGACAGGAAGTGAAGCTCAGAATTGGGGTATAAATATTTTTTGACAATTATACATCTGTACAATGGTACAACAATTTTAATTTACCTCTTGTGGTTGTTGAGATACAATTTTTTTAAATCAATTAAATTTGACTTCCGGATTTGGACAGAGGAAGTAAAAGGTCAGAGTGGGGTCATGTTTTTGTAAATATTTTTGACAATTAACAATCCTGGCCGCAATGGTGCAAAAATGTTAATTTACCTCTATGGTTGTTGAGATAGTGATTTTTAAATATTAAACTTTGACTTTGGTTTTGAACAGAAGTAAGGTCAAATTAAGGTCACCTTTTTCTAAATATTGATTTGACAATTTACGAAGTCTGTACAATAGTGGGAAAGAATTTGGAATTGTTGAGATATGATTTTTTAAATATTTGCTGACTTCCGGTTTGGACAGGAAGTAAAAATCAA
>CM055817.1:56451569-56475749 GCA_029582265.1 Zoroaster sp. YZ-2022
GATTCGGGAAAAGGCCGAATACTCAGATTAATACTCAGATTTGTCTGATTTTTCAGATACAGACTCAGAGTGTTGAATAAAAGTACCAGTACGATCAATAATTCTGCTATTTAAGTCGGAGGGATTAGATGATCTCAAGAGTTAGATACATGTAGGCCTATCTTCAGATTTACGTTTTTTTTAATTCAAACTGATTTTGTTGAGTTCTTAAAAATATTTTCAGAGACTGAAGTGAACATGTTGAGTGTGTTGAAACTTTTTAATCCAAGGTTCATCAGAGACTGGCTCCATACATTCATCCCATTAGCCTATGTAGGCATACCAATTTACTTTACTACAGGGGCATCCCATGAGGAAGCTTAGCATCTTGGGATGCCCCTGTAGTACAATTTACCACTTAAATTGACCAATTACCATTTAACCAAGATTTGAATAAATGGAAAAGAAGAGTTGAAACAGAAATAATAAAACAATAAAACATTTATTTTAACAACGGAACTAAAATTGCCAGTGTGTCTTCTTGTGATTCTAGTCTACTGTTCACTATACTACAATAAAGATACAGTTTTTCATGGAATTGATTTAGTTGAGATTGTTTTTTTTTCTCATTTTGTCTTATTCTTGCCTCAGTCTGGAAAGTGTACTTCAGAAAGTGTACCCCCAGTTCTTTTCAGAACTAATTACTACTCAATTGAGATTCCACATGGTGTCACCGCAATTAGTCTTACTTATCATCCTCACCATGCAAAGCTACAAGTTGTACTTCAGACTCTTCATTTTTTCTGTTTTCCATGGGTTGGAAATAACCTCCAAATGCCTCTTTAGGGCCTCAAACTTTAGGGCCTTCAAATTTTTCCGGGGGAGGGCCGCCGGAACCCGCCTTTCCCGGAACGCCTCGCGCATTCGGCGCTCGGCAAATGGGCTTTGCCCATTTGTCTGCACCCTCCTACTTTCTTTCTTGTACCCTCCTACTCCTCTAAACTTTGAGAGCCCTGCATTTGGCAGGGTGCTTAGAGAATACCTCGTGGGGATTAGGGTTAATGTGAAGAATTCAATGGTGTTATTTGTTTTCTAATAGGACATTTAGTTCTTGAGATATTGGCTGTTGAACTTGGAAAAGTTGAGATTTAAGAAATAAATTGGAAATTAACAAGTGTGACTAGGAGCACTATGTTTTTTATTTTAAATTTGATGTTTTTGTGGTCATAGAATATAAAAATAAAAATTTTAAAAAATAGTGAACTGTTAATTCCAATCATTAAAGGCCCAGTGAATGAAAAAAAGTTTTAAAAAATGTTACACTTCATTGTTAAATAATAACCATCAATGCATCATTCATTTGGGCTGATTAATACTGTACAACAGTAACAATATCTGAACTTGAACTTTAATATTCCTCCGAGACCATATACGCTTACATACATGACAAACCCGCCATCATCGCGCAACAATTGGCCATGTTGATATGACCCCAGAAATACCCTTTTCGCGAGAGTTCTTGATAATTTTTACAGACAGTTTTTGTTTATATTGCTAAAAACCAGTCCAGATAATGTTAAAATCTGTGTTGCTAAAATGTGGCTGTTGATTTAATATAAATTTGAAAACTTTTTATTTCAAAATCTTACATTTTTTGGACTAAAAATGCCGGAACGTTAACAATTTCTTACCTGTCAAATACTTTTTCCTCCATTAAAAATGGCTTGGTATATCAAAGTGATCATGCTTCACACATTGACCCTTCAACTTTGGTCGAAATATCAAAGAATCTCGCGAAAATATGAAATTTCAACGAGACCTCAAAACCGGGTCAAATGTCAAAAGTCAGGTCAAATCGGCAATCTGTTGGAGTCGCAACCAAAAAGTCGTCCTCAAAACCATGCATATTTCTGGACAAATATCTCATCAATAATCTTGTGGATGGTCTTAAATTGAAGAGTAAGAATTATTCTACATAATCTGTGACTGTTGTGGGAAGTTTGTGGACCGTTTAGCTGCTATGGGTTCCAGAACTTTTTTTTTTTTACATGGTGGCACATAGGCAAATGTGTTAAATCGCGTTTGGGTGTTATACCTACACAATGTCTACTCTAAGCATGTGTTTTTAGCAGACGACAAAATGGCAACATCTCACTGGATGTGCATACATTCATTGCTCAAAACCGCCCAAAATATCATTTCCAATCCTCACTTGATGACACTTTCCTCTCTTTAATAAGTGTGTCCCTCTGTCATATTTTTAAAAAAATATGTGAAATTTGTTGTAATATTTGGATAGAAAAGTGGCGGTTGTAGGCCTATTTAGTTACATTCTTTCACAATTATTAATGTATTCCATTTTGGGCCTTGATTATTGAATGGATGGTGTATAACCATTTTTTTAAAATGTATTTTGTGTTACATTTATAATAGGCTACATTTTTAAAATAAATTATAGACACCTTATTCACTTTACTCCTGTAAACCTCCAAACACTCATCTGCGACCCTCCGAGCAAAATCCAGTGCGTCTGTAGGACCATCATCATACCGTAACACCTCGCGTGGAGCACCGTAGTGAAACACCAGATATTCATTGACGAGCTTTGCCGTCTCGTAGACGTTTTCCTTGGCTCGTCGGTCGCGGTCTATCGTCAGTAACTTGTACGTAGAGTAGACAGCAATTCCTGATGTTGCTAGAAGTGCTGCACCCACAATTGTTGGGATGTGTTCCGCTGCTTGGGATAACATTTTGCTCAAGATTGTAGAATTTCTCTTTTCTACAGAGAACCGTTTTGTTAATTGCACAACCACCCCAGCTAGCCGCGCCGGCAAACTAAACCCACGTTGGTGGTTGTTAGACAATGGAATAAACTCATTGCGCATGCGCCGACTTTTTTTGTATGACGCGCTAATTAACGCCTCATGAATATTAATTTTATGACAAAACAATCCCAGGGGCGATGACTCATCGCTAATAAGGTCATAAATTATAGCCTTTTGCGTGTTGATATGATTAGCATATCGGCTCGGAACCCTGTAACACTGATACCGCAGATCAGTTTATAGTGCGCCTGCACCAGACTATTCGTGACCGGATGTCAGCCGAGTCTCTGTTGCCAGTCACGTGATTCGGGGCAAGCTTTTTCCGCTTTTTCTTAGAAACCAACAATACTGCAGCGGTGCGTGGTCTGGTACCTGCAACATATAACTCAATGCAGTGGCGCACCCATGGGGGGGGGGGCTCGAGCCCCCCCCCCAAGGGCCCGCTGATGTTTTATTATTTTTTTAAAGAAGGAGCCAGGAAAGAGAGCAAAATCTGAGCCCAAGTCTTGTCTACAGAGGAGTTCGGCAAGGAGTATAGGGCAGTGGTACAAGGGATGGGGACTCAGGAGACTCAAGCTCCCCTCCAAAAGTTTTCCATTTATTCCACTCACTATTATATTTTACGGCGTTGCATATGCATATGCATGTAAGCTTGAAGGGCCACCAGTATATATAACAAGCATTTTTACACATTCTCCCCCCCCCCCTGCCATGGTGCACCCTGATCAGGGAGCAGCTTTACTTAATTTTATTTTCATTTTCTGTTGTCCGTTTCTCTTGTTGAGGTCGTTGACTGTCGTTGAGGTTACTCGTAAAATTTAAACACGCCCGCATTATAATCAACTCCTTTCCAGTTTGTACACAATGGCCCAGGATTGGGTTTTAATTTACAAAGATTATGTGACACTCTTTTAGCAAACACCGATTGGATAATATTGGGATTTGGTTTTGCCGCCAAAGTCGTGTTTGAAAATGTTTTGCTCCGCCCGGAAAGATCACAAACTTTACGTCCACGCAATGAAAGTATTTAACTATAGAAATCTTGCAGACGAAACAAGCTCAAGTTCTTTACATCAAGAGGAGGAAATTATATGGAAGGTAAAACCCTACGAGTCCGAATCATGCCATAATGTCTTCTTTTTATGACTAGAAACCACCAGGAAACATTTAACATGTGCCGTAGGTTCACTGACGAGCACGACTAGGGACATGGCTGCAGCCGCGCCAGCGGTTATGGTTTGGGTCAGCCATGTCTCTCCCCCATATTGGATTTCAAATAAAAATATTTTGAGCCCCCCCCCCCCCAATCAAATCCTGGGTGCGCCACTGACTCAATGATCAACGCATTAATAACGATTGGAACCTATCTACACAACTCGTGTTGTTAGTTGCCTATGGTGTTCTAAAAAGGACACATGCACATTGCAAGAAGAGTGTTGTCGCGTCGCACTAGAAGTGTGTCGCGTCGCATTAGAAGTGTTGTCGCGTCGCACTAGAAGTGTGTCGCGTCGCACTAGAAGTGTGTCGCGTCGCACTAGAAGTGTAGTCGCGTCGCACTAGAAGTGTAGTCGCGTCGCACTAGAGTAGAAGTGTAGTCGCGTCGCATTAGAAGTGTGTCGCGTCGCACTAGAAGTGTTGTCGCGTCGCACTAGAAGTGTTCACCATTGCAGTTTATTTCTCGTATGAAGAGCCGTATGTGACTAAATTTCGACTAATTAAATATATACGACTAAAATAAATTTAAATCCATATATTTACTAGAAAAACCAATTATACAAAAGCGGCAACCAGACTGGTTGGCAGCTAGCATGCATACGGTATTAAACATGAATTTTGGGATTTATATTCCTTTAAAAAAGTCCTCCACAGCCCATACATTATTGTTTTAAAGAAAGGTTTTGTTTCTGAATTAGTGTTGTAGTTAACAAAAATGTTGCTAATCCTGTTACAAATATTTACAACCTAAACCTATAGTCTCGATCCCAACTACCTACATGGAAGGTGAGCATTCTAAACCACAAGACTACCATGCCACTCGAATTTGGCGGTGAATTAAGTACAGAAGAACCTTTGTAAAATTGTTTTATAAAATAATATAAATTGTTCAGAAAAATATTGTGCAGGCCTACAGGGTTCACTCGTCCCCACCGCCCAGGGCCGTAGCAAGCGGGGTCAGGGGTATGGGGTGTGACACCCCAATAATTGTTCTCAGTCCGCAAATCAAAGGTACAAGAGCAAAAGTTTGTCCAAAATTTTGTCAGCAACATTTGTATGTTTTATATACTGATGCCTCTTTTCACAACAAACTATTTTAAAGCAGAACCATACCCTAAATTCATGGTCACACAATAATGTAATTATAGGGGGGGCTAGATGACAGATAATTAAAAGCAAAAAGGACACAAACAGATGATTTTATTTTTATAAAAACTTGTTTTCAATCATCAACCATTATATAGGCCTAATGTTAATTTAAAGGAATATTGTGTACATGTACAACACTGTCCCAAATAATATGTCCCACAAGTTGCATTTTGAGATAATCAAATTACACAACTAACTGTATTAACTATAGGCAGGAACACATTTATATATGTTATGGAATACATCATTCATCAAATGTTTCTTTTGAAGTTTTTTTGGTCTATAATTTCAGTATAACTATTTTTTCAGTTCATGAGACCAACATTTCACATAATAAACAGACTGGTCGGCAGCTAGCATGCATACGGTACTAAAAATGAATTTGGGGATTTATATTCCTTTAAAAAAGTCCTCCACAGCCCATACATTACTATTATATAGAAAGGTTTTGTTTTTGAATTAGTGTTGTAGTTAACAAAAAATGTTTACAACCTAAACCTAGTCTCGATCCCGATACTCCCTACATGGAAGGTGAGCCTTCTAACAAGTACACCACCATGCCACTCGAATTTCTTGGTGAATTAATTACAAAGGGACCTTAATAACATTTTATTTAAAAAATAATATAAATTCTTTAATGCAGAAAAATATTGCACAGTCCTGTTGGGTTCACTCGTCCCCACCAACCAGGTCCCCAGCAAGCGGGTGGGCGATTTTTTTCTGCCAACTAAAATTACCATCCCGCGATATAAATTATATATTCGTGGCTTATTCTATCAGTCCCAAAACACTTAAAATATCTGGATAGCCCTAACATATTAATGAGCTACCATACCAAACCAAAGTCCCTAGGCAGACCAAAGGTCTCTGCCAGAATGTAAACAAACCCACCCAAGGCCATACTTTGGCTGATGATAAGAAGTGACACTGTACTATGGCATGCATAGACAATACACAATGTTCGTTTGTATCAAAAAATCTGATAGTGAATTTAATAATATAACGACCAGAACTAACACAATTAGTATGGAAACTAAGAAAATTGCAAAACTGGAGGCATAAGTCTAGATGGTCTTCATCTGGAATACCTGCAACCAGTAATACAGTGAATTTAGGCTTTCTAATTCTCACAGTGACTGAACAATGGTGGGCTATAAATTTACAAATAACTCGGAAACATTAATTTTTTACAAGGTTTACAACAAAATGATAAGTGGAAACGAGATGAATTATAAAACCTGTCATTCAGTAGATTACAATAAAAGTGTAAGCAATTTGATTTAACTGAGGAATCAGCAACAATAAAAAAGTGGAAAATGCAATAAAGTAAAATAATAGGAATTAAAAGTAATAATCAGAAATTAAAATAATCCAGTCACTATTCTAGGTTCGTAACATCCAAAAATCAGACAAACAGAAGGAAAGTAACACTACTGATGAAATATTAATAAATGTCAAAACAATTTTCCATGATTCAGATTGGCAATTCTACAACTGTTACAACTGGTCATCAACTTTGTATTAAGTATGTATTAAACTGTCATAGCAGACACGTATTCCTCAAACCTTGAGTCTGTGTCATTTTATGGTGACACAAGTCAAAGTTACACTGAAAAATTGGAACTTGGTCAGACTTACTGACCTGTGTGAATGTCTACCCAACTAAGAAAGTTTTTTTGTAGTAAAATATATTTCTTTTCTGTAAGGATAATGTATTATTTTGTTGATGCATAACTCCAGCCTATATGAAAGCTTCAGCAATAGTGAAAATACATTCAGATTGTTTATTATGTGAAATGTTGGTCTCATGAACTTTAAAAAATCATTTTGAAAAAATAGTTATACTGAAATTATAGACCAAAAAAACTTCAAAAGAAACATTTGATGAATGATGTATTCCATAACATATATAAATGTGTTCCTGCCTATAGTTAATACAGTTAGTTGTGTAATTTGATTATCTCAAAATGCAACTTGTGGGACATAATTATTTGGGACAGTATTCCTTTAAATTAGCAGTAGGCCTATTGTTGATGATTGAAAACAAATTTTTATAAAAATAAAATCATCTGTTTGTGTCCTTTTTGCTTTTAATTATCTGTCATCTAGCCCCCCCCCCCCTATAATTACATTATTGTGTGACCATGAATTTAGGGTATGATTCTGCTTTAAAATAGTTTGTTGTGAAAAGAGGCATCAGTATATAAAACATACAAATGTTGCTGACAAAATTTTGGACAAACTTTTGCTCTTGTACCTTTGATTTGCGGACTGACAACAATTATTGGGGTGTCACACCCCATACACCCCCTGACCCCGCTCGCTACGGCCCTGGGCGGTGGGGACGAGTGAATCCTGTAGGCCTGCACAATATTTTTCTGAACAATTTATATTATTTTATAAAAACAATTTTACAAAGGTTCTTCTGTACTTAATTCACCGCCAAATTCGAGTGGCATGGTAGTCTTGTGGTTTAGAATGCTCACCTTCCATGTAGGTAGTTGGGATCGAGACTATAGGTTTAGGTTGTAAATATTTGTAACAGGATTAGCAACATTTTTGTTAACTACAACACTAATTCAGAAACAAAACCTTTCTTTAAAACAATAATGTATGGGCTGTGGAGGACTTTTTTAAAGGAATATAAATCCCAAAATTCATGTTTAATACCGTATGCATGCTAGCTGCCAACCAGTCTGGTTGCCTCTTTTGTATAATTGGTTTTTCTTGTAAATATATGGATTTACATTTATTTTAGTCGTATATATTTAATTAGTCGAAATTTAGTCACATACGGCTCTTCATACGAGAAATAAACTGCAATGGTGAACACTTCTAGTGCGACGCGACAACACTTCTAATGCGACGCGACTACACTTCTAGTGCGACGCGACTACACTTCTAGTGCGACGCGACACACTTCTAGTACGACGCGACACACTTCTAGTGCGACGCGACTACACTTCTAGTGCGACGCGACAACACTTCTAATGCGACGCGACACACTTCTAGTGCGACGCGACAACACTTCTAGTGCGACGCGACACACTTCTAGTGCGACGCGACAACACTTCTAATGCGACGCGACACACTTCTAGTGCGACGCGACAACACTTCTAGTGCGACGCGACACACTTCTAGTGCGACGCGACAACACTTCTAGTGCGACGCGACACACTTCTAGTGCGACGCGACAACACTTCTAATGCGACGCGACACACTTCTAGTGCGACGCGACAACACTTCTAATGCGACGCGACACACTTCTAGTGCGACGCGACAACACTCTTCTTGCAATGTGCATGTGTCCTTTTTAGAACACCATAGTTGCCAACGTTGTATTTTGCTTTGAAGGCATTTTAACTTCCTTAGAACTAAAGTTAATGCAGCTGTTTTGACGTATTTGATTGTCCACTATACGTTAGAAAAAACACGGAAATACATGTACTTCGTCTTTTGTTGCAAAGAAACTCCTGCAAAATCATGTCACCGAAACTCTTTAGAAACTACATGTACATAAAGGCCTATTCAAACACGTACGCATGGTTGCATCGTTTACGTCCGGCGCGGCCGTCCGTAAAGCTTGCCCCGAATCACGTGGCATAGTAACAGTCGCTACGCACAGGGGTCAAAGTCTGGGTCACTTGCACAAGGATTCAGAGTGCTTATGAATATGTATGAAAGAGAAACGTTCAATATTTATTTATGTCTTTTAAACGTTAAATTATATTATTGTACGCAGATTTTACAAACGTTTACAATATAGTCACATTTTGAGGTGTAAAATACTACTTTTTTTGTATTGTTTCCGAATTTGAACTGTTCTTTAAAATCGCGGATTTTTCAATGGGTTTGAAACTTAAAAAACGGTGACAGTAGAGGATGTAGTACGCATTCTTTTAGACATGAGAGGTGAGCTAACAATTTTTTTTACCGAGATAATTTGTTCGTGAATATGCAATTTTTCGGCGTTTTTCGTGCTCAAAATCGTAATATATGTGGCCTGAATATAGCACATACTTCATAATTTGGCACAATTGTCTAATACCCCGCAACTCACACAGTCCTTTTGTAGCCACGGCTACTGCTACAAATACTACGTCACGCTTGATCGGCTTTGTGTACTGTACTGCTGTGCTATACTTGTTGTTCACAGCCAGCCTCTCGAACGATGAACGACCCATAGGCGTTGTGTATTCAACCACGTCACACTTCGAGGTCGTGTAAGAACATTGGGGTCCGTTCAGTACGTTGATTTTTTTCACTGCTAAACCATTGAAAACGTGTTCACATACAATGCGGAAAAAATGGTGAATCATTATAGATCTATAAGCGTCAATCAAAATATTTCGAGTAATGAGTACTTGCATAGTATCAATTTAACACATAAGATGGTTTCAGATGCTATTAAGAATTCTAAGAATAATAAGTCACCGGGTGTTGATGGCATCACGAACGAATTGTTGAAAAATGGCGGCGATTGTCTAACAGACTCAATGTTTATTATCTTTAGTAAAATATTAGATGATAATGTAATTCCAAGCGAATGGAATAATGGTGTCATTATACCCATTTTCAAAAAAGGTGACCATAAGGATATGAATAATTATAGAGGTATTACACTTACATGTTGTATTTCAAAAATCTTTAATAGGATCATTGCAAATGAAATCTCTCTTTCCTTGAAAATAGAAATGCACTCTCGGAAACTCAGGGAGGATTCAGAAAGAATAGTAGATGCGAAGATCATATATTCACTATAAAGAATATTGCTGCTAGTAGACTAGCGGAGAGTAAACCCACATATATGGCATTCCTGGATTTTCAAAAGCATTTGATACGGTCTGGAGGGATGGGTTACTACACGCAGCATGGAACATTGGAATTAGGGAAATATTTGGAAACTCATTGATAATTTGTACACAAACGTCCAGTCTAGGGTCAAATTTGGTAATATTAACACAGAATACTTTGAGGTAGATCAAGGTGTCAAACAAGGTTGTGTGCTTTCCCCTATTCTATTCTGTGTTTACATTAATGAATTTAGAAAGTTACTAGATGAACAAAATCTGGGTGTTAGAGTATGTAATGTTCGTATAGGTAGTTTATTCTGGGCTGATGACATCGTCCTTATCGCTAATGATGAATATGAGTTGCAAAGAATGTTAGATATAGCAGCGAACTTTTCCAACACTTGGAAAATGTGTTTTAATCATACTAAGTCGAACGTGCTCATCGTAGGGAAACGCATAAATGTTAATAGACTCTGGCAGCTCGGAAATAAATGTATCGGTGAAGTTGAAAGCTATAAATATCTAGGTGTAACGCTCAGTAGAAACCTTAATGATCATATGCACATCAATGAAGTAATTAAAAAAGGTAATAGACTCATTGGATGATCTATCATAGATGGTCAAGATGATTTTAAACGTGTATATTACGGGGATTTGCTTTGGAAAAGTTTAGGTCTTTCTTCTATTACTTATGGCTCTGCAGTATGGGTACCAAGTGATAGTGATGTCAAAAGAATAGAACACCTACAAAATCAAATGGCACGTTGTATCCTAAAAGCATCTAGAAATACACCGATTGATTGTTTGTTAGGTGAGCTTGGCTGGGAACCAATCAATGTTGTACAAGACAAACTGCGTATTAAGTACTTCAACAGACTGAGATGCATGTCACCACATAGGTGGCCTAAATTATTATATAACGCTACAACTATGATCCATGAAATCACTGATAACAAAAAACTTCGATGGATATCTTATATGCGTAAAGTCTTTGTTGATTGTGGTATGGATTTCATTTTTGAAAATACATTATACAACCATCCATGGATTCGCAATTGTATCAATATTAGTACAAGTAATTATCAAAATAAATGGCTTAACAGTGTCTTGTCGAAATCCTCTTTGTCTGATTACGTGCTCTTAAAAAGTAAACCAGAGTTGGAACAATATCTTTTGTGCAATCTTGACTTCCATGCGGCTTCATTAAAGTTTAAAGCACGTTCAAACACTCTCCCAATAAATGGTCGCACATATTCCTGGAATCCCGATAAAGATAGTGTTTGTCCCCTCTGTAAGGAAGGTACAGAGGATTTACGACACTTTCTTGTTCATTTGTAGAACACTTCGGGATATTAGAGTCACCGAGTATCACAAATTAGAATATGAACTTGTTACAAATAATCTAAACCAGATTTGGCATTTATTTATATCTAGTAATCTTAATGTTAAGTTATGTTTAATGTTAGGAATATCAAAAGAGATCATACCTGAGAATTATAGTGATACTTGTAGGCCTACTGACATTAACTATATCCTTTGTATTTTTGATTCATTTTGTAAATCGTTCCTAAAAAAGGCTTGGAACCTCCGAGCAGATTTTCTTAAATGAAAATGGAATTACTTTCCTTGGTTTGATTGTTGTATGTTTATACAGTATCGTTTTTATATTGTTTATGATTTACTATGATTATAATTATTATTATTGTCCATTATTGTCCATTATTGTGCATGCAGTATCGTTTTTATCCTCTATGATTAGGCCTACATGTACAATTATTTTTATTAGTCTTTATTGTGCATGTTTTCAGCACAACTGTTGTTCTGCTTGGAACCCCCAAGCAGATTTTCTGAAATGAAAGGGGAATTACTTTCTTTGGTTTGCTTGTACGTGCTATACAGTATTGTTTTTATATTGTTTATGATTACTATTATTATAATTGTCCATTATTGTTCATACAGTATTGTTTTTTATATTGTTTATGAGAACTATTTTTATTATTGACCATTATTGTGCACAGTTGTTTTAATTGTTTATGATCACTATTATTATGATTGTTCATTATTGTTACAACTGTGTATATATGTATTAATGCTCATACAGATTTTCGACTGGCCAAACTTAGAAAAACATGTACGTACATCTGCTCGTATTTGAATATTTCGTTTATTTCTAATTTTTAACTTATAATAACCTTAAGTCTTTTTGTTTTTACGCCCATCTATATTGTATTATCTATGTTTTAATTACCTGTAACACATGTACTGAATATTACGTTAATGTAGAACGCACCGTCGATTGACGAGTGCCACTGATTTAAAAGTGTATGTTCTAATAAATATTATTATTATTATTACAAGGCCTGTTTTGACAGGGATTCGACAGGGGACCATGGCCGGGGCGAGATCACGCTGGCTATGGAGTCAACAGTTAAGGGATAGAGAGTTCTTCCTATCCCTTTACTGTTTACTCCATGGCCAGCGTGTGGTACGGGAAAAAAAAGTCGCGGTCAGGTATTACCCACGGTTACAAATAGAGCATGACGCAACCAAGCCGGAGGTCAATGTCACTGAACATGCGCAGTGACTGTTTTTTGGGACTTCGCAATTTTTTTTTGGGGGGGGGGACTTCGCAATTTATTGATTTGAGAGCCACAAATTTATTCACTCGAGAGCCACAAATCAGAAAAAGAACAGGTCATACTATCTATTTCAATATTGTAGGAGTCAATTTATCATAATACAAAATAATTTGTTCTTTTTGGGGATGAAAAGACCAATTCTAAAACCACGCCGTCCAACTCATAACCTAACTATTACTAAGCGGATTCGTTTCCTCTCGACCATTAGGACGTGGTCGAACACTATAGATCACACTATAGATCACATCATATCATATCATATCATGTCATGAAAATTCTTGTGAAATCAAATGTTTTATGAAAGCTCCTGGTTATTTGAATATGATGAAAATTTTCAATAAAGTGATGCTCCTGACTATTTAAATACTACTTTATAATTTGAGGCCAAGTTACATTGTCTTAATTTATTTACGTAATAACACCTGAAAACAAACATCAAAGTGTTTAGGAAAACAACCAAAATGGTTTACTTTATTTGAACATTTTGTAAAAATCACATCAACATGACATGTGAAATGACATCATCAATTTAGGTTGCGTATACATTTAGTAAGGTTGTGCCATGACTAAGTAAAATTTTGAGGACCATATATTTTATGGCTCTATCAATTCCGTGTATAATAACCTACTTGCTATTTGGAACACTTCCTAAAGAAGTACATCTGAGCATTTCCCACCTATACAAGTTAACATTACAAACACCTTTTTATGTACAAACCGCAATACTTCAACAAAGAAAACACCAAGTGATGTGCTACAAAGACGCACTAGCTCAGGGGAACATGAGTGATGTACCCCACGGGGTACCGTACATTACCTTGATCGTGCTCACCGTAAGTCGTTCATAATACATATTGCTTCGTTCTCATAAGTCATGATACATATTGCTTCGTTCATATAAGTCATGAAACATATTGCTTCGTTCTCATAAGTCATAATACATATTGCTTTGTTCGCATAAGTCATCATACATATTGCTTCGTTCTCATAAGTCATAATACATATTGCTTCGTTCTCATAAGTCATGAAACATATTGCTTCGTTCTCATAAGTCATGATACACAGGCGCGGATCCAGGGGGGGGGGCCGCGGGGGCACGTGCCCCCCGGGTAAATTGAGTAAAAAAAAAAAAAAATTTTTTAAAGGGAAAAAAAGGGGAAAAAAAGAAAAAAGAGGGGGAGGTCTGAGAAAAGGAGGAGTAGCCTAAAAGAAAATACCGGCGACAATATTAAACATCTGCTGTGTCTACTTTTGGCATAAAATAAATACTGAAAAATGCAACAAGAAAAAAAGGTTAACAATCATGCCATGGAACTGAAACCCTCTTTTGCGAGAAAACCGAAGTATTTCCCGGAGCTCGGGGATTTCAACTCTCCATCTCAACATCTAATCCTCTTGGGGGAGTTTATTACCGGTTAAATGGCCACAGCCAGCAGGAAACAATTGATCACTTGACTGAATGATTTGCTAGTTTTGCCAAAATCCTTTTTGAGTGGCCTAAACGCACACATTCTTTTCAATTAATAAAATATCCAGTACCATCATGTCCAGTAATGAAACCATGTATTATTTTTTTGATTGTTGAAATTGGTGCCACAAACAAATAGACCTTGGCTTTTAAAAGAGAAAATCGTCTCATCATGATAAAGTGGTATTTGTACCCAAAAACCACGAACGTTCTTTGACCAAAGTACATCACGTAGTATACTTCGTTTGAGCAGCTTAATTATCTGGGCTCCTTGCCAAAATTCCTTTGCAGTGAATATAGCCTTGAATGCAAGGCTGTGATGCGTCTCAACAAAATTATGGTCGTATCATCTCTCCGTTAGTTACTAGTTAGTAAGTTTTGTTTATAGTCCTGCTTCAAACGTCGAACTTTTGCCCTATATCTAATTCAAATAATGACCCAAAAATTTACATTATTTGAATTAGACACGGCAGAAAGTCGACGTTTAAAGCAACTGACTTCTGCCGTAAGTTCGACAGGCAGGTCTTGCCGCTCTGAACGCCAGCTCGTCTCTGGACTCTTTCAAGCGAAGAGATGTTTTTGGTGATATGGGGTTTCCAAGCAGTGCTCCCATATCAAAGATGTGGTCTAACCAGTGTGAAGTATAATTTCTCTTCGATGGACTTTCAGGCCAGTCTCGGTTAGCCCTTAGCAATCTTCTGAGGAACTTATTGATTTATTTTAGTCAACCCATTCTTGAAGACAATTTTCCTCCACGAATTTAGTTAATGGAGATGACTTCATAAAGTTTAACACAGCCTCATTATGGCAATTAATTGATTGCAGTTTCTTTTATATTATATTTGATTTTCCAGAGAAGCTTCGGTGATAAAAATATCCAAGGATGTGTCTCATAAAAGGTTGATAAAAAGGATTAAAAATTAAGGGTGCAGAGTAAAAAATAAAGCCACCATCCAAGGTGAACAGTGCCTTCAGTTTGGTGTACTGTCATTATTGAGAAAAGTGGATTTTTTGTATCAATTTCCAATGATGATTATAGTGACTTTTTTCAAATACTTCCCAAAATTAGTTAGTCTACATTTCGTTTGCAATCGGTAGTCTGTGATCGGGTGCATAGCAAGCTAGTCTGGTTTCTTGACCCAATTCCTCCACGTCTATAAATTGTTCCGTTTCATCTGAAGAAGGGTCGGGGTACCGTGTGGAAATTACAATCGCCGATGTCAATTTACTGTCGGATTCTACGCCAGTACGCATAGGCTTGCGAAGTACGATGAGTCTTGCAGCTGATCTGCCGATGGTTTTAACACAGGGCAAGGAACAGTATGAAATCAAGCCCTTTTCTTGAAAATTTCAACTGGACTGAATTAAAACCAAGAAAAATTCCGGATGAATTAAAACTGAAGTCAAAAACTGCAAATTAAATGCCAAAAATCGGGGAGGGAGAAACTTATGTTGTTGTAGTCATGACATTGATAAAATAATGGCTAAAAATAATGGCTAAAATAATGATATATATATATTCTCCATATAATCTTGAAAACTTTTGCAAAAAAAGTCAGGTGAAACTGGCCAGGAATCGCCTCAGATTGCACCACAGAGCATCCAGAATCCAAAATTTTCCGGGGCCCTTAAGCGGGCCCCGGACCCCGGACCCCACGCCGTAAGGGCTTCGCGCTTCGCGCTCGCATTTGTCCGTGTTGGGTGTGCCCCCCGTCTAAAAAATTCCTGGATCCGCGCCTGATACATATTGCTTCGTTCTCATAAGTAATGATACATATTGCTTTGTTCTCATCGTATTCTCATCATGCAAAGTTTCAAATCATACTTGTTGTACTCATAACTTCCAATTGTTCTTGATTTACTTTCCAGAAAAGTGACAGTGATGTGTCACGTGATAGTGTTCAATTCATAATGGAAATAAAGGCCGCCACATACAGCGGCCATCTTGATTGTGTTTGCAGCCTGTAATTAGAAGTTCCAATTATATCACAATTTAATTAATTGCATATTTTTAACATGCTACTAAGTAATGTCATACATTTACTTTACATAATTCATGAATTACATTCTTCCCACTCTTTACATATTTTAGAACATGCGACTTTCCTATTCAAATCCCACATTTAATTAAGTCCGTCGGGAAAATATCTGACTTCTCCATGTTCTTCTAATCTCAGCCCTCGTAAGTTATACAAATAACATTCTACAAACCGAATATCATTATGTTGTTATTTCATACACCATCCATTGTTACAATGCAACGCAACCATTAAATTAATATTGTTTTATGTTTATTAAAATGCTGTAATAAATTGCTTTCTTTACAACATAATTACATCCTCTTCTAAAACTGTCAATTTCTTTGTTTAAAATTACTTCATGTCGTCATGGCCCATAAAAACTTATAAATTATTATTACAACCTCCCATTCCTTTACAAGCAAACTGCTTCTACACACGTTTCAAATGGGCATATCACTGTACCTACAGTAGCCGCGTACCCACTGTACCACAGACACTTTGGACTTGCACTATTATTCCAATCCTCCCATTCCAGGCACCAGGGAAGGACAGAGATCTTGTGTTTTGTCGACCACGGCTTCTGTCAGGAGCTTGATGTTTTCTTCCTGCAATATAAGGTGAGTTTAATATTTATGTACGATAACAATTTTTTTAAAGAATATTTTTTTATCATTGTATTGGTATGGTAAGAAATTACAACACGTATGTAACCATACTGAAAGAAATTCAAATGCATGTACTCATACCTTGCAACATTTGTGTACATGGTTTCCGACAAAACTCTTCCCATGGTATGCCTGGCGCTGCACCCGGAATTCCTGGAGTGTGATGTCGAGTTGCCCAGCTAAAGGACCTTGACCTGGTTTCAGTGCTGCCTTTTCGCGAAGGGCCTTTGCTTCCGCCAACTGAAAATAGATGTGATAAGTATAAAAAAAAACAATTAAGGAGAGTTTGCTTTGAATCACAGAAAAAGAAAAAATGTTTTACTTTTAAAATATCTAAATATATTTACCAGATGTTCTTGTTGCTTACGCAGTCCAGTCGTTGCATCGATGTAATGTTGGATGTCTACACTTTCCTCCACAGCGTTCAAGATGGCATCCGTGAGTTCTTCTTTCAAACGGAATTCCTCATCCAAGGCCTCTGCCTGCTGGTCTAACTGCCTGGCTCTCTTCAACACGGAGACGAGGTTCTTGAAGCAGGATCCAGTCGCCGGAGTTTCTTCCTCTGCATGGTGTTCTTCTTTTTGGGCGAGCACAGCTGCCACTTGCATGTCAAGGTCGTTACATGCACCTTCAAAGCTGTTGAAGTGCTTGAGGTATAACCCGAGACTGATGTGAAGTCCGGGTGGGCAAACCTTTTATGATTAAGGTAAAACAATTAATGTTAATAACAATAATAATTTGTATGTTCAATCTTTGTTCAAATAAAACAAATAAGATTGTTTATTGCAAATTGCAAAATTATCACCTGTGTCAATGGAATCCTGAACATTGGTTTATCAATCACGTTGTTGAAGAGTTTGGCCTTGAAGAGTTTACTGCCATCAGCATTGAATCTGTGGAGGTCCTCGTCCAGGGTCTGTAGAGATCTCTGCCTGGATGGTGGTCGTTCATCCCGGGGCATCCGCATGCTATCTTTGGAGATGTCACAGTAGATGCAGCAGTGTCTTCCTATGTATTTACAAATAAAATATTATTATTTGAATATTGTTTATAATTTTTGAAAAGGTTGTCAGTTTAGTAGACATAAATAATAACTACCTGATGCCCCGGTAAGTCCATACACTCGGCAAAGATACTCGTAGTCCCCGAACATGAAGAGCCTGATGTTATGGCTCTTCCAAGTGCACGACTGTAGGTCAGCTACTTGTTGACGAAAGCGCAGGAGTCCAGTTTTGAGGTTGTTGCTGGAATCCCCTGCTGCAAAAGCACAAGCGACGACGGTGTGCCTAAGGGCATTGGGACGTCCAACATTAGCAATTTGGAACATCTGTTTGAACGTCCCGCCTCCCTTATCGCCTCCGATCTTAACCCAAACCTCGTTGTGTGGGATGTTGCCCTGGTGCCAAGTTAGTTCTTGGGTCCTGTTGATATAAATTAGGCATAAATTAGAATTGATAACACTTTGAACAATGTGCAAAGTTTTTCTCACATTTCTGAAATTTTTCTTACTTCTCGTATTCATCTAGCTGCTGTCTAACTTTAGCTACGAGGGACTTCACACCTACGCAGGGGGCCGGCTTGATGGTAACTCCTCCGTTGACTTCATCAGGGAAAGAGAAGGGAAGGTTCTCGGCGATGATGTTGTCTGCCACGACGTCTTGTTGTTGGTGACGCATGGCATTTTCGCTCTCAGTCATGATGTTGTAACTCTTCAACCATCGTTTCATTTCCCTGATGCGCTTCCAAGAGATTCCCAGGTGAGACTTCGCTGCAAGGAGCTGCATGTTGGGGATCCGGATGATGTCGATGTTCATGTCCCGCAACATGCCCTGCAGATCTTCTTGCTGGTTACAGAGCTTTAGTTCGTCTTGCTGCTGCTGCTGTTTAGCATCCTTGCTTAGAAGCTCACGGGTCTTATCTAAAATCTTTGAGCGTTGTCGGATGGTTCTGGAGGAGGCAACCCCGCTGCTTATCCGAGGATTGGGGACACATATTGTCATCAGAGACTGTTAAAGAAAACAAATACAAACATTTTGATATACTTTTAAAAACTTTTTTTTTAAACCGTCCTTTTCCAGTATGTGCAGTGGCAGATCCAGGAAGGGGCGTGGGCATGTGCCATTCTTATTTATATTGCCATGTACACACATTATATTGGATCTGGAGGAAGATGGAAGAAAATATTTTTAGGTAAAAATTTCTGCATATGTTTAATTTTGTTTTTAAACTTACCGGGCCACCGGTGCTGTACTGCGTTGAAAACCCATCTGCAGATTGGGCCAGCTTGGTCTTGAGGATGTGCGATCCAAGGGCCTCCATCTGATCGGTGAGGGGTGCAGTCAGGGGTCGCAGCAACATTTGAGTGACGTCACGTGGTGGTTGAGCTGTTGGAGCACAGTTGTGACATTCTAAAAGAACTGAATTTGTGTTAGTGATGGAACTTGTACATGAAACACAAACATGATGATTAATTTCCCCCACAGTAACATTCACCTTGCATGCTTTACACTTCATAACAGTATTCAAAAATAAAGATGCGAAATATCCTCGGGGGGCAGTGATGTTCTTGAAGTGCATTGGTGCTTGACAGGTGGGACATGGGGCAGTTGGTTCTCCAAAAGTTTCAAAGTGAGCTGTCAAGCACTCGCAACAAAATAGGTGCATGCAAGGTGTCTCCAGGGCATTGTCAAGTAACTTGTTGCAAATTTTGCACTCTATGGGGTCAGTACTTGACAATGGCTCAAAATTGGGAATCTTATCCCTGGAGACTGTGGGAGAAGGAGGGAGACTACTTAAGTGCTCTAAATATGCGGGGGGTGCTCTATGCCGGCCACACCCTGGGTTCTTCTGCTTCTTCCTTCTACCAGCTTTTAGGTGTTGGGCCAAATTTGAGCAGACAGTGCAGATACCTGTCCTTGGATGGTGTGGCCAGGCGGGGACAGCTTTCTTTGGTTTTACTGAAAGAAAAAGAAAAGTGTAACAAGAATGGCACATATGTGGGGGGTGAGTGCAGGCGTCATCATGGGAGACATCAACCTGAAATGTGCTAGCAATCTTCTCGACGTAGTGGGTGCATTCCTTAGCACATTTCCCAGCCTTTGTCTCTGCAGATGACAAGCACCGCCCCCCACAAAGTCTACATAACCTTTTAAGAAGTGCAAGGTGATTGTCCATCATGAATCTGTACAGTAGAAAAATAAAAGAAAAAGAAAATGTTGACTTTTAGTTGATAATACATAATGGTAGCTCATAATACTAGCACAATATTTTTTTTTTAAAGGTACATTCCCTAAAAAGTTCCCTAACTTTATTATTAATTAGCTTAATAAATTTGTGGAAAATAAAAGAACCCCCCCCCCCCCAGATTCATTGTAGGCCTTGGTCACATTTATTTTTTATGTTTTTAAATTGATTCAATTTTTTACTTTGTTGTTAATTAGCTTAATAAGTTTTGGAAAAAAGAACCCCCTTTGACTCATTACTCTTAGGCATTGGCCATATTTATTTGTTTACGTTTTTAAATTGATTTTTTACTTTGTTATAATAATTAGCTTAATAAGTTTTAAAAAGGAACACCCCACACTTACTGTTGTCTAAGCCTTTGCCACACTTGTCTTTATTTGTTTTTAAATTTATTTAATTTTTACTTAGTTATTATTAATTCGCTTAATGCATTGAAACAAAACACCCCACTCATTTCAGTCTAGGTATAGGACACATTTATCTTTTCATTATTAGGCTATTAACATTAGGCCTAGGCGTACTATTATTTCTAAACCGAAATAATAATAGCCTAATAAAAATAAGTGAACGTGTATTCTATTGTATGTTACTTGTTAGGTCTTATCTAACTGTTAACGTTAATATTTTTATTGTAAACTTGAATTAATGTAACACAGGTTAGGCATTAAAAACAGGTGGGGGTCTCCTAACGTTAGGCACAGTCCGAAATCGATTGTAATTTTCTTTTTTCTTTTTTACAGTTTAAACTTAAGTTATAACATTAATACTAACGTTAACGTTAGACATAGGCCTAATATGGCATGTGGCAGACATAAACTAATTTTGGATAGGCTTGGCCCTGGCCTTCATTAATCTAATGTTTGCTCAAAAACGGACGAGTCCCAATCTTAGTTTAATTAGGAACGATAACTTGACCCACCAACACACATGAAACGACCGATTAAATGCATCGTTTCACGGCGCCCCTTACGCGTGACACACGGTGAGCGTTGCGTTTACGTGAAACGTCAACGTATCAAATTACAAAGTTCCCAAAAATCCAAAACGAGATTTGCAAAATGCTAACGTTAATAAATTGTTAGCTGTTACATTTTGACAGTTTTTCCATAAAAAATAAACTGGGAATCATTCAAGGGATGAGAAAAATATTGGGAAAATCCGCTTAATCATTCATATTTAAGTGATTTTTCGGCTATGTTTTTTATTATTTTCGCAGAGGTCGTTTGGGGTCAGATTATATAAACAAAGAATAAAGTTGAATATTTACCGTACGCCGTCAAACATCAAATAGTTGTGTCTTGAATTTTAACTTTTGGCGCCTAAATTATTAACAACGATTTTGATTGGGTGTTGGGATTCTATAATTGGGTTTTGTTTATTCATGAGTTTTCCTTTCCCGCTTCTTTTGAGGGCTTCTTTTCGATTTGTTGGATTGGCATTTTTGAAAAATGCGAGGCGTTGTTACCTATTTTGGCCGCGCGAGGGCGCTGTGTTTCACGCGTTGTTGAACTCCCGTGATAGGTTACGTAATTGTTAATGCGCAAGGTCAAACTGGATCCCGGCGCCAGCGCGTCTGGCCTGGCCAAATACGTGAATTAAACTAAACTTTAAAACACATCGGACACGAGGAGATACTACTCTTGATGATATGTTGATCTTTGCTATAGTGAATATAATAAGATACAATGACGAAAACAGAAAGCGTTTTACTGCATGTGAAGTATTTTGAAAGTATGAGGGCGCACTACACGGTTGAACTTTTCATCGATCGGTAAAGGGTGGGGTACCTTGGATGGGGAGGATGGGGCGGGGGTATAGGGAAGATCCAAATTTCAGAGAGGGGACCAAACAGTGGCGTAGCTATGGGCGGGCCAGGCAGGGCCTAGGCCCGCCCACTTCTTGTCTAGGCCCTGCCATTGCCAAATAAAGAAGCTTTTTGTATAACTTTTTTTTTTTTTTTACGATTTATGTTGTTTGCATTCCTCTTCTATGTATGTTTGTGTGATATAGGCTACAGTGCATTTTATTTTATACTGTATACTTTAAAAAGGACAGGGGCTATCATGCTTGTAGGCTACTGGTTGGAGGCAACAACCTGTCTATTATTTATTTAAACCATTTAAATTTTGTTTTGTGTAGCGTCACTTTGACTCATTACTCTTAGGCATTGGCCATATTTATTTGTTTACGTTTTTAAATTGATTTTTTACTTTGTTATAATAATTAGCTTAATAAGTTTTAAAAAGGAACACCCCACACTTACTGTTGTCTAAGCCTTTGCCACACTTGTCTTTATTTGTTTTTAAATTTATTTAATTTTTACTTAGTTATTATTAATTCGCTTAATGCATTGAAACAAAACACCCCACTCATTTCAGTCTAGGTATAGGACACATTTATCTTTTCATTATTAGGCTATTAACATTAGGCCTAGGCGTACTATTATTTCTAAACCGAAATAATAATAGCCTAATAAAAATAAGTGAACGTGTATTCTATTGTATGTTACTTGTTAGGTCTTATCTAACTGTTAACGTTAATATTTTTATTGTAAACTTGAATTAATGTAACACAGGTTAGGCATTAAAAACAGGTGGGAGTCTCCTAACGTTAGGCACAGTCCGAAATCGATTGTAATTTTCTTTTTTCTTTTTTACAGTTTAAACTTAAGTTATAACATTAATACTAACGTTAACGTTAGACATAGGCCTAATATGGCATGTGGCAGACATAAACTAATTTTGGATAGGCTTGGCCCTGGCCTTCATTAATCTAATGTTTGCTCAAAAACGGACGAGTCCCAATCTTAGTTTAATTAGGAACGATAACTTGACCCACCAACACACATGAAACGACCGATTAAATGCATCGTTTCACGGCGCCCCTTACGCGTGACACACGGTGAGCGTTGCGTTGACGTGAAACGTCAACGTATCAAATTACAAAGTTCCCAAAAATCCAAAACGAGATTTGCAAAATGCTAACGTTAATAAATTGTTAGCTGTTACATTTTGACAGTTTTTCCATAAAAAATAAACTGGGAATCATTCAAGGGATGAGAAAAATATTGGGAAAATCCGCTTAATCATTCATATTTAAGTGATTTTTCGGCTATGTTTTTTATTATTTTCGCAGAGGTCGTTTGGGGTCAGATTATATAAGCAAAGAATAAAGTTGAATATTTACCGTACGCCGTCAAACATCAAATAGTTGTGTCTTGAATTTTAACTTTTGGCGCCTAAATTATTAACAACGATTTTGATTGGGTGTTGGGATTCTATAATTGGGTTTTGTTTATTCATGAGTTTTCCTTTCCGCTTCTTTTGAGGGCTTCTTTTCGATTTGTTGGATTGGCATTTTTTGAAAAAATGCGAGGCGTTGTTACCTATTTTGGCCGCGCGAGGGCGCTGTGTTTCACGCGTTGTTGAACTCCCGTGATAGGTTACGTAATTGTTAATGCGCAAGGTCAAACTGGATCCCGGCGCCAGCGCGTCTGGCCTGGCCAAATACGTGAATTAAACTAAACTTTAAAACACATCGGACACGAGGAGATACTACTCTTGATGATATGTTGATCTTTGCTATAGTGAATATAATAAGATACAATGACGAAAACAGAAAGCGTTTTACTGCATGTGAAGTATTTTGAAAGTATGAGGGCGCACTACACGGTTGAACTTTTCATCGATCGGTAAAGGGTGGGGTACCTTGGATGGGGAGGATGGGGCGGGGGTATAGGGAAGATCCAAATTTCAGAGAGGGGACCAAACAGTGGCGTAGCTATGGGCGGGCCAGGCAGGGCCTAGGCCCGCCCACTTCTTGTCTAGGCCCTGCCATTGCCAAATAAAGAAGCTTTTTGTATAACTTTTTTTTGTTTGTACGATTTATGTTGTTTGCATTCCTCTTCTATGTATGTTTGTGTGATATAGGCTACAGTGCATTTTATTTTATACTGTATACTTTAAAAGGACAGGGGCTATCATGCTTGTAGGCTACTGGTTGGAGGCAACAACCTGTCTATTATTTATTTAAACCATTTAAATTTTGTTTTGTGTAGCGTCACTATAGCGTGTGTTGTAATTGGCTGGTTCAATGGCATTGCCGAATGAAATCGCGTGCGTCATATCACTCAGTTCGGTTATTTTCTAGAACCTACCATACCAGCTGTTCCACCGGCACAAAC
>CM055817.1:56476249-56488749 GCA_029582265.1 Zoroaster sp. YZ-2022
TTGAGCCTTATGAGCAGGGGTAATAATATAATGCCCCTTGAGCACCACTCAGTTGGTGGATACGTACGCTATATAAGTCCACACATTATTATTATTTAACCCTTCAAAAAATGTACTGAGCCTATTTTGATGATGTACATTTACGGGAGAGCGAACGCTACGACTGTTTACTGCGGTATGTTTTGTACACAAAGCATATCACATCGCGTACAGATGCAAACATAAGTTTACCAACTAACGACTTCCGAAAGTGTTTTTGAAAAAGTTTCCAAAAGTAGTACTGTCCAATTGTGTTGTTCCTCATCGTCATTTGATGGAGATTATACTAATGCCAAAGTTTGTGATATAAGTCCGGAATGGACGAAATCCGAACGAAATCCAGGCGAACATGGCGAAGCCGAATTGAAGGAAGATCTCGAGTCCGGCATAAGTGCACATAATGGTACCGTATTTTTATTGCTTTTTACGAACAATATTCTTAGAGCAACCAAAGTTTTGAATGTCCAGTATTTGATTCGTTGAATTTTGTTATCAGGAAAGTTAATCTCGCTGCAAAATGTGTCCAAATTGTTCTTGTTTTGTGCCGATAAAAAATCATCCTTTGGTGATCTTGCCGGTGCTGTCAAACAGACTAATAGTTTGGCAATGACCCTGCCCCGCCGTACACGGACACACACACAATACATGAGTTGCACGTCAAGGGGAATCCCATACACACATGTACATGTACGACCACGGACAACGCGGCGGCAGCCAGACCGTTGTTAAGAAGGCTCCTTTCAAGCTCCCGTAAAAGTACGTCATAAAAACAGGAAAAATGTTTGCTGCCGCCACGGGCCGCAAATGTCCAACAGACTTCGTAGATTTCAACCGCTGGAATCATGATTTTTTTCAGCAATTTCTGATTTGTTTTAATGTTTTTTGGAATAGCATATAAATAACTAAATACATACTGAACAATTTTGAGTAAAAAAAATCAAGGCACTTTGTATGGACTTTAATTTAGTGATTAAATGCCTCTTTATACGCAGCCAGTGAGGTGTTTACATCCAACATGCGCATAATGCATGCTCTGTTGACATCGGGGGCGCGTTTTTGCAACCCTGGCGAGAAACATGTTTGGGCTTCGGTCATTGGTTAAGCGTTTTCGCGAGTTCGGTTGTGCTGTGAGACGTCATGACCCACTCCATCGTAATGAGGAATGTCCCCCAACTTTGACATTTTGAGATGTGCATACCAGGTTACCGAGTTTTTAATGGGCTTTCCAATGATACCAACATTATGTTCGGGAGTAATTCCATTCCGAAATTATAAAATGAAAAAGACGACTTACCGATGCGACTGTTGTAGAAATACTTTTCGAGAAAACGGGCTTTGAAAAAAAGACTCCGCTCACACACTGAAAAAATAATTCACATCGTGTGTTGAGCGCGTAGTGCTAGCCGTCGTAGTGTATGTAACATCAGTTTTTACAGAAAGGCCATGACACTAAAAATGCCCAGATTATGTTTGTTAATTACTATCTAGATGTTTTATACTAATATCTTCATGTATTTTCGAATGTATAAAACCAATGGAATCGTTTGTCTCATTTATTGCTTTGATAAGTCGATAGACGGCGCTGTTCATGGATAAGCGCTCACTATGGAAACAAAGATTGAGCCAATCACGAATGAGCCCTACCTACACCGCGCGTATACGCGTACCGTGTACGCGGACAATGGAATAAACTAATTGCGCAAGCGCCGACTTTTTTTCGTATGACGCGCTAATTAACGCCTCATGAATATTCATTTATGACAAAACAATCCCAGGGGCGATGACTCATCGCTGATACGATCCATATACTACCATCTAGCTATTGATTCAGAGGTGCTTATGAATATGTATGAGAAGAGGAACGTTCAATATTTATTTATGTCTTTTAAACGTTAAATTATATTATTGTACGCAGATTTTACAAACGTTTACAATATAGTCACATTTTGAGGTGTAAAATACTAATTTTTTTGTATTGTTTCCGAATTTAAACTGTTCTTTAAAAATGCGGATTTTTCAATGGGTTTGAAACTTAAAAACCGGTGACAGAGGATGTAGTACGCATTCTTTTGGACAAGAGAGGTGAGCTAACAATTTATTTTACCGAGATAATTCGTTCGTGAATATGCCATTTTTCAACGTTTTTCGTGCTCAAAATCGTAATATACGTGGCCTGAATATAGCACATACTTCATAATTTCAGCGTTATTAATAAAATTGGTTATTTACATGGCTATAATTCTCAAAGTATTCGGTTAAATCACCGTGATTTAACCATGGTGCATGGACAAAAAGCTTCATGGGGGCCCTATTGTAATATGATCCGATTGTTGATTGAAGCCAGCCAGCTTGCATGGCCCCACGCCAAGCATGCCAAGTCAGTGTTGATTGATTAGCGCGTGTGCTGCATGGGTACAGGACAAACAGGTGGAGACATGTTGAAAGTATAGGTGGAAATACACAATTCTGTCAGGTATTTTTTTAGTAATAATTGCCATTTTGTTATTTCTTAATGACAATTAATAAAATCATACATATATTACTTATTAATATTATTATAGGCCTATATATATATAGTTATTTACAATTCAGCAATTAATCATTTATGATCAGGCATATTACCATGGAGGAAGAAAACATGTATTTTACCCGATTTAATCTGATTTTTAATTTAGTTTATAGCCGAATGAAGGAAAGAAAAAAACCCATCTTTAACGATACAATTTTTCTTCCCTATGCACCATTCTACAGGATGAAAACCAGGTAAAACTCTTGAGAAAAAGACCTGAAATCCTACAATTAAATAATTGACAATTTACGTGGAAGTAAACATTTATAATTACTAAATGTGAAAATCTGTACTTACCTAGAAAACGCAGCATACATGAATTTTTGAAAATTAGTTTATAAAATGCCGCAAAACAAAACGCTGCCCAATTTGCAATGTGTAAAATATTTGGAAATAGTGCAGATTATAAATTTGTAAATTAAATTAATTAAATTATGCCGCGCCGCAAAAAAGACCTAATATTTTCTTCCCAATACATGCAGTATGACCCATTGCGCAATTCTGAATTGCTTTAAAGTATTCATAATGTGTAGGAAATAAAAGATAGGAAAAATGCAAACCAAATTGCTGTTTCATATGTATACAAATTGTGTAGATTGTCATTAACTAGCCCTGATAGGACCCTATCTACAGTACACTTACGATAGAGTCCTGACCAAGAGTTCTTCCTGTTCGTATACCTGTAAGTTTGCACTGAATTTTCTCCTTTTTACCTGTCTTCGTTTGCTGAACTGAAATGCAGGCACTGTAACTTCTTAACTGTCTCTTGGAGAATGATTTTGGCTGAAAGGTGTCTAAAAAAGAGATTTCCCAGACATTTCCGCAGAGGCAACGGCCAATCTGTGTACAAACTTTTCATGCCGTTCATGCTGAATAATGCGCATGAGCGATGACCTTGGTCAGAAACATCGATTGCGCGGCAGAACACGTCCTCATTAAATCGCCTGCACTGTAAGTAAAGTCCCGTCGCCCATGCGCAATTGATGTTCTGCCGCGCAATCGATGTACTGACCCAAGGTCATCGCTCATGCGCATTATTCAGCATGAACGGCATGAAAAGTTTGTACACAGATTGGCCGTTGCTCTGAGAACTGTCTGGGAAATACTCCTTTTGACACCTTTCAGCCAAAATCATTTCTCCAAGAGGCAGTTAAGAAGTTACAGTGCCTGCATTTCTCGGTTCAGCCAACGAAGGCAGGTAAAAAGGGAGAAAATTCAGTGCAAACTTTACAGGTATACGAACAGGAAGAACTCTTGGTCAGGACTCTATCGTAAGTGTACTGTAGATAGGGTCCTATCAGGCTATCAATTAACAAACATTTCAAATAATCAGACACTCTGCCCCAAAAATAGTACAAAATTGACAATCTGCACTCCACCTTACATTTCACTGCACATTTCATGAATAGCTTTTGAGTTTTTAAAAAACGTCAACCAAATTTTCAATGATGGTTCAAAAAAGTTGTGCAGATTATCAATTATCATAATCACCTATAAAAAAAACCTGTAAAAAAGGGAGAAAGCAATTTAAATACACACAAATAATTGATATAGGAATTGAGAATGTGTATTTTCCCCAGATTACGCTGCGCATTTCATAGCTTTTGAGTGAAAGACAAAAAATCAATTTTTATTTCTGGAATTTATGCAGATTGTAAAATCCAAAAATAATTTTGCATGAAAAAGACCCACAAATTTTGATTGATGAAATTCTATTAGAATATGCAATATTTTTTCCAAACTTCGCGGAACACAGAAATAGTTTTAGACCCCCCCCCCCCCCCTCCAAACACAAAGTGCAGTGACAGAATTATCTAGAGTTGATACAAACAATCAATTCCCAAATCATATTTGTTATAATTATACATCTGTACAAATCACATTTATAATTTACAAGTTTATTATATACACATATACAAATTAAATTTTATACACGTTAACAAAATATACTGGGATGAATTATTGCAAATTATAGTGTGAAAATTAATAAAATAAAATTATTTTGAAAAGGCAGCTGATGGTGCATGGGCAGGGCTGGTCAGGACCCAGTGTGTCCGGATTACAGACCGCAGAATATCCACTTCTTCATGCAGTCCTCGGACATCGCGCCGGAGGGTGTTGAGATGTGCATGGACAGACTCCCCTCCTTGTTCGCCATGGAATCCTAAACCAAAGTGCCACTGCCGAATCCAGGGGATGACATGGTCCTCAAGTAGATGCATTTTCGGCGGAACCGTCTCGGATGGAAATGAGGCCCGGAAGTAAGCCAGGTAGTTGTTAATGTCCTGGCTTAATGCATCTATAGCTGGGTCATCCAGGATCGATGAGGTGTTGTATCTCCGGTGACAAGTGCCAAACAGATTGAATAGTTTGGCATACTTTGCAGCGATTGTTCTTGCTTCAGGCACCAGGGAAGGACAGAGATCTTGTGTTTTGTCGACCACGGCTTCTGTCAGGAGCTTGATGTTTTCTTCCTGCAATATAAGGTGAGTTTAATATTTACGTACGATAAAAAATTTTTTTAAAGAATATTTTTTTATCATTGTATTGGTATGGTAAGAAATTACAACATGTATGTAACCATACTGAAAGAAATTCAAATGCATGTACTCGTACCTTGCAACATTTGTGTACATGGTTTCCGACAAAACTCTTCCCATGGTATGCCTGGCGCTGCACCCGGAATTCCTGGAGTGTGATGTCAAGTTGCCCAGCTAAAGGACCTTGACCTGGTTTCAGTGCTGCCTTTTCGCGAAGGGCCTTTGCTTCCGCCAACTGAAAATAGATGTGATAAGTAAAAACAATTAAGGAGAGTTTGCTTTGAATCACAGAAAAAGAAAATGTTTTACTTTTTAAAATATCTAAATATATTTACCAGATGTTCTTGTTGATTACGCAGTCCAGTCGTTGCATCGATGTAATGTTGATGTCTACACATCTTCCTCCACAGCGTTCAAGATGGCATCCGTGAGTTCTTCTTCTTTCAAACGGAATTCCTCATCCAAGGCCTCTGCCTGCTGATCTAACTGCCTGGCTCTCTTCAACACGGAGACGAGGTTCTTGAAGCAGGATCCAGTCGCCGGAGTTTCTTCCTCTGCATGGTGTTCTTCTTTTTGGGCGAGCACAGCTGCCACTTGCATGTCAAGGTCGTTACATGCACCTTCAAAGCTGTTGAAGTGCTTGAGGTATAACCCGAGACTGATGTGAAGTCCGGGTGGGCAAACCTTTTATGATTAAGGTAAAAAAAATTAATGTTAATAACAATAATAATTTGTATGTTCAATCTTTGTTCAAATAAAACAAATAAGATTGTTTATTGCAAATTGCAAAATTATCACCTGTGTCAATGGAATCCTGAACATTGGCTTATCAATCACGTTGTTGAAGAGTTTGGCCTTGAAGAGTTTACTGCCATCAGCATTGAATCTGTGGAGGTCCTCGTCCAGGGTCTGTAGAGATCTCTGCCTGGATGGTGGTCGTTCATCCCGGGGCATCCGCATGCTATCTTTGGAGATGTCACAGTAGATGCAGCAGTGTCTTCCTATGTATTTACAAATAAAATATTATTTGAATATTGTTTATAATTTTTGAAAAGGTTGTCAGTTTAGTAGACATAAATAATAATTACCTGATGCCCCGCTAAGTCCATACACTCGGCAAAGATACTCGTAGTCCCGAACATGAAGAGCCTGATGTTATGGCTCTTCCAAGTGCACGACTGTAGGTCAGCTACTTGTTGACGAAAGCGCAGGAGTCCGGTTTTGAGGTTGTTGCTGGAATCCCCTGCTGCAAAAGCACAAGCGACGACGGTGTGCCTAAGGGCATTGGGACGTCCAACATTAGCAATTTGGAACATCTGTTTGAACGTCCCGCCTCCCTTATCGCCTCCGATCTTAACCCAAACCTCGTTGTGTGGGATGTTGCCCTGGTGCCAAGTTAGTTCTTGGGTCCTGTTGATATAAATTAGGCATAAATTAGAATTGATAACACTTTGAACAATGTGCAAAGTTTTTCTCACATTTCTGAAATGTTTCTTACTTCTCGTATTCATCTAGCTGCTGTCTAACTTTAGCTACGAGGGACTTCACACCTACGCAGGGGGCCGGCTTGATGGTAACTCCTCCGTTGACTTCATCAGGAAAGAGAAAGGGAAGGTTCTCGGCGATGATGTTGTCTGCCACGACGTCTTGTTGTTGGTGACGCATGGCATTTTCGCTCTCAGTCATGATGTTGTAACTCTTCAACCATCGTTTCATTTCCTGATGCACTTCCAAGAGATTCCCAGGTGAGACTTCACTGCAAGGAGCTGCATGTTGGGGATCCGGATGATGTCGATGTTCATGTCCCGCAACATGCCCTGCAGATCTTCTTGCTGGTTGCAGAGCTTTAGTTCGTCTTGCTGCTGCTGCTGTTTAGCATCCTTGCTTAGAAGCTCACGGGTCTTATCTAAAATCTTTGAGCGTTGTCGGATGGTTCTGGAGGAGGCAACCCCGCTGCTTATCCGAGGATTGGGGACACATATTGTCATCAGAGACTGTTAAAGAAAACAAATACAAACATTTTGATATACTTTTAAAACCCTTTTTTTTTTAAACCGTCCTTTTCCAGTATGTGCAGTGGCAGATCCAGGAAGGGGCGTGGGCATGTGCCATTCTTATTTATATTGCCATGTACACACATTATATTGGATCTGGAAGAAGATGGAAGAAAATATTTTTAGGTAAAAATTTCTGCATATGTTTAATTTTGTTTTTAAACTTACCGAGCCACCGGTGCTGTACTGCGTTGAAAACCCATCTGCAGATTGGGCCAGCTTGGTCTTGAGGATGTGCGATCCAAGGGCCTCCATCTGATCGGTGAGGGGTGCAGTCAGGGGTCGCAGCAACATTTGAGTGACGTCGCTTGGTGGTTGAGCTGTTGGAGCACAGTTGTGACATTCTAAAAGAACTGAATTTGTGTTAATGATGGAACTTGTACATGAAACACAAACATGATGATTAATTTCCCCCACAGTAACATTCACCTTGCATGCTTTACACTTCATAACAGTATTCAAAAATAAAGATGCGAAATATCCTCTGGGGGCAGTGATGTTCTTGAAGTGCATTGGTGCTTGACAGGTGGGACATGGGGCAGTTGGTTCTCCAAAAGTTTCAAAGTGAGCTGTCAAGCACTCGTAACAAAATAGGTGCATGCAAGGTGTCTCCAGGGCATTGTCAAGTAACTTGTTGCAAATTTTACACTCTATGGGGTCAGTACTTGACAATGGCTCAAAATTGGGAATCTTATCCCTGGAGACTGTAGGAGAAGGAGGGAGACTACTGAAGTGCTCTAAATATGCGGGGGGTGCTCTATGCCGGCCACACCCTGGGTTCTTCTGCTTCTTCCTTCTACCAGCTTTTAGGTGTTGGGCCAAATTTGAGCAGACAGTGCAGATACCTGTCCTTGGATGGTCTGGCCAGGCGGGGACAGCTTTCTTTGGTTTTACTGAAAGAAAAGAAAAGTGTAACAAGAATGGCACATATGTGGGGGGTGAGTGCAGGCGTCATCATGGGAGACATCAACCTGAAATGTGCTAGCAATCTTCTCGACGTAGTGGGTGCATTCCTTAGCACATTTCCCAGCCTTTGTCTCTGCAGATGACAAGCACCGCCCCCCACAAAGTCTACATAACCTTTAAGAAGTGCAAGGTGATTGTCCATCATGAATCTGTACAGTAGAAAAATAAAAGAAAAAAGAAAATGTTGACTTTTAGTTGATAATACATAATGGTAGCTCATAATACTAGCACAATATTTTTTTTTTAAAGGTACATTCCTAAAAAGTTCCCAAACTTTATTATTAATTAGCTTAATAAATTTGTGGAAAATAAAAGAACCCCCCCACCCCCAGATTCATTGTAGGCCTTGGTCACATTTATTTTTTATGTTTTTAAAATTAAATTGATTCAATTTTTTACTTTGTTATTGTTAATTAGCTTAATAAGTTTGGGAAAAAAGAACCCCCTTTGACTCATTACTCTTAGGCATTGGCCATATTTATTTGTTTACGTTTTTAAATTGATTTTTTACTTTGCTATAATAATTAGCTTAATAAGTTTTAAAAAGGAACACCCCACACTTACTGTTGTCTAAGCCTTTGCCAAACTTGTCTTTATTTGTTTTTAAATTTATTTAATTTTTACTTAGTTATTATTAATTCGCTTAATGCATTGAAACAAAACACCCCACTCATTTCAGTCTAGGTATAGGACACATTTATCTTTTCATTATTACTATTAGGCTATTAACATTAGGCCTAGGCGTACTATTATTTCTAAACCGAAATAATAATAGCCTAATAAAAATAAGTGAACGTGTATTCTATTGTATGTTAGGCCTACTTGTTAGGTCTTATCTAACTGTTAACGTTAATATTTTTATTGTAAACTTGAATTAATGTAACACAGGTTAGGCATTAAAAACAGGTGGGGGTCTCCTAATGTTAGGCACAGTCCGAAATCGATTGTAATTTTTTTTTTTTTTTTTACAGTTTAAACTTAAGTTAGGCCTATAACATTAATACTAACGTTAACGTTAGACATAATGTGGCAGACATAAACTAATTTTGGATAGGCTTGGCCCTGGCCTTCATTTAATCTAATGTTTGCTCAAAAACGGACGAGTCCCAATCTTAGTTTAATTAAGAACGATAACTTGACCCACCAACACGCATGAAACGACCGATTAAATGCATCGTTTCACGGCACCCCTTACGCGTGACATACGGTGAGCGTTGCGTTTACGTGAAACGTCAACGTATCAAATTACAAAGTTCCCAAAAATCCAAAACGAGATTTGCAAAATGCTAACGTTAATAAATTGTTAGCTGTTACATTTTGACAGTTTTTCCATAAAAAATAAACTGGGAATCATTCAAGGGATGAGTAATATATTGGGAAAATCCGCTTAATCATTCATATTTAAGTGTTTTTCGGCTATGTTTTTTATTATTTTCGCAGAGGTCGTTTGGGGTCAGATTATATAAACAAAGAATAAAGTTGAATATTTACCGTGCGTACGCCGTCAAACATCAAGTAGTTGTGTCTTGAGTTTTAACTTTTGGCGCCTAAATTATTAACAACGATTTTGATTGGGTGTTGGGATTCTATAATTATGTTTTGTTTATTCATGAGTTTTCCTTTCCCGCTTCTTTTGAGGGCTTATTTTCGATTTGTTGGATTGGCATTTTTGAAAAATGCGAGGCGTTGTTACCCATTTTGGCCGCGCGAGGGCGCTGTGTTTCACGCGTTGTTGTTGAACTCCCGTGATAGGTTACGTAATCGTTAATGCGCAAGGTCAAACCGGATCCCGGCGCCAGCGCGTCTGACCCTTATACGGATGTACGTACATACGTGTATACTAGCTGTGCATGCATTGCCAGCGGGATGATGCAGCATGTCTTCAGCTCGTCCCAAATCGCACCGTAAATGTTCAATAAAACCAACAAATTTCTACGTAAAGTTGAATAACCCCTCCATTCCGCGACGGCATACACGAAAATCGAAAGTCAGGGAATTGTCCTGGAAGGCTGGCGATTTATTTAACATCGAGGTAAGTGCCTTATTTGTTGATTATTTTTTGGTTTAGTGAAGCTTGTTTGTAGTCTCGCCAGTTCAAAAGTTGAATGTGCACATCGCATTTGTGGCCACATCCATTTCAGCGTAGGGACATTTTCCAACGCTGTAAATTCTGTTTATCGTACATAGGGCCTACGTCTAACGTATTTGAGTCTCGGTCTTCCGTTTCTCCTTTCTTTGTTTATCAGTTTATTTATCATTTTTTGACAGATCATCAAAGAAGAGAAATCAAGAGTTTATGTGAGATATCCAGGATGGAACGAAAAGTACAATGAATGGATTCCAAGGGGAGAGAGTTGTAACACTTAATCAGCCGGCTTTATGGTCTTCAATTTCACTAGGAGTAGGAGACAGAAAAAAAACTGTTCACGCATCGTTTGCTCGCAGACATCAAAAGATCACTAAAAAGTGGAAGGAAAGAATCACCAAGGGTCATAATCAGAAGAGAAGTTGAACTGGATGTAATGCTTGCAATCTTTAATATCGCAGAATGTAATTTTCCACCTACACACTTTAACAACAGTGAGCTTTGCCCCACATTTGGTACAGACTGGATGCAAAGGATTGATGGACAAGGAAACTGCACATATGTAATTCCTGGATCCTTAACGGTAGCACAGAGATATCACAGGCCAATCAAAGAGTTTGATAGTGACGGAAGTGAGAGAACCATCCTGCCAGGATTATACCGGTACATACTGCTTACATTTGTTCGAGGTGAGGCCACAAAGGAGCAGTTTTCAGCAACTGAGTCTCATAATTGGCAACAATGACATTTGAAATGCCTCTTCAATATCTCACTCAGATCCTGCTTTATTTGTTAATGTGGACATAAATTTGCTGTATGACATTGTTAGCCATAATCCGTCTTTTAAACAGGTTACAAAAAAAAGTGACTGAAGATATTTTTAATTCCATTTGCCAAAATTACAGTGTTTCGCTAAAACTTACAACACGTCTGGCAAACCAAGTGAAAACAAAAGTCACTAGATTTGTTGCTCATTACCGAAATTCAAAAAAAGGAGGGCGACAACAAGAGAAATTTAAGAAGTGGATTATTGACAACAAGTGATGGAAGTTAAAATTTCTCAAAAGTGAACTAATTGAACAGCTTTCTACATCTCTGAAGTGTCGCAAGAGTCATCGCAAAAATACAGTGGTGCAGCAAATTCGTAAAAAATACAAGAGAAAAAGTCCAGTCCATATTTACAGCAGAGCACACAGATATCGACTTCAAGCAACAATAGCTCAAGACTGCTCACAAGCTCTAGAATTTCTCAAATTTTGTGGTTTGGAGGCAGAAACTCTAACGTTCAGAAACATAGAAACTGGTAGCTTACAAAATTTGAATTTATCTTTTCAAACTAAAGGCTCTTCTATCCAGTTAGAAAATCTTGTCTTCATTAAGAACAGGTTTGGAATATCAGACCAAGCATATCAGCAGTTGTCAACTGTTTGTCAAGATTTGCCTACATTGTATAAGTTAAAACAGTTTATCAACACTGGATAAAATTACAAGTACACCTGGAAACAAATCTGTAGGTTACCAGCGAAGCATCAGCACACTTGTCAGAAATAAGGTTGAGAGTTTACACAGGGAAGGCTGTCTTACAAATAATAATTATACATGTGAAACTTTCAGGTTATGGCACATGGATTGGTAAAAATATCCATGTTGTGAACTTTGCCTTCACAATTATTGAAGGTAGAAGAGCCGGAACTGCTACGGGAAATTATCTTGTTTATATATTTCAAGATTCAGAAGGCTATAATTCTTTGGAAGAGCATTTAGCTGATGTTAGAAAAGAGATAGAAAATTTACATAAAGTCGTTGTAGATGATAAGACATATAAAATTGTGTATTGTTTAGGAGGTGACTATAAGTTTCTTCTCTGTTGCTCTGGTTTGGATTGCGCATCTTGTACATATTCTTGCGTATACTGTAAGTGCCCTTCAAAGGAGTTTTATGATACATCTGTTGAGTGGTCAATGTTCGATACAGAAAAGGGCTGTAGGACCACTGAAGAAATTAAGAAGTGTTCCCAGCTGTCTAAAAATTTTTTTTAAATACAACTGTTCTCACATTCCAGTATTTCCTTCCATTCCAGTTCAGAATACAGTTGTTGATACTCTTCATATGTTTCTTCGCATAACTGATGTTTTGTTGAATTTACTTGTACTGGACCTGAGGAGGGCAGATGAAATCGCTAAATAAAAGTACTCTAAATGTTTTTGATCGAAAGAAACATAAAAACTGTGCTAAACTTGAGAACT
>CM055817.1:56493749-56512596 GCA_029582265.1 Zoroaster sp. YZ-2022
AACTGTTTTACAGAATCGTTTCTTTAAATTATTTTTAGAGCAAATTAAAACTTGTATTCAAAAAGAGCACTCCTGAAAGAAAACGTAATATTATATTTTTCAAAAAATGAATCGCCCTTTCATTACATAATTATTATTATTTTTTATTAATAAGGGCAATTACTGTAAACATGGCTTCATCAAGTATGGCTTTAAGCCGAATGCATCATCTGCAACAAACACATAGGGGATCTTTAAGTGTCCTCTTCAGATAGCTCCTTCAATAAATTAGAAAAACACACCTGATCTTTTCTTCTCATAGCCAATTTCTAGACCACATTTTTTTCTTTCGCTGCTGGGTTTCATCTTCCAAAATCAAAACCAATGCCGCAGCAGCTTCTATTTTTCGTTTACTCAAGGACATTTCGGACGACATCCGTCAAAAATGGGACGAGGCAAGGCAGCCCAGAATAAGATACCGTACGACGGATATACGCAATATAATTGTAACCTGTACCATGGTTTGATTAATACCAGAATATGTGCAATTGCATGCGCGTTGCGTTTAAATTGCCGCGTGCGACATGGAAATTGCATCAACAAAAGTTGCCCCGAAGTTGCCCAGCGAAAATTGCTAGCAATTTAGTTGCCCGAAAATTGCCCCGCGTGACAAGGCCTTTAAACTAGGACACCGATTCCATGCCCTGTCGAATGTCTGCTTTGATAGTGACGATACTGTCCCTTTAATAATTAATATTTAATATTTAATAATTCCAATAACTGTACTTTAACCATAACTGTAACTTTAGTAGCTGTATAGGAGACCCATTTTCATATAGTTCCTTAGCAAATGTATCTGTTTGGCAAAATTTTGCAGAGAATCTACCAGAAGCAATACACTGTAACAATGGTGTTTAGAAAAAACACATTTCTAAACACTTGGCTTGTACTCACTTTTTCCACATGTTTAGCCTAAAACATGTTTAGATTGTGTTTTTTCAGTAATGTGTGTTTGAATGCTAATTAAATACCATATGAACAGGTGTGCAAAAAGCTAAGCACGTTTAGCTTTGTGACACGTACATACAGAGGATGGCCGTTTAGCATTTAAACTCGTTCCTAAACGCGTTTATTTTGCGTGTGTATTCTAAACACTATTTCTACAGGATGTACTTTATGAGACAAATTTTTGGCTGGTAAACCTTTTGTGTTAAGCGTAAATTGTCTGTGCTCTACAAATTTGTGCGCTTAGCATCTCGACGAAATTTGCCCCTGGTCAAATTCCTAATTTCTGGGATACAAGTAATCGGCGATGAAAATGGTTTGAAAGCGCCCTCTTTGTACGGATATCTTCAAAAATGAAATCAAAACGGGCCGCTTGTTTTAAATATCGCCCTCATTTGACAAACGGTCTTGACTTTGTTTTCTTTTGGAAAATAGAGGAACGATAAGGAAACGTGTGGTTGGTGGTAATTTATTCTGAAACCGATTTTCAGGTTTTTGGAATGAATCTGAAATACTGAGTATCATAATATGACTCAAAACCGTCAACTGAAACAGCACAGAAGTATCTTGGATCATGAATTTAAAATGGTGCAAAGTAAAATATTATGAATTTGAAGTATACATGAAGTACACGTTAGATTTAGAGAAACTTGCAGTCCGTTGACGAGTCGAGTACACGGGTGGATTGCAACACATTCTGTGGGATTTACCGACCGTAGTCGTGGAGGAATTTCGTCTTTTTTTGTCATGCTTGTGCGGTAAAATGATTTGATTTACAAATGATTGGTAAGTATGTTTTGATATACTTAACAATTTATTTCAAAGTTATTTTAATAGAATGTGTGTCAGTATTTCATCGGTGATGATTCTAAATTAAACTGATGGTTAGCCTACAAATTAAACAATACATGGAGTGATGGACGGTCATGATGGTGTACAACGTTAATCCCAGACTGATTAACGTTAATTAACGTTTGATTAACGTACTTATAAGTACGTTACTCAAACGTTAATTAACGTTAATCAGTCTGGGATAAAAGTAATTTTTATAACAACATATTTTTTTAGAAATGGAATCTCTATAATACGTGTACCTTGCAATTTTTCTACAAAAACATTCGCCTTTTACAAATACTGAAATAGACTTCATTTATTATGGTAGAGGACCAAGGTGTTCTTCTACTTCTAGCCAGGATATTTTAGAAATATGGTGTCCAAATTTTCCGCAAATTCCAAAACAGGGTAACTTTGTTAGGGTGTCCAAATTGTTCACTTACAATACTTTTACATGTAAATGACAGATGAAACAGGGTGTCCAAATTGTTCACTTACAATACTTTAGTTTTACATGTAAATGACAGATGAAACAGGGTGTCCAAATTGTTCACTTACAATACTTTTACATGTAAATGACAGATGAAATAGGATGTCCAAAAACACCCAGACACCCCTCTGGCTAGTAGTAATAGTACTTTAGAGGACACATTTTAAATAAGGTATGTGACAAAAAAATTCAAAATCAACAGATTCCAATACAACTGGTGGTAATGGTATCATTGTCAAGGTCTTGAAAAGACGATTACAATGATATACATGTAAGGATCATCTTCCTGTGACCAAAAATAAGGAAGTTATGACATGTTGAATCCGGCAATTTTAGGCCTGTTAACGTCAATTATTTTATAAAGAAAAACAAAAGAAATGTAAATTTTACTTGTGACCCATTTCCTAGATTTTCTCGGATTCCATATCATAACTTTCTTAATTCTTGTCCGATTTTCAAAAGGTTGGTATCACTGGAATGCTTGGGAAAAGAGGTAGCTAGGATGATCCTATCGTTATGTTTTCACATAAGCTTATGTGAAAACATAACGATAGGATCATCCTAGCTAGAAAAGAGGAAGAATAATTTAACCTATTTCCAGGCTAATTCAATGATTAGTTTGTTTTGTAGTGCTGATTTACAAATAAATACAAAAAAATGTGTTAAAAAAAAATTTTTTAAATAAAAAATGAAGAAAAAAAACAATTACATGTACTCAAATCTGAGGATTGTTTTCATATTTTTACACTGAAATCCTCGAAAGATTCTCATCCCTGATTTAATTAAACATTAGAACAATTGATAAATTATATTGGACTGGAAATATGAAACAAAATAATGAAAATAATTTTTTTTTAAACAGGAAAAAAAATTACTCAAAATCTGAGGATTTTTTTATATTTATACTGAAATTCTTATCCCTGATTTAATTAAACATTAGAAAAAATAATAAATGATATTGGGCTGAAAAGATGAAAAAAAAATGAAATAAGTTCATGAGAACTAATATTGTGTTACGCTGATGTATATTAGGTTTAAACGGACGATTTATCGGACTGAAAATTCTGCCGATTGAACGTTCGTTTTGTTGACATCAAAGATGGTATACAATGTAGCGCGCTGAACGCGGCGCAATACAATCTTTGGTTGACATCAATTTCTGTGAATCCAAAAAACGTAACTGCGAATCGTCCAATCGCCGTCAAAATTGGCCAAGAGGTAGAAAACAAGTACAGAAAAATTATTATTGTGGTTCGATAAGGTATTTACTCACCTTTTGGTAAATCGTCGATGGTTTTGATGAGCAAGAACAAACCCAAATTTTGAGAATTTTTTGGGGAAACTTCTAGATGCCGCATTCAGAAAATACGAGAACGAGGTTGAAGTAGAATATGTGATCTAGTGTACGTCTTCGAAAAAAAAGCTACTGGGTACGTCAAAAAGAACGCCTCAGCGAAACGTAACAAAGCACTAGCTCCACGGTGTCTTCGCCACGGCGATTGAACCTGAGATTGAGGCCGCGGCCGAAAGATTAGCGGCAATGCATGGGATACGCACATACCTAAATAAGGTGCCAGCCTAGCTCATGTGGTTAAGCCCCACTGTTATGACCTGTCCCTGGATCCTTACTGGGGTTAAGACATCTCGACCCTTATGACAATTCGACACAGACAACTCGACCCACGAGACAACTCAACCTTGTGACGACTCGACCCCCAAGACAACTCGACCTACAAAAAACTTGACCCACGAGACAACTCGACCCATGAGACAACTCAACCCTTGTGACAACTCGACCCATGAGACAACTTGACACGGACAACAACAACCCAATTTATCGTTACTTAGAAGTGGATCATCGTTTTCCCTCGAAAAAAAGATTGATCACTACTAGGCTTATTCTAGCACCCAGTATGGCTCAAATTCTAGCACAAATTTAACTCTTGGAAAATCCTTTTAAGAATGTAGTAAATACTAGTTACAGTAAATATACATGTACCTATCTCCGGGGAAAAAATAATGTTAAATAAAAAAGTCCAATTGCATAAAAATGTAAAATATTATATTTCATTGAATGCCATTCAAATAATAAACCACAAAAAGGCCTATAAAATCAACGACAATAGGCATATAATTAGGCCCTACACATTTTTAAAACGTGTTGCCCATTGCCGGTGCCGGTTTTTCATAAACATTATGCAAATGAATTTGCGATTTATTGTGACGCTTGTAGAAGGGTACACCTACATGTACATGTAGTGGTTATCAGCTGTAAAGCAGTCATGCGTGAATGAAAATAAATAATTGTGATACTGTCAAAAATCGCAATATATGTTTGGCGATATATCGTGGATGAAAAAAATCGATATCACGCAAGCTTACACGCGTGTACAGCAAATCATAGCTGGTACAGGCGTAACCTTGATTAAAACTGGAACATTTTATGTTGAGACACCACTCACCCATACCGTATACATTCAAGGTATTAGCCAGGATTTAGAAATAGGGTGTCCATATTTGCTGGTAATTTCAAAACAGGGTGTCTAAATTGTTCACTTACAATACGTTTACATTTCATTTTCATTTCATTTATTGATTTCACAGGTAGAAAAAACAAATAAACACAAATTTACATTAAATTAACAGAAACAGAAACAAAGGTAGCACCCCTGTAGGATTACAACAAAATTAAACTAAATTACTGTCGAGTTGATCTCCTGATGCTACCACTTAGGAAGTAAACATTGAATTACATGTATGACAGATGAAATACATGTACATAGGGTGTCTAAAATTGAAACAGGGTGTCCAAAAGACACCCAGACAACCCTCTGGCTAACACAGATGCATGTATTTCTGTCAACAATGTCAAGTTTAGGGCACACTCTATCAAGTTCCTGCAAGTTTGTACACTATACAGTACATACACATACAGTAGGGCCTACATGTACATGTACGAGTTCTCTCTGGCCTCTGGGTATGAATGAGAGTATTTACTTTGTCTATTTATTTACTTTTTCTATCTCTACATACTTATTTATTTCAGTTCACGAATGTATGGAATTTGTTATTTCAGCAAAAAGTTAAAGGGGCAGTATCGTCACGATTAGAGCAGACTTTCGACAGGGCATGGAATCTATGTCTTTATATGTACACAAGTTTAAGATTAACACAGTCAGTGACTGGAAATTACTGGCTCATTTAATGCAACAGCAACGGTAATATGACCTTACAATGTACATGTACAGGGAATTATTGCAGTCACTGAGTTAATCTAAAACTAGCATTCCGATTCCATGCCCTGTTGATCGTGATGATACTGCCCCTTTAACCCTAACCCCCCCCCCCCCCTAATGGTTTTTGGCTAGGAACCATCCTGAATCCACCAAAATCCAACACCATGCATGGGCTATACATGTACTGAGTCCATCAAAATACAACACAACCAGCTGATTGGAGTTTGATGGGTTTGGGGTGGATAGGGTTAAGTCCAGTGGTTTTGCTAAGCACACCAATTTGCCGGGCACAGAATAATTTGTGTTTAGCAAAAATAAATTACCGGCCAAATTGTCTAGTATATTTTGCTTTCTACGAGTACATCGTACTCAGCCCAATTTTGCTTAGCAGATAAATTTGCTAAACCCTAACCCCGCCAGGTATTCTGGCTTGGAACCTTCCTGAATCCTCCCAAATCCTCCAGTGCACTTAAATTGGAAACATGCCCTTATCTTCAAAATGCACATTTTCGTTGATCTTTCATATTAAGCACTTCCTGTTTGCCAGGTAGTAATTTTGCCCCATTTGAAGAGGTGAAAGTGCCAGCTTCCAACAGTACTGAATTTTTCCCCAAAAAAGTGCCCCTTGGAGGATTTTGGAGGATATGGGGTGGTTAGGGTTACAAAAAGACACATTGAGTTAGTCGGAGATAGTCATGTGGTATTGTACAGTATTTTATGCACAGCACACACACTGCTACTCCACAAACCTGATGCACCAAACATATGGTCTGGATCCACTTGCGCTTTCAGTTTTATTAAATGCCATAAAGGTTGTCTTGACAGGGCACCAGTCTGGCAAAACTGCTAAGGGTCCAGCGTACGGTACACGTACACGTACCTTGGTCCATGTTTAGTGTCGTAAGGCCCAACACAAGATTCTGGTTTCTGGTTATATAGGTCGGCTTCAATAGCCTATTTAAAAAAAAATAAAAATTGCTATGAAATGACGTCCAATTTCAGCCGACAACTTCACAGCAGTCCGGTATTGTATGCGCGTGCGCACACAAAAATGTGGGCCGTGCTAGCATTTCAAATTGACGCATGCATAGTGTTTGACTTTTAAGTGCTCTACATGTAACTCCGTGTATACCTTGGCAAGTACAATGTACATCAACATTTTGACTAATTGCAGTTTTAGATGGGTTATTTTGTTGACACATTATTCAGTTCTTCGAACTACATGTACGTACATGTACATGTTACATGTACATGTACATGTACGTATGTATATCTATAGGGCAGGTGAAACAGTATAAAAGTACATGTAATAGGGCAGGTGAAACAATTAGTATAAAAGTGTGTATGTGGCTCACAGATGTTTTGAATTCTACATCATTTGCAAATGCTTTTTCCAGACAATATTCCCAGAACATTTGTTGGACATTATTATGTGACATTGAACTTTAATTAATGACAATTTGTTGACACATTATTCAGTTCTAGGGGCAGGTACGGCAACAGTTAGTATAAAGTGGACATGTACAGCACCAGCTCACACAGGCAGATGTAATGTATAGAATCCTAAAATTATGTGACATTGAACATTAACCCTCCTACTACTACAAGGGTCAAAATCAGTCAAAATATATTTATATGTACTTGCCAAGGTATCTAGTGCACTTAAAAAGTCAAACACTCCCAAACCTTACGTGTAGTAAGTACATTTACAGGTCAAAATGAGTCGACTGTTTTTGACCGTTAAAAGCATTGTCTGGTATTGTTGAGGGTGGTTCAAATGACAGTTAAAAACCAGTCAAAAATACCCCTGTGTGTGCACATTTGGGTCAACAGTCAAAAACAGGCAGTTGACTGGTTTTGATCAGAGTGGAATCATTACGAAAATACGAGCCACATTCCAAGTTACGATTTTTACTTGGCTTCGCGCTTCGCACTCACAATGTGAGTTTGAACATTTTCCTTTTTTTTGTGATTGATCAGTTGCATACCTGTGAAAACTGCTTGTCCTTACTGACGTAATTCCGTTACCAATATATTGACCTCCCTAAAGTGACCCAGCAGGTGATTTTTTTAAATATTTTTATTCAATAATCCCTACTAGACATGGAGGCCACTCTGATCCACTAAATTTTCAATATGTTCTTCACCAACCTTTAATTAGTATGCAAATATAACATGGTTTGAGGGTGGACAGTCGATATTAGCTCCCCGAGGTATTGGAAGTTGACAAACTAGTTCCAGAGGGGAAATAAACCATGTTATATTTGTTTTACTATACCTCATACACATATTCAGTTGCCATTACAATAATAAGGAGCATCATTGAGCTCGGAAAAACGCGAATTGACATTTACGTGTGCCGCCATCTTTTCATGTGTATGTAGCTAGGGCGATGTTTGCGGCGTCGTACTACACCCGTGTGAATGTTCCCCAATTGCTTCGTAAAACGCATGCGTGCCGCATACTACGCATGCGTATTTACCCTGTGCGTGAATACTCGCGGGCGCTTGGTAAACAGCCAAAATAGCATCTGGCACGTGATGGTGAATGGACCAGTGAGAATTCGGCTCTCAATCATGAATACATGCATGTATGAGGTACATGTATAGTAATACAGTATTACTGCTGTCCTTTCCAAGTATTCTTACAAAATCAACAGTGTGTCACCCAAGGCCACTGTAAAATGTTTGAACATATTAGTATGGCCTGCAATGTATCAATGGGAGACCACTTTATCCTGCAATCTCAGTGGTGTGACAGTGCACAGAAGGGTAACCATAGGAGGCCACTGGCAACAGCTAATGGCTTGGAGTGGCCTGAATGGGTTGTTTCAAAAATTGCACTGATTGTAGGAGGATTAATTTGTATTCAATGAATCTGTTGGATCTTGGCTCCCATTTCATACACAGATTAGTTGTCTAGCATAAAACATATTTTCTAGGTGATGGGCAAATGTTGGCTGGGTCATAAATGGACGTGATTCCATGACTGGAAACTTGCCCATGTGTCATTTGCAAATAATGCTTTTTCCAGACAGTATTCCCAAACACCTGTGCAAGGATATTGGAAGGTACAGACTGCCCACCTCCCATCATTAGATTTTGTCAGTGAAGGTGAAACCTACAGATTTTGCAAACCGCAGTTTACCCCACAGTGACTAAGTGTATGTGACTACCGTAATTTCCGGAATATAAGCCGCGCGGTGTATATAAGCCGCACTACCCCAAAATCACCAAAACAAGATTCATGCGTCAACATATAAGCCGCACCGCGTATAAGCCGCACACACAGAGGCCCGCCGGACGCCACTCACTGTCGGTACATCGCCACAAAGGGGGTCATTGTGTTGCGTTCGAGTCAAAATGTATTGAAAGAGACACAATAGCATACCTGCCAACCTTGACAAGTGAAAATTCGTAATACTAATAGTAAAGTTTGGCACATTTTACGCATGTCTGATATACATGTGCATGTACAGGAATCAACGGCACTGCTTGTGGGATCGATGTTTCTTCGACTCCACGTGTTCTTTTTCTTGACATCGTTAAGGCATTTTTACCTCCATGGTTAAGGCCACCATGGCTAATGCAGAAATCCGTGCTGCATATTTTACAAAATGCGTGAAGTTCCCCAAGTTTGGAGGCAGCAATAACTGGGTAGCTTTCTGAGTATTTATCTCGAAATTTCTGCACCGCAGTTTTCTTGCGACATTTTTATTTTGCTGTTCCGTTCGTATCACTATTCTACGGCATTCGGGAATGTCGAGCGTAGTCCGCTGGTTGCCTGCTTTCTGCACAACGTACATGTAATCACTACAACGGCAACCAATGAAACGATGACTCTCGCCTGCCACGCGTAATGAATTTTCCTATTGGCTCCTTCCATAGACTACGATATAACGAATTTTCCCATTCGCTCTCTTGTACACGCGTGGCATAGACTATGATCTACGTCGTGGATTCTGATGTCGCTGGCGCTAAACGTTGCAACGGTTTTTTCAGAAGTTTTGAATAAATCCGTGTGTATCGAGGTCCGCTCACTAAAACTGACAATGACCAGACCATTTTCGCTACGAACAATAAAGATTTTTAGGTTTCTGTTTCTGTCTGTTTACCAACGATTTTTGCTTAATTGTGCATTGTGTTTTGTTCTTCAAGATTTATACCTCAGCGTATTCCGGAAATTACGGTAAGTGTACATGTATACATGTGTGAATTGGTGTTACATGTCACTACAGCACAGAGAAATCCTCTGAAAAATGTGTTCAAGTCTGTTATTTAATATTAATAATTGAATTTCTCTACCACATTTTCCACAGAAGTTAGTTACGTACATGTACATACATATAGTACATGTGTACACTTCAGGTATGGAACTGTGCATGTACAATGTACCAACCTTGGTAAACAGAGAAAATCTGATATCCGGGAAGGACTAAAAGTAACGAGCACACATTCACTACAGCGTTGCAGAAATCCTAGAGCTGCAAAAAGCCTGTTTGTTCGGCCTCTTTCTACAGATTAGTATTCATAACACTTTGGGTACGGAACCATAAATATATACACGTAGCTGTACCAACCTTTTTCCCACTGGTAAACAGAGAAAAACTTGTGATCCAGCACGACTCAAACGAAACGAGCAACCCTTCATCACGACAGCACGCGGAAATCCTTTGCAAAAAGTGTTCAAGTCTGTTATTAATAATTGACTTGCTCTACAGGGTGTCCCCATAAAAAGTATACCGAGATAAAAATTACTGTAATGGCAAAACTACTTTATATATGGCAAAGACAAATATATCTCTAGAAAGGGCAGAATGTCCTCTTTGCAATGGTATACAGCTTGTGATGTTATTGACACAGATGAGTGGACAAACTAGACAGATGTTAAGGGTACTGAAAGCAGGACTGTGACAAGTTTGCATATTTGAATAACAAATCTCAACCATGCAAGTGTGCAGAATACCAAATGCCTTTGTTTTTTCAACACATTCTTGAAAACAAGGAATGTACCTAAAACAATGTAATCTGCTTTGTTTTCGCTACTTACCTCAAAAGTTTAATGTGCAGGTTTTTTAAAATGCTTTTTGGACCTTTGTTATTCAAATATGCAAACTTGTCACAGTCCTGCTTTCAGTACCCTTAACATCTGTCTAATTTGTTCACTCATCTGTGTCAATAACATCACAAGCTGTATAGCATTGCAAAGAGGACATTCTGCCCTTTCTAGAGATATATTTGTCTTTCCCATATATAAAGTAGTTTTGCCATTACAGTAATTTTTATCTCGGTATACTTTTTATGGGGACACCCTGTATATCTCTTTTGCCACAGAGGGGTCTAAATAAACACACATTGGGTGCGGAACCATATCAGTGTAACAACCTTTCTCCACCAGTTAACGGAGAAAAACTGAAATCCGGCAGGACTCCAAAAAGAGCAACCGGTCACGACAGCGCGTGGAAATCCTCTGCAAAATGTGTTGGAGGCTGTTATTAACCCTAACCACCCCCAAATCCTGCAAAATCCTCCGAGGGGCACTTTTTTGGGGGGGAAAGATTCAGCACTCTTGGAAACTGGTACTGTACATGTGTACTTTCACCTCTTCAAATGTGACAAAATTACTACCTGGCAAGAAGCACAGGCTGTACATGTAAGTGCTGAATATGAAAGATCGACAAAAATGCATGGTGCATTTTGACGATACATGTAAAGGGCATGTTTCCAAAAGTGCACTGATGGATTTTGGAGGATTCAGGGGTTTGTGGTTAATAATTGACGAGTTCTCTACCTCTTTTTCCACAGATAAGTAAATACCACACCTTTGGGTACGGAACTGTATACCAGCCTTACCACCGGTAAACAGAGAAAGAACTTGCGATTCGACAAGGACTCGACAAACAAAATGAGCAACCGGTCGCGGCAGCGCGCGGAGATCCTCTGCAAAACCTGCGGGCAGGTCCACGAGGCGCACGGGAACCATCTGTATGACTACTGTGAGAGCGTGGATGAGGAGCTGGCCTGCAACATCTGCCTGCAGCCGCTGGTCAGCCCGACGGACACCATCTGCGGCCACACGTTCTGCATCAAGTGCATCCGGAGCACGGTGCGCATCCACAAGATGTGCCCCATTGACCGGAAACCACTGACGAGTCAGGACTGCAGACCGTCCAGCTTCATCGTCAAAAGGTCTAGTACAAAAAAAAAATAATTATTCTTAGATGTCTGTGATTGAAAAGTGCATTTATGATAGTTGTAAGAATTAAGATAAAAAAACAACAACCTGTAAACGTGTTTAAGATCTATCCCTACATGTAAGGCCATGTGACATAAAACACAATAAAGGGGGCCACTTTGCATCCGTCACGTTAGCAGTTTTTCCAATGGTTGTTATTTATTTTTAAGTACCTGAAACCGACCAAAACGTGTTTCAACATGTGAATGGACATGCAGGCTTATACTAGAACTAATTTGAGTTGATTTATTTTATTTTTTTATTTTTTTATTTTTTTACCCTCAAATTTCCATAAAAATTGGACGGAAAAAGTTACCTCACTTTTCCGTCCATTTGTTGATTTTAGGGTAATTAAAAAAATAATAGTAATAATCAACTCAAATTATCTTTAGGATAAGCATGCATGTCTATTCAAATGTTGAAATTCTTTTTGGGTGGTTTCAGATATTAAAAAAAAAAAAATACAACCATTAGAAAAACTGCTAACGTGACGGTAGGAAAGTGGCCCCCTTTATTGTGTTTTATGTCATATGTTTCTGGTCATACATGTACAGGTAGGTCGGCTTCAAAATCAGTGCGGGGGACAAGATTTTATTTTATTATAAAGTGCCCCTTGGAGGATTTTGCAGGATTTGGGGTGGTTAGTGTTAAATAATACAGCGTACTCTCTTAAAAGCAAAGGCTTTTAAATCAGTATGTGATTTGGGGTGGTTAAGGGTTATAGTACAAGTCCATGTAGATTTCAGATCAAAAACTCATCGTTAATGTTTTCACTAAAGGCTGTGCGTTCTCGGTTATTTCGGGAACCGGAAACCCGAAATTGGAAATCTTTGGATACCCGGGTACCCGTAAACAATTTTGTAAAAACACATAAATACTCCCGAATGTATAAAAACAATCAATATGAACACAAGTTTCTCTTGTTTTATTAGAGTAATAATAAATGTGGACTTAACTGTAATGGAGTGCCATGGTCGAGCGGATTGGTGCATCGGATTTGTGTTCTGATGGCTGAGTCGTCAGAATGTGGGTTCGAATCCCAACTGCAACCATGGTGCTTGTGTCCTTGAGCAAGACACTTTACCATAGTTGCTTCTCTCCACCCAGGGGTAAATGGGTACCTGTGAGGGCAGAGTTGGTTGTTGTGTTTGATTAGCCCTATATGCGCTGTAATGGCAGCAATTGAGCTGTATACTCCCCAGGGAGCTGAGATGGTTTCAGGAATGATTTATGAGCCTGATGAGCAGGGGTAATAATATAATGCACCTTGAGCACCAGTTTGGTGGATACGTGTGCTATATAAGTCCACATTATTATTATTAATGATTTACCGCCTCTATTAGTATTAGGGCTGTGCTGGGTATCCAGTTATCCGGATTTTTCGGTTCCAATTACCCTTAAATGACTTTTTAAAATTCTGACTTCACATTTGAGCGGTGCAAACAGAAATCTGTGACTCTTGAACAATGCAGACAATATCTTTAAATTCAAGAGATTACACTCCAGTAAAGAAAAGATCAATAGTATGGTATCCTCTGTATTATAAAAGTCAATTTGTTACCATTTACAGTACATGTATTTGTACACCACCGGAGGCATGTTTTCAACAAAAATGAAAACGTGTATCCGAAGTTTCCTGATTTTGGGTATCTGGTTCCAAAAATATCCGTAAACGCACAGCCCTAGCCTCTATATTAAAAATGACTCGTAGCATCCCCAAAAATCAGCAACTTCTATTTGTGTGGCGTAAATGATCAACATGTTCAAGTTGCTAGCAGCTCGTGGGTAATTGGAACCGAAAAATGGAACCGGGTAATGACAGTTTCAGTCGGGTATACGGGTACCTGGATACCCGGCACAGCCTTTGTTTTTTTGTGACACGTCGACAGAACTCAATCCCCCATTTGTAAGGCAATGCCAAAAGTGCTTTTATAAGGACATCGGAGGTGTGTGAATTACGGGGCTGTTGTATGAGTGAGTCATACCTTAAGAGGGGACCATTGATGGGATTGTGACACGCATGACCGGTCAATTACGCCTTCATTGAATAGAGGCCAAAGAAAAAAAGTTGTGTTTCCGGTAACCTGACCTACCCAATAATATTCCTGAATGGTAGAGTCAGGATTTTTTTTTTAATTTTTTTTTCTTCAGAATTTAAAAAAAAAATTATTTAATATTTTTTGATTTTTTGATTTTTTTTTTTTTTTGGGGGGGGGAGATTTGTTCTTTCTTTTTCGGTGGGAATTTTTTATATTTTTTATTTTTTATTTTTATTTTTGGGGGGAGGATTTTTTTCTTTCTAGGTGGGTATTTTTTAAACACAGTATAGTATGTACAAAATAATTAACCCTAACTCCCTAGGCCTGCTTGCTCACATCAACCCTAACTCCCTAGGCCCGCTTGCCCACACAACCTCAATCCTCCAATATCCTTACAGTAGTAAAGAGTTAAAACTCAAAGTACATGTACCTGAATCCTTCTAAATCCTCCAGTTTGTATTACTTGTGGCCACTGCCTGAATCCTCCAAAATCCTCCAGTGACAGCAAGCACAATGACCACTACCATTGGTGTGGAGACTACATGTACATGTATGCACACATGTAACTTCTAATCAGTGATACATGGCCCAGGGCCAAGGACCCTCCCTGCATGCATGGAGCAATAAACAGTGTCCACTGACCCAAGCACTGACCTTGCAACATGTACAATCAACCTGGATGTCCATTTACTAAAACTCAAGTAATAACCTACATGTACATGTAAATCCTCCATTTTCATCTACACTGTAATAACCCTCCTACTGTTTCACCATTTGAAACCATTCAACATTTCCACTTACCAAAATGCGCATTGGTTTTGTACACACATGGTGATACCGTTTGAACAGTGTTGGTAGCAAGCTTTTACCATTCAAATCTATTCAAATGCATAGAGGGTCCATTGATTCACCACTTAGAAAGTTCTAGAAGTATCCAAACAAGGTTTTGTATTAGCTGTACTACCATTTGGAAAGATCCAAACAAGGTTTTGTATTAGCTGACCTACCATTCAAAACCATTTGGGGGAATCAATACTGTACAGTTATTTCACCATTCAAAACCACAAAATTGAATGGTTTCAAATGGTGCATCAACTTGTATTAAAATCGTACCAGAAGTACATGTAGGAGGGATAATGTTCAAATATAACCTGATCACATAGATCCTCCATAACCCACGAAATAAATAATCACATCTGCCCTCAATCCTTCAAAATCCTTCACTACTGCAATTTCCTAATAACCTCAATCCTTCAAAATGCTTCAGTTAAATGCAAAGAGGATATTGGAGGATTTGGGAAGGTTAAGAAAACAAAACAACTGATTTTATGATCAGATTTTTTTTTTAAATGTATTTTTATTTTTGAAACATTGCGCAATGGGGACAAAGATCATTTGAGATTTCTGCAGCCAAACTGTGGAATTCATTTCCATCTAGCGTTAGATTTGCTGCCTCTCCAGACATGTTCAAGACGAACTTAAAAACACATTTTGATCTTAGAAGCGTATGACATAAAACACAATAAAGGGGGCCACTTTCCTACCGTCACGTTAGCAGTTTTTCTAATGGTTGTATTTTTTTTTTAATATCTGAAACCACCTAAAAAGGATCTCAACATTTGAATAGACATGCATGCTTATCCTAAAGATAATTTGAGTTGATTATTACTATTATTTTTTTAATTACCCTAAAATTTCCATCAACAAATGGACGGAAAAGTGAGGTAACTTTTTCCGTCCAGTTTTTATGGAAATTTGAGGGTAAACAAATAAATAAAAAAATTAAATAAAATAATAAATCAACTCAAATTAGTTCTACATGTACTTCTAGTATAAGCCTGCATGTCCATTCACATGTTGAAACACTTTTTGGTCGGTTTCAGGTACATACATACATGTAACAACCATTGGAAAAACTGCTAACGTGACGGATGCAAAGTGGCCCCCTTTATTGTGTTTTATGTCATATGAAGTTTTGAACTGACTGATTGAACTTGGATTTATGCTTTGTACATGTACTGTATTATATTTTCTTATACTGTGTTGTTGTTGTTTTTGCAAAGCGCCATGAGCGTTATTTGGTTGACGGATACCGGTGCTATATAAATTTACATTATAATTATAATTATTATTACAATATGAATGTACACAACAGTGCTCATGTACAATATGTGCATGCATCATAGCCATATAAAAAATAAATTTAAAAAATCCCTACCTACCCATCATTTTTTTGGACATACATGTATTACCGGAAACACAACATTTATTTTGTTTGGCCAAAGAAAGAGAGAGAGAGTGTGTAGTACACTCTACCTGTAGTACAGTACATACATGTATAATGTACATGTACATGTACGTAAAGCAGACGCGTCCTTCCTTCTGCAGTGCTCCATATAATGTCCTATGACATGTATGACAGTACAAATAACCACAGCTGAGTGTCACAATTACAAGCCACAGTAATAAACTATAGCTATGATTGATAACGACGTGGGATAAACACTAAAAGCCAGTCATTTGTGAAGAAATCATGTAAAATGCAATCCGAACACTATTCTTCCTTCTGCAGTGATCCATATTATGTTCCGGGTAATGACACTTCCGTTCGGTGTATCCCGTATTGGTGGAAGTCGTGGCTGAGCGGTGTAGTGCATCGGACTCAAGTTCTGGTGTTGTCAGAATGTGGGGTTCGAATCCCGGCCTGGCTGGTCTCGACTCTTGTGTCCCTAAGCAAGACACTTAACCATAATTGCTTCGTCCTTCGGATGGGACGTTAATTATATATTAAAGTTATGCACGTACATGTGTAAGAGTAGGTGTTTACCCCGGTGTTTCTGGTTCACATACACTGTAGCAAGCGTCCTTACAGGTTTCCTGAGCACCTTTGAAAAACAGTGTTTCACTAAAAGGTCTCCCCAGGTTAAATAAGAAATAAATATACTCGGCACAGATTTGCTACCATTTACAAACTTTTTTTATTTATTTTTTATTTATTTTTTAAAATTTATTTATTTATTTATTTTTTTATAGAATTGTGCCACCGTTATTAGGTAGTCCTGGATCCGCCCATGCACGACCCATACAATGTAGTTCGTCTAATTCAGGGCCCAAAATAAGCAAGAATGCTGGCTTGTTCCCATGCTTACATGTACATAGCACAACTGTGGCTTGTAATTGTGCAATCGGGATATGACCACGGCTAGTAAACATAATGTGCGCTAAACTGGCCCAGTAAGCAGGATATCGCGATTGTAAGCAGGCCAGGGGCCAAATTCACAGAACTGCTAAGCAAATTTGCTTACCAGAAAAAAAAATTGCTAAGCGAATGTTTTGTGTTACCAGCCAAACTTTCATACAAAATGTATGCATTTTGGCTGGTAGTCAGTTTTATATTGCTTAGCAAAATTCTCTGCCAGGGCTGCTAAGCACGCAACTGTTCTGAGCAGAGAAAAGTTATGCTTAGCGTACCGTCCAAATTGTCACGTCATGAATTATTTTGCCACTGGCTGGTTCTCGGCTAAAGTTTGCTTGACGTTGAGCACTAGTGTCGAGACCGGTTAACCGGTTAACCAACCGAAACTGCACTAACCGATTAGAAATTTGCTAACCGGCTAATCGAAACCAATATTAAAACAAAAATGTTTGAAGATTTTATTGATGCTTTTCGATTGAAAATAAATATACACATTTGCCGACTATCTAGTTTGTGTGGCCATCCAGTGGCAATTTTCAGTTAAACGGTTAACCGACCGTGAAGGTTTCGGTTAAACGGTTGCGAATAACTTGGTAACTCTCAGCACTAGTGATGAGCACATAAAATTGATGAATACAGACAAGTTATGGTTAGCAAAAGTTTCCAAATTGTCACAATGTACATTGCCTCTGGTAGGTTCTCAGCTAAAGTTTGCTTTAAAACCCATCTATGACTGCAAGGGTCAAAATCAGTCAAAGTGTTGACATACTTGCCAAAGTATATCTAGTGCACTTAAAAGTCAAACACTGTCAAACCTTCTGTGACTGCAAGGGACAAAATCAGTCAAAATGTTGACATATTTGCCAAGGTATATCTAGTGCACTTAAAAGTCAAACACTGTCAAACCTTACATGTAATAAGTACATTTACAGGTCAAAGCGAGTCGACAGTTTTTGACTGGTAAAAGCGTTATCTTGTATTGTTGAGGGTGATAAAAATGACAGTAAAAACAGTCAAAAATGTGGCTACTAGCCATAGTTCAGCTATAGTAGGAGTGAGATATAACAAATCTGCTGTGTAATATTATTTTCTGCTTAACAGCTCTATGAAATTGGACTCGAGTGACATGTTCCAGAAAATCATGTCACAGTACATGACCACAAATAATGCAAAACGACCCCATTTAAATCTTAACTCCCTAGGCATTTTGGCTAGAAACCATAAAAAAATCCGCCAAAATCCATCAACATGCAGTAAAAAGGTACCCGCAATTGTTGGACTTTGATGGAATTGGTACAGTGGCAAATGCAAAGCATCCACTGGCTTGATTAGATACACAGTCAGGCCTGATACTATACAGAGGCAATGGAGGCAATTGCCTTGGTGCCCCCTGGTCATTGGCATTGCTTTGGTGCCCCTTCATGCCCTTGAAGTGTTATAATAGAAATTTACATTTTCCTCATAGAGGTGCCCTTAACCTAGCTTAAATTGCCCTGCCCCTACCAATAGATAGTATCAGGCCTGCACAGTCCTGAATCCAACAAAAAGCAGCCGGTGGAGTTTGATGGATTTGGTACACATTGGAACAGTAGCAAATGCAAAGCATCTACATGTACATGTATGACTTGGCTATAGACCTTATGCATATGATGTCACAAACTGAATATCGCCCTCATTCAGAGGCTTAGAGAAGGTCACTCATTAATAATAATAATAATGTATAGATTTATATCATTGGGTTTATAGCAAAAAGCGGGGATCCCAAACGCCCGAACATCCAATAGTGATTGGCCCGCTGAGAGGGGGCCCCGTTTTCAAAAAGCCTAATGCAGTC
>CM055817.1:56513096-56533016 GCA_029582265.1 Zoroaster sp. YZ-2022
GTTTTGCTTTCTGGGTCGGAGGAACCACTTGGAAGAAATTTGACTGGACAAAACTGACCACCGTTGTAATGTTTAAGAGACATGATCCGGCGCTTATGTGCTATGCTCACTCAAAGGGAGTTAGAGTGGTCAGCATGGGTAAGTTGAATAATTTGGGGATTCCAGCATGATATTTTGTCTGAAGTATAACATTACCATCATCTTATAAGCCATCGGTTTAGTTTGCAGGTACACACACCATCTTATCAGAATCACAATATCTCACTTCGCCATAGTTAAGATTTACAGTACACTTGGTATTACTGCAAACTGTATACCATAGTATTAGCCAGAGGGGTGTCTGGGTGTCTTTTCGACACCCTATTTAATCTGTCATGTACTACATGCAAAAGTATTGTAAGTGAACAATTTGGACACCCTGTTTTGAAATTTCCAGCAAATTTAGACACCCTGTCTAAATCCTGGCTAACACCTTGCCGTATACAATACTCCCATGCAATGCAAGCGTCATAACTTCCAATCTTATAAGCTTAAAGTTATAGTTGAGTAATGATTTATCAGGCAGAATTACTTCACAGAAGATTCCACACGTCTTGGTAGCCAGCTTAATAATTATGATCGCTCCAGATCTCATGTGAAAGGTACAACACATGTTACATTGGGCTGAGCTGTCTCATTCTTTTACACACGTATGTTACATTGGGCTGAGCTGTCTCATTCTTTTACACATGTTTACATTGGGCTGAGCTGTCTCATTCTTTTACACATGTTTACATTGGGCTGAGCTGTCTCATTCTTTTCTAGCTTGGCATCATTTTGGCCCCAAACAAGTGTCCGGTATCTGGTCATAGATTGGCTTCAAAATCGGTCCGTAGACGCGCCTGAAAGAGGCCGCACAAATTGGGCAAATGTTCACACCCCTATGTGAAATAGTCGTTTAAAGCACAGCACTGCAGAATTCCAGTGGATCCAGCAAATTTTGCTGCAATTGAACATCGTTTCATAGCACCAAAAAATAAAAAAAATATAATAATAAAAATAAAATGCCGACGTGCAGGTCAGAGGTGACGAGCGCGGGTCAGAGGTGACGAGCACGGAGACCAGAAACCTGACACTGTTTTGGCCTTAGGGTTTTAAGGTAATAACAACATTTTCGAATTATAATGTAAAACTTACTTGTTGTGATAACAATGGTTTAATAACAATGGTTTAATAACAATGGTTTAAACAATAACAATGGTTTAATAACAATGGTTTAAACTCTTCATCAAATGATTTATAAATAAACTGATAACTGTAGGCCTAATGTGGGCCAGCCCATGCATCGACACCCTAGACTTGAGATCAGTTCTTAACTTGCCATATTTTGTGTTTAACCCACCTACTACTACAAGGGTCAAAATGAGTCAAAATGTTGATATACTTGCCAAGGTATATCTAGTGCACGTAAAAGTCAAACACTGTCAAACCTTACGTGTAGTAAGTACACTTACAGGTCAAAATGAGTTGACCGTTTTTGACTGGTGAAAGCATTGTCTGTTATTGTTCAGGGTGGTCAAAATGAGTCAAAACCGGTCAAAAATGCCCCTGTGTGCACATTTGGGTCACGTCAACAGTCAAAACGGCAGTTGACTGGTTTTGACCTCTATAGCAACTTCCCACTAAAGTCAGCTATAATAGGAGGGTTAATGCATACAGAGCATCGCATTAAATATGTCATTTATTTCAACTGACAACTCTTAAAACAAGCCTGATAGATTGAAAATATTTTCAATCGTCACTTTGGCCAACACTGACCATTTTCAGTCTGTGGAATACCCCCTCTATTGGCAGTTCATAGTACAGGTTTAGCATCGTGGTATTAAAAGAAAACTACGCACGGAGCTGAGTAGCCTTTAGTCGAGTCGCGCGCGGCAACCCGAAAATCCAACCCGAAAAAAGACCACGCATGCGAGCCCGTCTTTTTTCGTGGGCCTTGAATAAAGACTAGAAGCTGAGTAATTTGCACGTCCATTATCTGCGGTCTTATGTTTTTCTTTATTTTATCTGCCGATGTATACATAATAGGTAACTCTAATTTGAAATATATTACTGAAATATATTATTGAAATATAGTCCATCCCAACATTTTGCTTACGGTTTAAATAAAAAATAATTTCCAAACATAAATTAATCATTTTGCTGGAGATTTATGAATAATCCAGTAGCTTCATTGAAACAGACTGGTAAAGACCGCTAATGGCTTCCCCACTCCCGATAGCGTGTGTGCGGCGTAGCCACGGGGGGCCTGGGGACACGTTCCCCCCACGCACAAATTCCCAGTGTCCCCCCCCCCCCCCACACAAATTCCCAGTGCCCCCCAGGTTCCCCCACGAAAAATCCTGATAGTGACCCTAAAAAACAAAAGAAAAAGAAAAGGAAAAACCCATATCCCCTGGGTCCCCACTGAATATGACCCCCCACTGAAAAAGTCCTGGCTACGCCGCTGCGTGTGTGGTGTTCTGGGTTGCTGGAGCTATATAAATCCGTCAGACAGGGTGTCTCATTTTTATAGTGACTTGTACTCGGATTCTAGTCTCAATGATTAATGACCAACATTTTACAGGCATTTCTGTGTCGGACTCGCCTGCGAAATTACCATATTTACTGTGTATAAAAACCAGCCAGCCTGTTAAGCACAGAACAACAAAATGGGCGGCAAATGCTTCCAAAATATTTATTTAAATATTGGTTTCGGTTAGTCGGTTAGCCGGTTAGCAAATTTCTAAACGGTTATTGCAGTTTCGGTCAGTTTAACCGGTTAACCGTCCCAGCACTATAATTGGTGTATACATTGTGCATCGCAGACTGCATAAAGCCCGGTTCATACTTGACGCGAAAGCGAATGCGAAGCGAATTTTACGTCATCAAATTCGTGGCGAATGATTCACGCAAGTTGAAATGTAGGTAAAACTTGTAGCTTTGCATGGTGAGGATGATAAGTAAGACTAATTGGTGGTACAACTCGACGTTTCGATCAGTATGCTCTGATCGTCCTCAGGAGAGAACTTTTGCGAACCTTCGCCGCGAATATTTGCCGTGAACCATTGTCGACGTCACGAATTTCGCTTCGCATTCGCTTTCGTGTGAAGTATGTGTTATTTTATAGTTTGTTTCATTTATAGTGGACGGTTAAATGAAGGAGACAGACACTAAGATTGACTATTTACTTTCAGTACATCGGTCATGTTCAATCCATCATGTCAGCACGCGCACATGTACATGTACTAATCAATGGCTGCCGACCTGCCAACGGGTGCGGCTAGTAGCTATAGCGCAAAGCCAGGCCGGCAACACAGTAACTGTCACAAGAGGGCGACATAACTATTATCGTAACAGTATGAACCAGCCTTAAGTCGAGACGCGGCATTTCAACCACTGTCGGGATGCAATCTATCTTTTCTGCAGACCAGAATTGTCATTGTAAACTCGCCCTTAATGCTGCATGTATATGTTAAACATGTTGATTTATTTTTCCTTAAACTAAACATTATCTGCAGCCTTGATATTATGATTTGTGTCTGAATTTATTTTGTTATTTTGTTTAAAAAAAACCAATGAATTGTTGTGGAATCGACTGAACTAATTACCCACCCTTCATTAAAGGGGCAGTGTCGTCACGATCAGAGCAAACTTTCAGCAAGGCATGGAATCAGTCCCTTTAAACATGGAGGTAGCTTTAAAAGACGCTGTGTATAACGTGTATTGCCTAGCAACCTTGACAACCTTGGGTATATTATCATTTATAATTTAATAGAGTGTTTTATTTTTAGACCGAAATTCATGTATATTCCCTCACACTAGCTGCCTCGCACTCGCTGCCTTGAACTCTCTGCCTGCATCCTTACCATCTGTAATCTCCTTCAGTTAAAAAAATGTTGATAAATATTTTTCTTCAATGTGACTTGAGTGGCCTTTTGGCCTTATGGCGAACGGCCTTCATAAAAAATTAAAAGGTTCATAAGATAGCATTTTACAGGGGGAAACGTCTGTTTTTGTAACCGCAGGTGTTTTCCCAGTTGAATCTCTTTCCAGTGTCGGTGCCCGCAGTGACTGGATCATGAAGAAAGTAAACGAGACAATTGCTGAACATTTAGACGGCATTAATATCGATATTGAGTATCCACTGAAGAAGTCAGAAGCTCACCTTCTGACGGATTTTATGGGCGAGTTATCCAAAGCTTTCCATATATCCATTCCAAACTCCCAGGTAATTACTTCACTTTTAAAGGGACACTATCGTCACGATACAGAATAGACTTTCAACGGGGCATCGAATCGGTGTCCTAGTTTAAGATGAAAACAGTGACTGAAAATTACTGGCTCATTTATGCAACAGCAACGGTGATATGACCTTATCATTATCATGTGGGGTATTATTTTCAGTCACCTGGTTAATCTAAAGCTAGCACTCCGATTCCATTCCATGCTGATCGTGACGATATTGTCCATTTAAAGACGGGCTCTAAGCATAATAATATCAATAAATGACCTTTGCCCATTTTTAGAGAGGTTATGTCATAAGGTCGTGGGTTCGAATCCCGCCCGAGTCGCCTGTGTAGTTTTTTCACAGACACTTGGAAAGCACTGAGTATACAGTGCTATAAACACGTCGGTGTAGGGCAAAATTAAATCAATTGTTTATCACCCGACGCAAGAATTTCACCAATCTATAAACGTAAGTTGTCTCAACCGAAGGTAAAATATTGTAAAACGTAATTTTGTCTACCCAAGCATCTGAACCAACTCCACCTTTTTGACTAATTGGTCAAATTATGGTACCTTAAACTAAGGTCAGTTATTTCTACACATTCAATTTTGTCAAACCGACAATCTATACTGGAATAATCACTATGTCACTGGATGGGATAACACCATCAATTTTATACTTTTTTTGTTGAAACACACCGGGACAGCTTATCTGGAAGTATTGTTTACCCGTTGCTGTGACAACTGCTTCAGGGAATGCTCATCCGTTTGTGTCTTCAGTCATTGACTTCATTATTTATCTTGTTTAATTTAACCAGGTCACGTTTGACGTTGCGTGGGCACCAGACTGCATCGATGAGCGTTGTTATGACTACAAGGGTATCGCAGGGTCTTGTGACTTTGTGTTTATTATGGCCTATGCCGAACAGAACCAGATATATGGCCCATGTATAGCAATGGCTGACGCTCCTTACAATAAAACTGTGCAAGGTATAATCAAGCAGACGTGAATTTTTTGACAAGGGGGGGGGGGGTGATTCAAAATTTCAAATTTAAATTCGCTCCTAAATATGTGACCCGCTCTACGAAAAAGGGTATTAAGTCGCGCTATGCTATTACACGTAAAGGGCTGTTCTATGTGGAGACGGGTGAACAAATCTTCACAAACTGATTTTTTTTTGGTTTGTTGGCTTCTATAATATCAATATTTTCATAATTTATTTTCAGAAATATTAATATTGATGAATAAAGATGAAAAAACAAACGTTTTTGTGTGCATTGTTTTCATCTTTTGTTTTACTCTTTGTCCGTTTTAGAGGGACCACCAATGTTATGCTTTCGTAGTGATAAGGTTTTAACACCCGCTATCAATAACATAACTGTTGCTATGGGCATTCAAGAGAGTTGATTTTTTAGCTCATTTCTTTTTCCACTTAGTATGTTTAAAGGGCTGTATCTCTGAAAGCACTTTCGTTACATTGTAAAATATGAATATGCAAATTATTAATATATCTCCAGAAAGCAAAATGCCACAGGGGTCAAACCTGTACCAAATTAAAGCTTGTGATGTCACCAATTCAACTACACTCACTGGCCAAAAGTATTGCAATATGCTTAAAATTAGCACTTTACAGTAACAGGTGAGATGATCATTTAATCTGATTTCATCGATCGTGTATTACATAATTTCGAGCAAGAACAGTAAAAAAGAACATTGACTTCAAAACACAGGCACTTTCAACAAGTCTTAAGTAGTGTAAATAAAATAAAATTAATTATTGTAACACAGTTCTCTGAACTGATCTTTGGTGTGTGTTGCAATACTTATGGCCAGTGAGTGTATATATATAACTAATTTTTTTATTTGTGCGACTTAATACCCATTTTTGTAGAGCGGGTCACATATTATCTCACCCGGCCGTCCTTACACCTTCTGAGTACTGCGGTAATTTTGTAATTTTGTATTTAAAAATAAATAAATAAATCAGTGGGGATGAATTTTTAGAACAATATAAATAAATATTTGGAAATTTATTGAAAATGTGTGATTTGTTTTGGAGAATTCTTTTTTGTGCTAATTTGCGAAAACGTTTTGGGGAATCTTTTGAAAATTTGAAATATTTGTTCAATATTTGAAAACAATGGTAGGCCTCAAATAACTTTTCTAACTTACTCTCTTAATGTAAAAGAGTGAAACCACTCTTTTAAAGAGCTACCGTATATGGCGGACAAGTCTTTTTGGAGTGTAAAACCCACTCTGATTCGAGTGAAAAAACAGTAAAAGGCTACCAATTCACTCTTTATACACTACTAATTGTACTCTTTATCCACTCCAAAAAGACTTGTCCGCCATGTAGCTCTTTGAAAGAGTGGTTTTCACTCTTAGAGAGTAGGCTAATATACAGTGCCACTAAGGAAATTGTTCAGTTTTGAGGGAATACAAGTGGTCATTGCTTCAGGATAAAAACCTCTGGGTACGGTGGTGGTCACAGACTATAAAGGACCGAGCCAAAGGTGGGTTTTTTTTTATCGGCAACGACCCCAGAAGTCTTTATCCCACGTAGGGGTATGAATGTTTGCCCGATTTGTGAGGCCTCTCTTAGCCACCATACTTTGTATAATGGGAAATTTGGTCCCCGCATATACAATGTATCACGTATTTCCCTGAAAAAAGAGAAAAAAAAGCGCGTCACCGCACCGATTTTGAAGCCGACCGTTGACCAGAAACCAGACTATTTTTTTGGCCTTAACAAAAGAAGAAAAATATATCAAATTTTACACATGTGTGTACTTGCACTGCAAACCGACCGAGGACTTATAACAAAGGGAACAATAGGTCCTCGGTCGCCAGTTCCTTGTTTTCGGAAGGGCGTCTTGTACAAAACCAATGAGTTTGCTTCAAAAAGAGTCCAAACACAATGGGAACAATAAAAGGGAACAATAGAGCTCCTCGATCGTCTTGGAAAGCACGACTGTGTGTGTTGCTTTCAAATGTTTCTAATAAACCCTTTATCCTCTGTTTGTCTTCCAGGGATACAGGGTTATCTTAATTTAGGAATAACTCCTGATAAGCTTGTACTGGGAGTATCTTGGGGCGGTATGGATTACTTCTGTCTTAATGTATCCGAGGTAATGTCTTAATTAATTCACCATGTCTTGAAGCTTTTAACTTCCTTCAAAACCAAATAGTCAAATTCGAATGTTTCCCATGAAGAAGAAAATTGCCTTTCAATACCGAATTCATCTTTAAGATTTCTTCTGCAAAAAGAAAAATATTATTCTAGACAGATATAAATTTAATGGATAATAATGCCACTTTTAGCAGAAGGTATAATCTGAGTTGATATCTCCATTATTTTAAATTTGGTGACTTCACGTTTGATTTACTGCCTAAAATCATCGGTATTCTTTTAACATTTCAGGATCACGTTTGTGCAATCCAACACGTGCCATTCAGGGGCGCGCCGTGTAGTGACGTCCCAGCTAAAGGTAGATCGTATTCGTTCATGATGAAACAACTTAAGATATCTACAACTGGAAGACTTTACAATGTAACCTTTGAATCTCCATATTTTGATTATAAGGTTAGTTGCCTTTTCCCACCAAAACCCCGTAAGCATATTTTTTCTACTATGCATTTATCAGATAGACAGCCCGTTGATTTTGGTCTCCTTCGTTCAATTCAGTTACAGTCAAGCGAAATACTTTATATAAAAAAATGCACCATTCACTGGTAGCCATTAACGCTACTGCCATATTTCGTCACCGTTTTCACGAAGAGCCACTCATGTTAAAATGACAAATTATTGATTAATACAGGCAGGGGCGTATCTCAATAATTGCATTTTGCGTTTTCACGAAGAGCCACACATCCCCAAAGATGCATGTAATACATTGCAACAGAAGGGCGTAAATGTAGGTCAAATCATTTTGCGTTTTCACGAAAAGCCACTATTATGTCAGTGTGCGCGTGATCACGTGACTTGCGCATCCCTTTCCTATGTAAAAAAAAACACGTATTCAGATGGGCGTATAAGTAGGTCATCTCACTTTTTAGGTTTCACGAAGAGACACATATCTTTGACTAATTACTATGGCAATTAGCCAATATTTTAAAAGAAATTAGTCAATGGAGAGGTTAAACTTTTACAGAATCATGTAAGGGGTTTTAAACTGCAAACCGTGGCTTTAGTATTGCAGATTTGCAGTTTTAAGCTAAGCACAGTATAAAATGTAAATCTCAATCACGCCATTTGAGATATGTGGCTCTTCGTGAAAACGGTGACGATTTGTCTGATTCCCTGTATGCATTAACGTTTACGAGTTCTGTATACAAAAAGGAGCCAGACCATTTTCTCAATTCAAGCCTCGGTTTGTTATATGGACTTTAGGAAAAAAGAGATCTGGCTTCACGGTGATCAAGTCTTTTATCTTCAAAGTTATAACTAAAACCACAGAAATCAGAGGTAGCTCCACACAAGTTGTGCTCAACCCTACTACACATGGAGGCCACTCCGATCCACTAAATTTTCAATATGTTCTTCACCAACCTTTAGTACATACAAGCCCGCTGTCATTTCCATGTAATCTTATACAAAATCAACTGTGTGCCACCCAAGGCCACTGTAAATGTTTGAACATATTAGTATGGCCTGCAATGTATCAATGGGATACCACCTTACCCTACAATCTCAGTGGTGTGACAGTGCACAGAAGGGTAACCATAGGAGGCCCACTGGCAACAGCTAATGGCTTGTAGTGGCCTGAATGGGTTGTTTCAAAAATTGCGCTGATTGTAGGTTGTTTTGTTCATGTGTCTGTTTAGGTCAACTCCACTGGAAAGAGCAGGCAGGCCTGGTATGACGACCCCGAGTCATTAGCCTTACGCTATGAATACGCAAAAACCCTGAAGCTTCGTGGGATTGGAATGTGGAGCGCCGACAGCCTAGATTACAGCAGAGATCCATCGGCACGGAATGAGACCAAAGCAATGTGGGACGCCATCAGTAAATTTCTTGACTAGATGTGTCCTCTCGTTGACTCTGGAATCGAGTTGGTGGTGAAGGGTTTGAATCTTTTGAAGCGGGCCTGGCCAGGCCAATCCCGTGCTCCTTGCGCTGGGTTTTGAAGCTGGGTGTTGAAGGCCGGTTATAAACCAGACCTTAGCCGGTGGCGAGTGGGGTATTTCATGACTATAAGAGGGGTTTTGTAGGAAGAGTTGTCCTTTCAAAAGAAACCACGAATAAAATGTGCACATTGGCATACTTATTATTATTTGTTTACAGTGGGGGTACGTAGCCAGGGGGGGGGGGGGGGCAGGGGAGGCTGCCCTCACATGTTGGCAAAATAGTCACTATCTTGCCAACAAGTGTCAGTCACAAACTTGATGGTATTTCTGATTGACATAATTTGTTAGTTCATTGAGTTTTTTGACTGTAAAATAACCTCCACTGATTTTTTGATATTTCTTTATATTAAAAATTGCCATTTGATATTAAATATTCTTTATAAATTATTTGTATGGTGTGGATAGGGTTTAAAAGGGGTTTGAAAAGTTATGATTAATTTGTGTAATTCAAGTTTAAATCTTTTATAACTTTAATTCCAGACACTGTGTGAGGAAACAGTATTACTGTATTGTTCATATATTATCGTGGATAATTGATGTTTTGTAATAATTATTTTGTATTTATATTTGTTTTTAATTCCTTAAAAAGGAATACAAGTAATAAAATATCTTTGTTTTAAAAAGTACAAAACATTTTGGTAAAATACTGTTCAAACTAAATTGTAATACACTCCTCTCCGCGGTGAGATATGATATGGCAACCGTTTAGTCTCCCACATACCTCCATTAGCCTCCCACCCCGTTGCACCTAATTGTGATAAATTAAGAATTATAAAATTATTTGTAGCGTAAAAAATAATATATGGAGGAATAATATAATAATAATAATAATGTGTGGACTTATATAGCGCACGTATCCACCAACTAAGTGGTGCTCAAGGCGCATTATATCATTACCCCTGCTCATGAGGCTCATAAATCATTTCTGAAACAATCTCAGCTCCCTGGGGAGTATACAGCTCAATTGCTGCCATTACAGCGCATATAGGGCTAATCAACCAACTCTGCCCTCACAGGTACCCATTTAACTCCTGGGTGGAGAGAAGCAATTATGGTTAAGTGTCTTGCTCAAGGACACAAGTGTCACGGCCGGGATTCGAACCCACATTCTGCTGCTAACACCAGAACTTGAATCCGGTAAGCTACACCGCTCGGCCACGACACTCCACAATATGAAATAAAACAAATCTAAAGATTTGTTCTTCGAAACCATTTTAAAACCGCATCTATAGGATGATATCCAGGCTACCTTGATCTGGCAAACTCGGTGGTCCAAACATGTGCACTATATTAAGCTATATTCGAATCTCACCACGATTTGTCTTTGGAATTTTGGCTCAGACACTCAGACAACACCGAATACACAGTGCTTCATATTTAAATATGTTGGTGTAAGGCACACAATCAAATCAAATACTCCAACTGGTTTTTGTATAATTACTTTGTATTTGTAGTATCAAATCAGTGTTACGGAAATCATTGTCCCCATCAAGGTCCCAACAAACATTAGGGTAACTGGCCCTGTACATTAGTTAATTGGCCCAGTATAAGCCGGAATAGCGCCAGTACCGGGCCAATACCTGATGTTTGTGGGGGTAGAGTGGTGAGAACGAGGTAGTCCCTGGTGACGGGGTTGAGTAGTCAGTGACCTTTGTCCTACAAGTTATTAATATTTAACGGAAGACAACGCGGAAAACAAACATACCAGTGGGACCAAAGTCCGTTCATGGCCGCCGTCTATTCGAGACTGACACAGGCTCTCACGGAATTTTCAAACGAAATAAAGTGACATTTTAGACGAAAAACTCAGTTGCATGTGTGTAGGGGAGCCGATACAAATTAGCAGCTTGGTTTCTAACATCTTCTCGACATGATGTGCATACACAGTACAGCTTACCCAGTAAGTTTCAAACTTGATTTCAGCTTTTTACGAACAAATTATGTTAGAATCTAATTTTGGCTTTCGTTAATTTGTTCACGATGAAAGCAGACAAAAAAGATCAAAAATCTAAAATTTAATTATTTTGTTGTTTGTTTGTTAGTTTGTTAGTCATTATTTTTTGGTTAACTTTTTGTCTTCTAAAAAACCTTCATTCAAAGTGTTATTAAAATTCCCATTTCCTACGGAACCCTTGAAGTGCCATCTAACTTTTAAAATTTATTTACAGGTGGTCAACAGAGATACTCAAACTTAATAATATGAATGTTCGTCTTCAGTTCATCCTTTTAGCTTCATTAATCAGTAAGTTAAGTTAATTAACTCATAACAACTGCTTCTTAATATTGTACAAAATCACCACATAGATTTCAAGAAGCACACAACTCCCCAAAATTGCGGGAGCCAAATTAGTGTTCCACCACCGCAAAGTGCTTGTGTATGGGCAACAACTAACAATTTGGACTCAAAATGGCTGGTGTATATAAACTGCAAAGTCCCTGTGCCAATTTGAGTAGACCCGGTCCACTGTATACAGTGTGTCTATATACGCCACTGGAACAAAATATGCTTAAGTGTTTATGGGAAACAATAATTCGGACTCAAAATGGCTGGTGTACACAAAGTACACATTATGTGTGCTCATGTTATGTTATTATTAACCATTATGACTGTACTCTATACCTTTGTCAGGTTACTGTTTAGCAATCAAGTGCTACGAATGCACGTATAACGAGCTGGGAGCAGGTGACCCAAAATGTGACGATCCTATCTATGACCTTGACCCTCCATTCGTACAAGAATGTGACACAGAGGTCTTCAAAAAATGCAGAGTTAGTAAAAATCCAACCTTTACTATGTCATTCTGAACATTCATGAACGCATTTATCCGAAAATCCGCTCCGTGCATATCATATCGGCGCCCTCTATCGGTGAAAACACATCCTGTCTCTTAGGTTAGGGCATCGTTGTATGCGTATAAAACGCCATAGCCATACTCTAGAAGTACTTCTTAATATTCAGTGGAGACTCCTTCCTGGTAACCCTTAACTTTTGAATGTAAATGGAGTCAATAGTGCACACTTACCATCGATATTGACTGTCGCTGCTTGCGTGAGGGTGCCCCAACAGGTCGTGCACGGAGCGGATGCCAACACCATGTCCAACTTTTTGACACCCATTATTTGCTTCTTCCTCCAGAAAATCAAGAAATTCCTAGCCAATGGCAAGACAAGTATCGTGCGAGAGTGCGCAGAACTAACCTGCTCCGATCAGGGGTGTAAAAAGTACGACGGTCAGACAATATGCGACCATTGTTGCTATAGGGATGTGTGCAACGGCGCAGACTCAATCACCTTTGACCTGATCATCATTGTTTCATCGTTGAGTGTTGCCAGATGGATATCTCGCTGTGTCTAGTCTTGAATAATTAAGTGATAGCTTAGGCGCCTGTCTGTGTACATTGCATACAGAGAATCGGATGGATGTGCTGGTAGATTGCTATGCTAATTGGAAAAATCATAATTTGTTTATGAAATAAGAAGCGTCTTGTGGCGATTCGATTCATTAAGGAATTAGTCCATTATATTAGCTTTCAGAAAGTGCTGTGAATAAAAATTCTAGCTTTGTTTTTTCCCCCTAAATTTCCTGCAAATAGACCTTACGCATTGACGTCACAGACTGAAGGACGCCCTCATTCAGAGGTTATTTATGTGCGCTGCGTGCGCGTACACGCACTCAGGCGCACAACACAATACGCTCAGCGTGCATACATGGACCAATATGAGTGACCTTCGTTTGCCTCTGACAGCGCCCTTCAGTATGTGACCTCAATGCATATATTACGAATTTAGCCAATGAGGAACGAACAAATCGTATGCTTAAAGCCCAAAAATAAAGTTTGGTAAAAGGTGTAATTAATAACTAGGTTCAAGCAAACTTCAATGAGATCGAGGTGACTGGTTAGGACCCAAACTGTACAAGTTTCAACTTAATTATGGTGTAAACATTAATTTTTCTGAGAAAGGATCAAAAGTTCACTTATTACATTTCGAACACTAGTACGAACAAAAATTATTACACGGTATCAGTGTTTGGGTTTCAAAATTCAGTAAAAGACCAGTAATAAATGTTTTTTTTTTTTTTAAATTGAAGTCAGCTATTACTTAGATCTTTATGAGAATCAGAGAAATACAATGTATAACAACCAACCAGTGAAAGTTTAAGCTTATTTCATTGTGTGGTTAATGAGGAAATAGTGAAAATGCATTCAGCCTAGAATTTTGGAAGTTATAACTCTAATTAGCACCTGAGACATATATATTTTAAAGGATATTTGATCCATATATCAATTTAAAGGTATTTAAAGGCTCTGGTTTCTTGTCTTAGGTCGGCTTCAAAATTGTTTTATTTATTTATTTTTTCCAACCAGTGAAATACATGATACGCAGTTATTGGAACCAGACCATATTTCCCATATAAGGTATGGTGGCTTACAGAAAACCTCACAAATCAGGCAAACGTTCATACCCCTATGTGAAAAAGTCGTTTAAAAAACAGCGCGGCAGAATTCCAATCGATCCAGCAATAAATAATAAATAAATAAATAATTAAATAAATTAAAAATATAATTAATTCATTCATTAATTAATTTAAAAAAAAAATAAAAGCGTGTCACCGCACCGATCTTGAAGCCAACCTATTACTAGAAACCGGATACTTTTTTGGCCTTAGAAACGTTTTTTTTTTTATGTCATAGTTATTTTTGTAGTTATAATGCGATTTCATTTCCCTCATATCGTGACGTGTTTCAGCCGCAGCCAATCAGGGGCTGTGTCAACCATTTTTTATCACCCTTGGCAATAACAATATAATGTTGTATGCTGGGATATGAGGCCAAGCCTTTTTAGCAACATTCTTTCTCGCAACGATTACATTTGGAAGACAAGCCTTCAACCTTCAAGCCTTCAACCTTCAAGCCTTCAACACGGTAAGGGTCTCAAATGATTTATTTTTGTTCCTTCAGAAGCTTGAATGTGCACGTAAACTGAATGATACAGTAAATAATTAAAGTCTGTTTCATATTTCATATAACAATTGTGTGTGTCCAGTACAATATCAAAAATAAATCAAACAGTTCATGACAATAGACTCCTACGTCGTGTGTTGTGGATATGAGAAAAACATAACGTTGATATCGTGTCAACGCCATAACATAACTCACATTGAGTGATAGGCAAGAACTATGAGACAATGCTACTATGACACAATACAACCAAATACAGCTCTTCCAGTACTGTAAAGATGTTTTTATTCTCAGGCTTGATGACAACAACATTATTCGTCTTTTTTATCTTTAATGTTAATGTTATTTTGAGCGATAAAAAGGGGTCTTTAAATGAATCTACGATACATTTCTCCAGGAAAATCGTACGTAAATTTATTGACAAATGTGATAATGTGCTGCATGCTCTTTGTTCCCCGGACTCGCTTAGCCAGTTATGGGGACAGGGCATTTTCCTGTATCGCACCTAGGCTGTGGAACTCCCTACCAAATATCTCTCACTTTCAGCAGCGACTCCAAACATATCTGTTTACACTTGCTTTTAAATCTATTTGAGAATTTTCTTTTCCATTTAGACCGGGGCCTTTTAATGTTTTACAAAGTACGCCTTACAAATGCTGTTATATTATTATTATTATTATGTTAATTATAATTGTTGTACTAGGACTTTTTACTTTAAAATTCCCTTCAATTGTACTGTAGACACGAAGATTAGATGGTTTTAATTAAGGATTATCCATATAATTCTGGTCACCAAGTGGTTTCTGATTTTTATAAAGATGTTTTTAATCTAAGTCAACGGAAATTTAAGTCAACGGAAACTGATATTGGTTGTATTGTTTTGGTAGAACGACGGTAAAAATTCCTTCAAATGAGATAGGCCTATTCACAAAATAATTGGCTGAAAACCATAGCTATTATTATTTTTTACCAGCAATTATTTTTCCACGATTTAAAAAAAATTCTTTTATAGCCTATGTAGTCTTTACATAGCTGGCCAAAAACTGGCCCTAAATTTGGAATCCTTTGAGGCTATATTTAGTATCAAACATCAAACAGTGCTGTATTGGGCTGACAAGTAAGCTACATCATTGACCTTTATTAATCTCACATCGTATCGTGTTAAAATTCTATGATTGAAGAATTAATGTGAAAGTGAAAATAGACCGTCGCATAAAAACTTTACATATACAAAAATATGCTTGTTGCCTGTAATAAAATCAATGATTCAAAGGCCGTGCGCTCCAAATATTAACATATTATTCTACAATGTGGAATTATGATTGTGCATGCATGATCAGGCATGGTGCGCCTTTGGGGTGTGACGGGGCACACTGATCGAAACGTCGGGTTGTACCTCCAGTTCTTTTCAGTACTAATTACTACTCAAATGAGAATTGCACATGGTGTCACCGCAATTTAGTCTTACTTATCCTCCTCACCATGCAAAGCTACAAGTTTTACCAATGATAAAGTTTGCTTGGGTTTTATTTACTTTGTATGTTTTCTTTTGTCCGTGTGAAAACATATTGAATATTGCAAATAAATAATATTGAATATTGCAAGAGTGTGCATTGCATTTGCTAATAACCTTCGTCAAGTTTTGTTTTTGTTTTTTACCAAAAACTTGGTCAAGCAAGTAATATGAAGCACAATCCAACAGACCACATTGTAAACGTGTTTACAGTTTGAACGCACAGCATTTGAAGGACGTTATTTGAAGCAACGAGACCATGCTGTGTATTGTATACATAGGCCCATTTTACTTGCACATGACTTAATTTATTATCGAAGTTTAACCATGAATATGATTTGTGAGGTTTATAGGCGTAGGCCACCACTCAAATTTAAAGTATATAGGCCAACCTTAAACTGCTCCATTTGGCTGTGTTTCACTTTCTTTAGATGAAATATTTTAGTCCGATGCAGCGACGTAGCCACGGGGGGGGGGGGGGGGGCTGGGGGAACGTCCCCACAGGTGCCCCCACAAAGAATCCCGATAGTGCCCCCAAAAAAAGAAAAAGAAAAAGAAAAGGGAAAAAACCATATCCCCTGGCCCCACTGAAAAGCAATGCCCCTGTGTGCCCCCGGCCCCCCCCCCCCACTCATTTCATTTGAGCCGCAGCCAATCAGGGGCTGTGTCAACCATTTTTTATCACCATTGGTAGTGACAATATACTGTTGCATGCTGCACTGCTGTTCAAAATGCTCTGCAGGCGACATGTGGTTTGGGCGCATGCGCGAGAATTTTAAGGGTCATACAAAAATGCATATTCATAACGTGACCTTTACTTTTTTTTTCCGTCGCGGAGTTCATTGATAAAAACGCCTGTTACATACTGAAAATTAATTTCAAAGAGAATTTTGAACCAATAGGATTAGAAAGAATATGTCGTCTGCAAATATTGAACTAACATTACAGCAATATGGGCAAACGCGCGAATTTCCTTGAAGTTTTTTTGTGCACAACTCTGGCCCTTGACAAGAGCGCGCACGCTGAAAAAGGTAATATTTCAACGCGGATTTTCTTCCTGAAGATGAATTCTCCTTGAGACATAAAAAGTATGATAGGTGAAAGAACTCTTATTTTAACTAATTATTACTTTGTTATTTGAGCAAACCCAGTAGCTAACTTTTAAACGGTGGGATTCCCCTGCGGCTTTAGCGTTGTTAAACAAAAGATTTCTGGGGAACCCGTTACGGTTTTTGGGATGACATCATTGTGTATGCGTGTGCATACACACGGATTAGATTGTGGGCGTTTTCATTGTAAGGGGGGTTAAATAATTTTTTAATAACGTTAGAATATAAAAAAAAACGGGGAATGATTTGAGTTTATAAGCCAATATAAACCAATATTTAATACATATATTCTGTTCACTCTTCCATTTTAAATTAATTTAAGGATTGTTTTCCTTTCTATGCACTCCAAATCCATTATTTAAACAGCGAAGATGTAATCAATAGCAATATTTCACCTTTTTTGAATTGCTGCCAGAGGCCGTTACTTGGGTTTGCTCAGGTATAATCACCATGAAACTGTTCTTCGTGAGTTTAACTACCCTCCTATGCTTGATTTTTCAAGAAAAAAATTCACGAAAGACGGACAATAACGTCAAAAATGGACCAATAATTAGCTTCTCTCGATCTGTAAAATTTAACGGATGCTCAATATTTGATGCACATTGAAGACGCTTTTTACACTTCGCGGGTTTCGATGAATTCACCCAGAAACGTGTCATCTTGTAAAGCCATGACTGTAGATTGATGTGTGATCTTTGTTCATTGAGGTCATTTGGCATTTGCACTCACTTTGATCGTACACCTCCAGTCGATTTGCCAAATTTCAAAAGACGCGACCTTGTTTAAAGTTGGTGAAACAACCCCAATAGAGGGCGCTATACAGAGCAGAAAAAGGCGCATGCGCACAAACCTCTTGTCGCTCTGCATGCAGCGGTGGACCGAAGCCTGCCACACGTTCAGCGCATCGCCCGCAACAAAAAACATCAAAATTTTAAATCAATTTTTTTTACTACTTTTACCTGTCAAAATCTTACATGTAATAGCTCATTGGAAAGCTTATAGTTTCAGCTATCCAACAATGTACATAAAATAGCAATCTGAAGTACGTGCGAAAGCCTAGGTTTTTATGAATGAACCACTCTCGTCCCGCCCAGCCTTTCCCGAAGTGTTCCGAGATCGGGCGCATTCGGCGCGTAAAATTTGCCGCGCCCGAGTTCATTATGATTGACATGAAAACGGGTTTCCCTATTGAGTCAAAGGCAGCTGCGTAGCCAGGACTTTTTCAGTGGGGGGAGGGGGGGGGGGGGGAGGGGACATTGCTTCTCAGTGGGGGGCCCAGGGAGTATGGGTTTTTTCCCTTTTCTTTATCTTTTCTGTTTTTGGGGGCACTATGAGGATTTTTCGTGGGGGCCACCTGGGGGGGGGGCACTGGAAATTTGTGGGGGGAACGTGCCCCCCAGGCCCTCCCGTGGCTACGCCGCTGGTCAAAGGGCTCCTTTACATACCCATGCTTGCTCGATCTCCATAACTACTCTACAACCGAAGTTACGAAGAGATAAAAAGTAAACACCGTTTTTTTCGAGGTGAAATCTTCAAGTTGAAAGGTAAGAGCGGTGTCTGAATGAATTTGACACCTCTTTTCTATCATATGTGAAAGTTTTGAGCCGTAATTTTGTTTAGTTTTGAGCGGAGAGTGTATTTTTTACACCCTTTCAAAAGCTCTTATGAGGGAAACGAGCACGAACGCTGTGCGTGTGTATCACGGTGTGTGTAGGCTGATTCAACGGTTTTGGTGTCATTAGGGAAGACCTAGAAGTAGAATGGAGTGATGTAAAAATTGCCCTAACTGAAGCTGGGAAGAACGTAGTTCCAGGAAAAAAGAGAAACGCAAAACAAAATTGGATGACAAAAGAAATACTCGACCTTATGGATAAGAGGAAGCAAGCGAAAAACAATGATTTGCTGTATGTAGAGCTTGACCGAGAGATATCCAAAAAGTGTAAAGAAGCTAAAGAGAAATGGTGGAATAATAAGTGTGGCGACGTAGAAAGACTGGAAAAAATGAATAGGCATCAAGAAATGCATGACAAAATCAAAGAAGTACCGTAACGAATCAGAAGAAGAAATCTAAAGGCAGCAGTGAATGTATCAAAGATAAAAATGGGAAGATGCTCTTTGATGAAAATGACATAAAGAAAAGATGGCAAGAATATGTATCTGAACTATATGATGATGACAGAGATGAAGGAGATGGAGTCGATATCTTAGAGTCAGAGATAACAGAAACCATAAATTGCATGAAATCAGGCAAAGCCACAGGTGTAGATAACATCAACACAGAGATGCTTAAAGCCCTCGATGAATCTAATGTCAAAGAACTCACCAAATTCTGCAACCAAATAATATATAAACTTTCAACAATACCTGGAGACATGAATGACTCAATCTTCCTAAGAATACCAAAAAAGTTAAAGGCCAATGTATGCTCAGAGTTCAGAACAATTAGCCTAATGAGTCACATCTTTAAACTTATATTACGAGTTATACTGAAAAGAAACAAAATTCGATTGGAGAATGAAATAAGCGATTTCCAGAGTGGTTTTATGAAAGGAAAAGGTACCCGTGGAGGAATATTCAATATGAGAATTATATGTGAGAGATATATAGCATTGAACAAAGATGTATATGCGTGCTTCATAGACTATGAGAAAGCATTTGATAGAGTGAACCACCAAAAGATGATTGAAAACCTTAAAAAGACTGAAGTACCAGGAAGGGATATCAAATTTATAAAAAAATTCTACTGGATTCAAAGAGCGTTTGTGAGACTAGAAAATGGATTGTCTGATGAGGTGAAAATAAAACGAGGAGTAAGACAGGGCTGTGTACTGTCCGCTGCTCTCTTCAACCTCTACGCAGAGATGATCTTCAGAGCAATAGAAGACATGGATGGTGTGAAGATAGGTGGACTTAACATCAATAACCTGAGATATGCTGATGACACAGTTCTTATTGCTGAAA
>CM055817.1:56533516-56583930 GCA_029582265.1 Zoroaster sp. YZ-2022
TTTTTTAAAAAACACATGTACCCTTTAATGATTACACACATAATAAACATAATTTGAGTCAAAATAGCTATTCGGTTTTGTTTTACGAAAATTTGCGATAATTTGTTCAACACTTTACAAATTCTTAATACAATTAACAATGTCGCTATAACCTCGTTCCAGCCGTTTGTATAAATTATTTTGAATATTAATGCAATGCCTTTACCAGTAATAGCCCACTTCTTCCACTACGACGGATTGTGTTGAAGACTAGACATATAGCGTACACTTTACAGTACAAGGCACATACGTGTACAGTATACACTATTATTATGTATTACGTATAGATATAAAATTCGCGACGGCATTTTTTCCCGTCACAAAAGTATTCGGCTGCCGTGGCCGGATTGACCAGAAAAATACATGTAATAAAACAACCTAAAATACATGATGACTTGCAATGTCGTCAAGTCAAATTTACTCAAGTCAAGTCAAGTCACAAGTCATTTTTGTCCAAGTCAAGTCAAGTCCCAAGTCATTTTTGTCCAAGTCAAGTCAAGTCGCAAGTCACAAAAATTGGCGACTCGAGTCGGACTCGAGTCCGAGTCACCGACTCGAGTCAACAACTCTGGTAATAAGTGACAATGTCAGATTTAATACTATATATGTTAATACTACCTATCAGCACTGTATATTCACTGGTTGAGTGGTTTAAGAATATCTGAATTTAGAATGCAGATGGTTGTGAGTACAAATACACAAGACCATGGCCACTTTTTTTTTCAAAGGTTTTCTTATTGGTCGAACAAGAACACATACCTTGTCATACAACCAATAGAAATATTTGTTACGCGATTTGGATCATGTCACTCACAAAATGTGAACATAGGCCTAGCCTCGTGCGTGTGAAGTGCCGCTTGCCTGAAAATTATCATGACGCTCTGATCATTCTTAGACAGTTTTGAGGCAAGTCCAATAAAGACAAAATAAATTAAGAAAACTCAGTCTTGCGGTTTCTTTCTTAATTGCACATTCTTTAATTGGCTTTGTCGGAATAAAAAATAAATAAATAAAAAATACAGGACGATGTACACAAAAATTAGGCGCCATAAGTTTTATTTTATTATTTTTTCGAATAAAAAGATAGAGGTTATGCGTAATTTTCTAGGTTGGGTTGGGTAACCGGAAACTATTTTTTTGTAAGGCCTAATAAAGATAGACATAACAAAGATAAGAAACACATGTTTCGTAATGTTTAATGTCATTATATTGCCATTAAACACCAAGAAACCTGGCCCAAAATTTGAATTTTATATTCCAAAACAAAACCCAACATAAATTTTGGAATTTGCTTCCTAAAAGACGATTTTCTAGGGCGAAAGGGAAGTTTATAGGCAATAAGTCGAGTAACTGTCTTGATTCTTGGTACATTATATTAACACCATGTTCATGTACAATGGTAGTTTTTTGTTGCTGGGTTATTCGCTCAGTACACATCGTAGCCCTCTAGCGGTGAATTTGCACCCAGTGTCTTGATGATAGCCACTTTGACGTCAAGTGAGCGTTGTGCGTACACTTTATGTGCGTATGTTATGGTACTAAGCGCGCGTGTACTTCTACCAGCCAATGATCACTGGAGATATTCCGCGCGTACGCACATCAACTGCAAAATACGCCAAACGCAACGCACTATCGCTGCCCTTTCGCCCACAGTGCCCTCAACGGCTCATGCACAGTGCAAATATTTCACTTTTACCAGTGTAGGATATTGCCTACAGTACTACGTGTAATAACATGGGATCCTTTACGGCTATGTTTGGTATCAAACATCAAACAATTCGTCGCAGTTTTCACGAAGTGACATATTTGCCCACGTCGTGGTAAAATCGCTTTGCGAGATATAAGCGATTGAAGTTGGTCAAGTTTTAAAACCGCGGTTTCGATGTCATTTTAATCTCGAAGATCATTAATTTTTACTTAGAAAGCTGAAATCTCATATAATACGTAACTGTATTCGTTTTGTAGAGGAAAATAACTATAAACGAGTAACAAACTTATAAACTAAACAGTCACTTCGTGAAAACTACACATGCTGTTGTCAAGTTTTCACGAACTGACGTTTCCCGTGCATTAGTATAGGGACACGCGTCAACTTCGTGGAACACACGTGTGGCGTGTTCGAATTTCAAATGTTTCCCAAAATGTTGTGAAAAAGACATTATTCCGAGGCATTTTTTCCAATGCTCATCACACCTATTGAAGAAAGATTCAAAAACAAAATCACACATTACTTTTCAGACGAAGTTTTGGTACGCCATGCACTAACGACCGCGTCGGGGGACGCCATCTCGCCGTACTGCGGCTACTGCGGCACTTCGTAAAAAAATATGCCGTTCGCATAAAATACATGCAGTAATACATGCACAGGGCTGCGATCGGTCACTTCGTGAAAACTTAAAACCACAGTTTACTTCAATTTTACAAAAACTTCATTACTTTAATTACAAAACTAGATAGTTTTGAGGATTAAAACTTGGTGAAATGAAAGATAACAGTATTTGAAGTCCAAATATTGACTAAACTTTTTTTAGCTAGCAATCCGTCACTTCGTGAAAACTGCGTCGAATTGTAACATTGTTGTATTGGACGAGGCTGTACCATTTCAGCACGTCTACGGAGCTCTGGAAGTGCCATCTGAGGCACTGATGGCCAGCCCATCTCTAATGAAAACGTGGATATTTAACGGATTTGTTTTATATAAGAAAGCCTAGGTAGTTGACCGTTGCAGTGGGTGGAAATTTAAGGTGGGGCTTTCCGAGCAGAGCTTGTCATTGGCCAGTGACGTACATGACCGACCGCTGGACGTCTAAAACCTAGGAACACGATTATTATCTCCGCCGACGTAGGTCGCGGCGGAGGTAATGTTTTCACCCATGTGTGGGTAGGTGTGTGTGGATGTACATGTACTTCTGTACTTTGTACAAGATATCTCAAAAAGTTCTCCACAGATTTGGATGAAATTTGCTGAATATGTTGAGTTTGCAACACGGAACAATCGATTTTGATTTTGATGAAGATCTGATTTCAGGAAAGCGCAAGGACTATATCTAACGTTTCTAACGCTAACGTTATTGCAGATCAATGAGCTAATAAGTAGAACCGATAGGGGCGCACTATTATGACCTGTTATAACCTAATGTTTTCATCACGTTTCAAGAACCGTTGGTGGCTCGGCGGGTTAGACGTACGGCTGTCACGTCGTAGACCCTGATTCAAATCCTGGAGAATTATTAATTTTTGTGTGTGTGAAAATACAGCTAAAGAGTTTGCGAATGGGGAATGTATTGCGTTTGACAATTATTTGTGTGTGTGTTTTATCAAGCAAATAATGACGCACAATCCAAACGGCTACATTGTTAACATGCAGTCTCCTGATGACGGCTAGAGTTGAGAACAAACCAACCGGCTCTTCTCAGAGCCATCACTTCTTCCAAGAAGAGATTATTACATGGCGTCACCCGAAAGAACTCAATTATATCTATCTCCACCATGCAAAGCTTCAAATCCTACAACATGCGTGTTGACATTTTATGGAGCGCACAGGTTTTTTGAATCATGTATTTCAATGCAAGCAAAGAGAGCATGTTTGCATGTAACAATATATATAGTTTGTTTTTAATACATAGGCCTATTTTACTTTCACACGACTTAATTTCAACCATGGATATGATTTGTGAGGTTCTTGGTCTAGGCCACGACTCAAAATGAAAGCATATAACATTAGAAGTCTCTTATATATAGCGCATTACACTGGGGAATATACAGCCTATTATGTGCAACCTTTATTGGCGCTATCAATCCCGCAGTCAAACTTTTCAGGGTTATGTCAACCTCTTTCCCCGTGGCTTTCCCCGTGCAACGGGATGATTTGAATATCCAAATATTGGAGATTTAAACTGTGTTTTGCGTATTTTTTTGAAGTAACCAATCAACGTTGAATATAGTCTGGTCTCCTGTCGTACCATTCAAGGAGTTTCATTGGATACGTTGTGCTGAAGATCTGACGTCACGCTTCGAGGTGGCTCGCGCGCTAGCTACCAATCAAGGTCAAAGTTGAACATCGGGAAAACATAGCACGGCCAGGGCCTGGCGTAATTCACGCGCCTTAGCTCAAAGCGTGACGTCAGATCTCCCAGCTACATCTTGTATTGCTATTAAGTCAGCTCACACAACTCTAGCTACGGGCTAGCCAAACCGTACCATAGCCCACATGTTTTTTGTAATCATAACCTTAATATTATAATACTAAGTGTAATACGGCCAATGTTCTAATATCATTTTTTCACATTTTCTTCCAGCGGCAGCTTAGTTCGTATCCCGACGAAAACTAAAGTTATTCGCAATGAAGGGGACCCTCGCATTCATTCTGATTCTTGCTTGTATTGGTAAGTTAAAGTCGAAGTTACCAATTTCTTTTTGGAACGTTCAATAATTCTCGAGAGTTCACGTTCACCAGTTCACATCCCGCGCGAACGCCTGCAATCCCTTGGCACACTACCCGCATGCGCGCATGCCATACTTGATGTTGAGTTAAAGATTATAGGCATGGAATCGGTTTGCTAGTTTTCCGAATCCATGCCCTGTTGAAAGTCTGTTCTGATCGTGACTGGGGCATGTCCCTTTAAAACCAAAAGCACGCCCTCACCGTTGGACATTGGACACCTTACACGTACGGAAGATTGATGCCATCATCAACTTATCGACCATATTTTAATTTCATTTTGTCATTAATTTACTATGACATAATGGCATAACTTTGTTTGCTTAATTTAATTTCACAAAACCAGTTATTGAATATTTATGAAGCCCGTTATGACGACTGAATAATAACGGGGAAAAACAAAAATCAAAATCGCTTGCTTCTGGAAATTTCCTTTTCTCGCAAACTCTTGTATATTTTTAATCATGTAACCAGGGGATCGGGGGAGGTGGGGTTCATAGTGCGCGTTATTAAAAGTAAACACAAACTAATTGATATTCTCAGGCGGTAGCCAAGCTCTACAATGTTACACATGCATTGGCGGCAGTAGCTGTGCAGATCCGTTCATCAGTTCAAATAAGGAAACCTGCACATCAATCCTTGGAACTCCAGCTTGCTCGGTGAGTGAAGACATTATAATATTGTTAGAGAAGTATATAATCTGCCTGGAAAGAAGAAAGGAGGGAGGAACACACATAATCTTCACGCTTTCCAAGACGACCGAGGACCTTTGTTATTCCCTTTGTATTGTTCCCGTTGAAGCAATCTCCATTGGTTTTGTAAACCGAGGTATTTCCAGTTTGTTTCCCTTTATTGTTATCGTAGTTCCACAGTATTTTCTTTTTCATTTTCATTAGAAAGTCAAAGCTGCTGGGATCGTTGTACGTTCATGTACAACCTCTGCCGCATGTTCAGGATGCATCGTTGCTGACGACGATAACGCTGTCTGTTGCTGCACGGGTGAGCTTTGCAACGGAGCGAGCACTCGGGCTGTCAACTATGTTACCCTCGCTACTCTGATGATCATGGGGAGTGTCCTCGCTGCATTGTAAACAACCGCCAGCTACCAGCACACTCTTAAAACTCCCTGTCAGAATTGATCCAGAATACTATGGGTCCACAGGCCCCTGACCCATTTTAGGGTCAGATTGACCCATTTAAGGGTCGGAATGATCCGGATCAGGGTCAAATTGATCCGGAGTCAGGGTCAGACGATTCTGATACGGATTCTTTCTGACTCTTTTGCCGGATTCGTCTGACCCCAGCAAAAGGGCCTCCCAATACCCTTTCTTGGTCAATTCTGACTCAATTGTCTTCAGAGTGTCAAGGACCAGCCCATATAGGGGCTGGATATGGTGGCTTTGAAAAATTTGCAATTGGCTTCTTTTAAGTTAAGATTTAGGTCATACAAAACATGGGCGGTTCTAAGATGGGTGTTAAAATATTTTGAATTGGTCACAGCGGTTTTGTTTTGAAAAGAATTGACTGTCACACCTGTACGTTTTTTTTTTTTTTTTTTTTTTTTTTACTTTTTACAAACGAACTTCGCTAATTATGGTAGAGAACACATTAATTCAGTTGGTCTGGCTCATTTTAACTTCACGGATGCTGTATTTTCCAAAAAATGTTTGCATTTTATTTTGTGCACAACTTACTGGATGGCAGCCATTTTTCGTCTGATTCACATGAGCTTGATATCTATATAATTTCCTTTGTGTTACATTATGCAGTACTTGGAATATCGAAAAGAAAGGGGGAATGGGTCCGCACTTATCAGTTAAAATGTTTCCTTCGCCAAATTTGTAATTATTTTTGTCAGTACAAATAAACCGTAAGTTAATCTACCAAATACAAACTCGTTACCACTACCCTCACTTTGAAACTTCTGTCCACGCCAATGGTTTTTTGAGAATGAATCAGAAATAGCTATGATTTTATTACTCATTTGATTACTCGTTTTAAGATCAGAGGAATCAGTTGGATGTACCCCCGTTATAATTTGTCTGACCACACCCAGGTAATGCACATGGGTAAATTTCACATAGAGTTTCTAAACAGATAAAACTGCTAAGCTTAAGGAGAACAATTTGCTTAGCAGGTTTATGCTAGATGGTTACCAACAAAAAGGTTCACACAAAATGTACAGTCTTTAGCTGGTAGTTTGTTTCAAGCAAAGATATTTGCTTAGCAAAATTCTCTGCTTAGTAGTTCTATGAAATTAGCCCCTGAGCACTCATCTTCAAACTGTTAGCTGTGGTTTTGCCAACTCCTCATACTCCTAGAGATATCCTAGACCCACCCATGTAAACAGTATGCAAAATATAGAACTTCGTGTTTTGCTTTTATAACTAAAAATATTTACCAAACTGTGAACATAACTGATCCATGTAACAGTACTAAAATAAGGAAAACAAAAGTTGTGCTCTGCTTTTAAATTGATGAGCCTGAAAATAGGTAAAACTTTTGCGTGGTGAAGAGGATAAGTAAGACTGATTGAAATTGAAATTCTCAATTGATTAGTAATTAGTTCTGAAAAGAACTGGAGGTTACAACTCGACGTTTCGATCAGTATGCTCTGATCGTCTTCAGGAGGCTGAAAATATTTCAAGCAGTCATGTTCACAGTTGAGTAATAATGATTACTTTTGCTTTGCTTTATATGATTAAACTTAATAATTTAATTTTAACAATTTCACACTATAAGCCCCTGGGTCAGAAATAACCTGGATACAGACAAACATGTGCCAGACCCATTTGAGATCAGACTGACTTGAAACCGGGGTCAAACATTTCTGTCACAGATTCATCCTGACCCAGTTCCCGGATCATTTGGATTCTCTTTGACCCCAGTTGGGTCAGTCTGACCCCGAAATGGGTCAGAACACATGTTAAGCCTTCTCTGGCACACCACTGACCCACTGGGATGTGTTTTAAGTGTACACGAACTGATTAATGAAAGCCAATGACAGACATTTTTGCATTATTACCATTTTCCAAAAATTAATTTCAACGCCTCATCAGCACAATAATTGCTAATTAAAACATATATAGGGTGCACTAATGAATAAGGACCCGTCAGGTAAAATCGATCCCTTAGTACGTTTTGCTGTATTCCTCTGCTGTCTGAATGACCTCAGAGTGACCTTTGTACTCGTAAGGATGCATAAAGAATAAAGCAATTACCTGAATGGTCCATATTACTTCAGTTTACACTAAAAATTAAATAAATTATTAAATAAATTTTCAAACACCTGGTTGGTGGCATCCTTTGATATTCAATCATATTGTCTAAACTGTCTTGGTCATAATGTATTGTTTGAGGCTGGAGATTGGCTCTGCCATATCAGTTCATTTTTTATTAAAGGGAAGGTATATAATTGGTAAAACTCTGCTTCTATATGAGTATGCTTACTCTCTTTGAATCAAGATATACATTGAAGGGAAGGTACAACGTTGGTAATGTTGGCAAAACTGCTTCTATGAGTTGCTTACTCTCTTTGAATCAAGATATACATTGAAGGGAAGGTACAACATTGGTAATGTTGGCAAACTGCTTCTATGAGTATGCTTACTCTCTTTGAATAAAGATATACATTAAAGGGAAGGTACAACATTGGTAATGTTGGCAAAACTGCTTCTATGAGTGTGCTTACTCTCTTTGAATCAAGATATACATTGAAGGGAAGGTACAACATTGGTAATGCTAGAAAAAATACTCCTATAGAGTATACTTACTTTGAATCGAAATATGCATTAAATAATTAACCTGATAAAGATTCACAAACAAATACACAAAAATAAGCCAACCACAATTTTTGAGTTTAGGACAGATACTTTTCATAAATTCAAACTGGATGTTATTTTCACTTTTCTTAAAATATTGCAGCACCTCAGACAGTTTTACACTAAGTACGTTTTACATTAAAAATGTACAATTTGATTAATTAATTACCAATCATATACCTTACCTTTTACATAATTCTTTTCAAATTCAACAAGTAGAAGTAAGTAACAAAAAACAGTATCTAACCGATCTGAAATAATGTAATTGAGTGATTGTTATTAAACTTTGTACAACTCATCGCACACTGCTGTCTGTTGACTGGTTCGAGTTGAACGTCTCAAAACCCTAAACCATACTGATCGGCAGAGAGCGCCCTTCCTTGTGGCGCGCTACCTTGGACGCGCACTGGGAGCCAATCAGAACACACGCTCTCGACGCTAAGTTGCAGAGTGGAGTTAATATTTGAATTGTCATCTGAAATAAATTAAGAATTAGCTGTTGCAAACTGATACGCCCTACCAACCAAAAGGACCTGTGTTGCAAAATGGAAAAAATACTTTAGGCATACTTTTTAAAAACAATTATCTTTGTGCCTTTTTTATACCCCTGATAGTGTATAGCACAAAATCTTGAACCCTCCCTCGACCAAAAAATCCCAACATTTGTTACAGTGGCGTAACTAGGGTCCAATTTTCATAGGGCATCAGGGGAAAGTAGTAATACATGATCCATTCGTATGAGTGCAAACTGATACGCCCTACCAACTTATTAAAAGGGCCTGTGTTGCAAAATGCAAAAAATTTGCCCACTAGGCCTATTTTTTCTAAATTAATTTTCTTCGTGCTCTTTTATACCCCAATAGTGTATAGCGCAAAATCTTGACCCCACCACTGACAACCTCGACAAGTAAATCCCAACATTTTTATAATAAATAAATATTTGAGTATTTGTTTTAATTATTATTTTTTAATTCGTGAAAAAATAAACGTGAATTTCAAAGTCATAATTGTTTTCAAGTTGTGTGATATACACGGGGGTATAACTGGGCAAAGAAAATTGTTAGAAACAATATAGCTAATGGGGTGTAGAAGATTACAAAGCACAACTATAACATGTTCTCTGAGAAGGTTTTGTTTAGAGGGAAATAATTATTGTCATTACCGCCCCCGTCATAAATATTGGAAGGAACATGCCCCACCCCCATGCCAAATCCGGGATAACCACCAATAATTGGTACAAGGTCCATCCGGCCGGGTGGTCACCCAATGTAATTTAAAATTAATGACAGCCCCTTCTACAATATTTTACCCATTTTCTGAAGTCGCCAATACGTTGGCAAAGGGGATATGCAAAGAGGGTGGGCCACCATCGTATGGCATAGAGTGAACGTAGTGTCGGTACAACTAGTGGCTACGATTTATTAATAATACGATTGGGGAGAAATGGATTAGGGACTGACCTTACCCCCACCCACCCAATTGACACCCTGACACCCCCTCACCAACTAATAAATTAAATTGTATAATAAATAAATAAGTTTTAATATTAATTTTTTTTTTTTTTTTTTAAGTTTGCCAGAACAAACCGTGGATTTCGAAGTTTTTTGTTTCAAGATTATTTTGTGCTATACACGATTGGGGTATAAATTAGGCCTTATACAATAGGCCAACGGAGGTGTCTGTCCACGGGTAATTTTGGAACCGGTCGCCGTAATGGTCCGGTTCGTGGGTACCTGTGAAAAATGAGGGACAAAAACCGGATTTTCCACCGTACAGCTGCGCTCGATAATTCCTCGCGCGATGGATAGGCCTTACACAGCACAAGACAGTGGCCTTCATTACTATTTGTTCATAACCATTACGATTCTTACAAAAATAATAATAACACAAAAAAAGAAAATAATAGAAAAAGAACAGAATTGAAAATTAATTATTGTAATGAATTTCATGAAATAAAACAAAGTACCTGAAACTCTATAAACATGGAAGATCGTTATAGTAAGTATTCATCAAAGACTGGCATTCGGTTTCATTTAGTATTTCACTATTACACCATTTAGCTACGGAAGTTTAAATGACCATCCATGTTTCCGAGTTACAGAGGTTTTCTTTATCATGGAAAGACAAAGGCAATCAGTGTTTTCAAGATAACTATTCCGTCTTTCCATGATAAAAAATCTAAGTAACACGGATGGTCATTTAAGCTTCCGTATTTAGCACATGAGACAGATTTTAAAGGATATTTTTATCAACTTTAACGCGGTTATTGGAACCAGACCAAATTTCCCATACACAAATTCAAAGTATGGTGGCTAAGAGAGGCCTCACAAATCGGGCAAACGTTCAATACCACTATGTGAAAAAGTCGTTTAAAACGGCAGAATTCCAATCGATCCAGGAATTCCCATAAATTGTACATGGAAAGTTTGGTCCTCGCGTATACATGCAGCACGTATTTTCCTGTTTGCAAAAAAGAAAAAAAGAAAAAAGAAAAAAAAGATTAAAAAAACAACAACAACAACAACAACAACAACAACATACGTTTGTTGGGTTACAAACGTAAGGTGTTTGGGTTTGGATTTGGTACAAAGTCGGAAAGTAAAACGTTTAAAGTCGTTGATGTAAAAATTTTCAGGCATTTTTGTGGAACTGATTTCATTGTCCACGGATGATGTCCTTGAACGGATAAAGAAGAAAATAAAACAAATTAATCAAATTAGTGCGGTCATGTTCATGACGTATTTCGAAATCAGAACCTTCGGATTAGTAGTGTGAAATTCACCACTAGACCAGGGATCATTCATCGTGTGTCGTAGTAAATCCAGTCGATAATTATGCAATATTACAAGAAGAGCAACAAAATTGCTACGGTCATGTTCATGTCGGATCTCGAACTAAGGACATTACGATTAACTGTCTGAAGATTTCACCACTAGAGCACTGAGCTTCCATAACGTGTAAAAGTAAATTCAGTGGATTATTGTGCCATGTCTGTAAGTCAGTAAGTGTAATAAAAATAACTTTTCGAAAGGTATTACTTTCCGCGGATGAGAGCCGTGAATGGATAAAAACAAAAAAGAAAAGCAATAAAATTAGTGTGGTCATGTTCACGACGGATCTCTAACTCATCACAAAATTAATTAGCAGTCAGACGCATTAACCACTGGACCACAAAGGTTCCTTACTAAATACTCAAAAATCCAGTCGATTATTGTGCCAAGTTACAACTCTGAACGTCCGTTAAACCGGAACGGATGGAATTGTTTTGAATTTTGGGTACTTCTACATATCTAATAAATGCTTGTAGCAAGTTACAAGTCTGCACATCATTTCGTTAGGGAATTATAGGGCTTTTGAAATTTCATTGTTTTTGCCCATAAGAGCGGAACTGATTAAGTTTGTATGGATTTTATGATTTACATATGATTTTACACAAACAAATGTTTGTGCAAAATTACAAGTCTCTACGTCATTCCATTTGGATGTTATTGTGGTTTGCGGTTTATTACTTCTAAACGTAAGGGAGGAAAAATAATAATAATAATAATAATAATAATAATAATATTAATAATAATAATAATAATAATAATAATAATAATAATAATAATAATAATAATAATAATAATAATAATAATAATAATAATAATAATAATAATAATAATAATAATAATTGAATTCCTCACTATTTAGTGGGGTGCACCCTGAGAAGATGTGTCATCTTATTGATATAGCTGTGCCGGGTGGTAGTAGAGTAGCTTCAAAGGAGAAGGAGAAGGTACAGAAATAGCAGGATTTAGCGAGAGAACTCCGCAAGCTGTGGCAAGTCAAGGTGAAGGTTATTCCTGTGGTAGTGGGAGCACTGGGTACAATCCCGAAGGCGTTGGAGAAACATCTCAAGGAGATAGGAACATCTGTTAGAGTAGAATTACTACAGAAGGCGGCACTCTTAGGGACAGCAAGGATTCTGCGAAAGACACTCGAGATCTAAGGCTACTGGACGTAGCTTGACTCTCGAGACTTGAGGTGTAACCGGCAGAAAGGAAAACAAGATCTTTCTTTTCATGCTGTGCTAACGCGAAATAATAATAATAATAATAATAATAATAATAATAATAATAATAATAATAATAATAATAATAATAATAATAATAATAATAATAATAATAATAATAATAATAATAATAATAATAATAATAATAATAATAATAATAATAATAATAATAATAATAATAATAATAATAATAATAATAATAATAATAATAATAATAATAATAATAATAATAATAATAATAATAATAATAATAATAATAATAATAATAATAATAATAATAATAATAATAATAATAATAATAATAATAATAATAATAATAATTCCGATTTCGGAAGACTGTTTACATGCAGCATCAACTCAACGGTGAATCAGCGACGATCTCTCAAAGAGGAAGTCCATCGCCCGTTCTGGTCGGTATGCTTGAGCAGGTACCGCCAGATCGTATACACACTGCTCAGAACAACAACAGAATTCGTGCTGTAAACAGGAGAAACAGAAATACATGAAGGCAGGCGAATTAGGTCCAAAGGAGTATAAGAATCAAAGAAGAGAAGAAAGAACACGAGATTGGCAGGAAAAACCACTTCACGGTCGATTCCTGAGATGTACCGAAGAAGTGGCAAGTAGCAAGACTTGGGAATGGTTGAGGAGAGGAGAACTAAAGAAAGAAACTGAGGGTCTGATTACTGCAGCGCAAAACCAGTCTCTGCCGACGAATGTGATGAAGGCAAGGATCGAGAAGACAGATGTCTCTTGTATGTGCAGAATGTGCAATGCGGCGGAGGAGACTGTGTTTCACATTGTCAGCGAATGCAGAGTGCATGCTCAGACGGAGTACCAATGCAGACACGACAAGTTGGCCAAGGTGATTCATTGGGATTTGTGTAAGAAGTACGGTGTCAAGGTGCAATCGAAGTGGTTATGACCATGTGCCGGAAAAGGTAGAAGAAACGGACCATGTCAAGATTCTCTGGGACTTCAACATCCAGACAGATCATGTTATAGAACATAGACGGCCGGATGTTGTTGTCTTGGATAAGCATGAGAAGATGTGTCATCTTATCGATATAGCTGTGCCGGGTGATAGTAGAGTAGCTTCGAAGGAGAAGGAGAAGGTACAGCAATATCAGGATTTAGCGAGAGAACTCCGCAAGCTGTGGCAAGTCAAGGTGAAGGTTATTCCCGTGGTAGTGGGAGCACTGGGTACAATCCCGAAGGCGTTGGAGAAACATCTGAAGGAGATAGGAACATCTGTTAGAGTAGAATTACTACAGAAGGCGGCACTCTTAGGGACAGCAAGGATTCTGCGAAAGACACTCGAGACTTGAGGTGTAACCGGCAGAAAGGAAAACAAGATCTTTCTTTTCATGCTGTGCTAACGCGAAATAATAATAATAATAATATTTAAAAAAAACGACCTATAACCAGAAACTGGAAACTGTTTTTGGCCTTAGAAACGTTTTGTTTGTTTGTTGTATGTCATAGTTATTTCTGTAGCTATGATGTCATTTCATTTTATCATATCGTGGCGTGTTTAAGCCACAGCCAATCGGCGCTGTGTCATTACCTTCGGCTTTGTTGCATGCTGGGATATGAGGGCAAGCCTTTTTAGCAACATTCTTTCTCGCAACGTTTACGTTTGGAAGACCGTAAAGCCTTCAACCTTCACGCTTTCAACACGGTAAGCGTCTCAAATTATATTTTATGTTCATTCTGAAGCTTGAAAATATGGTGTGCACGAACCGGTTGGATACAACTCAACGTTTCGATCAGTATGCTCTGATCATCTTCAGGAGAATGGCGATCACAGCATACTCGTCAAAACGTCGAGTTGTAACCAACTGGTTCTTTTCAGGACATTACATGGTGTCACCGCAAACAGTCTGTATACTTATCCTTAGCTTTTCACCATGCAAAGCTACAAGTCTTACATATGTTTTTACTTGCCCAGAATTTCTCAATTACTGACGATAGTCTTGCTGAAACAGTGGCTAAGAACTGGTTTTCAACTTAACAACCAATTGCCAAAAATCCGTTTGATCAGTTAGTTTCAGTGGCATTGGATTATATTTCAGGTTTTTATAATGTGTTGCATTTATACTGCGTGTTTTTTCCACATCAATAACCTAATTGAAAACAACCATGTTTGAACTGAAAGCGTCCCGCGTGTCCTTTCTATATGGTTATAACAATAAATAACAATAGACACATTCATCGATGACGTCATGGAAAAGGCCCACGGAACCTATTTTGTATAAGGCCCCCAAAAATAGTTGTGTTCCCTATTACACTGAAAAGAAAATAGGGTGGGTAGGTGGGTAAAATCTTTTTTTTTTGCTCTAAATTTTTTTAGCCAAAAATATTAGGGTGGGATGCATCGATGACGGTCAATGGGGTGTCGTGGCCGAGCGGTCTAGCTTACCGGATTCAAGTTCTGGTGTTAGCAACATAATGTGGGTTCGAATCACGGCCGTGACACTTGTGTCCTTGAGCAAGACACTTAATCATAATTGCTTCTCTCCACCCAGGGGTTAAATGGGTACCTGTGAAGGCAGAGTTGGTTTGCTCTATATGCGCTAGAAATGGCAGCAATTGAGCTGTATACTCCCCAGGGAGCTGAGATGGTTTCAGGAACGATTTATGAGCCTTATGAGCAGGGATAATAATATAATGCGCCTTGAGCACCACTTAGTTGGTGGATACGTGCGCTATATAAATCCACACATTATTATTATTATTATTATTAATTTTTTATTTATTTATAATTTTTTTTGCGCACTCATTTGTAACAGGTAATAAGCAGTGTTGTAACCAAGTAATTTTTTCTCAAGTCAAGTCAAGTCACAAGTCAAATGTTCTCAAGTCAAGTCAAGTCACAAGTCAAATTTTCTCAAGTCAAGTCAAGTCACAAGTCATTTATCGTCCCGAATAAGGCTAAACAAGCCAGTTTCAAAATTGGTGCGGTGACGCGATTTTGTTTTTTGTTTGTTTTGTTTTGTTTAATTTTTTTTTACATGTGTAGGCGGGGACCAAATTTCCCATTGTACAAAGTATGGTGGCTAAGAGAGGACTCACAAATCAGCCAAACGTTTATACCCCTATGTGAAAAAGTGTGGCTGCGATTGGACATCGTTTCATAGCAAAAAATAATAAAATAAAATGCCGACGTGCAGGTCTAGCTGAGGCCACGCGCACGGAGATCACCAGAAACCGGAGCCTTTTTTTTTTTGCCTATAAAAATGTTCTGTTTGTCATGTTCCCTGTCTTGGCAGTGAGAATAAATCCAGTGTTTGTCATTTGTTGTTTATAGGATATACATAATTGACACATTTATCTCGAATTAGCCGCGAAACCTCGCTGTAATCATCGGGCAATATTTTCTAGAAAACTATACAAACGCACACACGTGTACCGTGTATCGTGCAGTACATGTGAAGGGAAATGTATGGTGAAACGTATAGGCTCAAATGTACACTGTAGGCCTAAAGATTGACACTTTATTGAAGATGTTTAGACGTATTTTACTTCATTAATATAAGTTGCTGATTGAATAAAATAAATGAAAAACAAGTGATAACATGATGGGAGGTAAATAAATGACTATTGAAGACCAGAAACTCACAAACAAATCCAAGTATGACGTTAACGCTTCACAAATTGTGTAGTGCGTCATTGTTTTGTTGGTGTCCGCATCTGAATTCAATGTTATTTTAAAAAAACAGGGAACCAGGTAGTTTTTCATCAATTCGGTCCAGAAATTATGGGGGTTGTGTGGAAAGTATAGAAAGAAGCGATTGAGGTGTTAATTTTTTTTAATCTGAAAATTATCAATCTAGCGTAGGTAACATGTATAGAGTGGTTCATTTCAATATTTGTACGAAAATTTGCAGACGGTTGAAGCTGTTACACGCGGGACAATTCATTTTTCTTCCAGGACGGAAACCGACGGATGGTAATTTACACTCTTATATGGGCCTCGGAATTTGGTAATTTGGAAGAAGATAAATTTTGTATACGCCCCAAAAACTAGTAATTGCTGCTTCTTAGTTATTCGGTCGCTGTTAATTGTCACAAACAATACATTTGTTAAAATCACGGACTCCGGATCCAGTGTATTACAACGTTGTGCATGAAATCCTTACTGATTCTGTGTTGACAACTCTGACAACGCTTGCATAGGTGATGTAAGGAGAATTTAAATATTACGTTCGTAAAATATTTTAAAATTCCCTTTTTACGGAGTAAAACATTTTTTTAAAAAACACATGTACCCTTTAATGATTACACACATAATAAACATAATTTGAGTCAAAATAGCTATTCGGTTTTGTTTTACGAAAAATTTGCGATAATTTGTTCAACACTTTACAAATTCTTAATACAATTAACAATGTCGCTATAACCTCGTTCCAGCCGTTTGTATAAATTATTTTGAATATTAATGCAATGCCTTTACCAGTAATAGCCCACTTCTTCCACTACGACGGATTGTGTTGAAGACTAGACATATAGCGTACACTTTACAGTACAAGGCACATACGTGTACAGTATACACTATTATTATGTATTACGTATAGATATAAAATTCGCGACGGCATTTTTTTCCCGTCACAAAAGTATTCGGCTGCCGTGGCCGGATTGACCAGAAAAATACATGTAATAAAACAACCTAAAATACATGATGACTTGCAATGTCGTCAAGTCAAATTTACTCAAGTCAAGTCAAGTCACAAGTCATTTTTGTCCAAGTCAAGTCAAGTCCCAAGTCATTTTTGTCCAAGTCAAGTCAAGTCGCAAGTCACAAAAATTGGCGACTCGAGTCGGACTCGAGTCCGAGTCACCGACTCGAGTCAACAACTCTGGTAATAAGTGACAATGTCAGATTTAATACTATATATGTTAATACTACCTATCAGCACTGTATATTCACTGGTTGAGTGGTTTAAGAATATCTGAATTTAGAATGCAGATGGTTGTGAGTACAAATACACAAGACCATGGCCACTTTTTTTTTCAAAGGTTTTCTTATTGGTCGAACGAGAACACATACCTTGTCATACAACCAATAGAAATATTTGTTACGCGATTTGGATCATGTCACTCACAAAATGTGAACATAGGCCTAGCCTCGTGCGTGTGAAGTGCCGCTTGCCTGAAAATTATCATGACGCTCTGATCATTCTTAGACAGTTTTGAGGCAAGTCCAATAAAGACAAAATAAATTAAGAAAACTCAGTCTTGCGGTTTCTTTCTTAATTGCACATTCTTTAATTGGCTTTGTCGGAATAAAAAATAAATAAATAAAAAATACAGGACGATGTACACAAAAATTAGGCGCCATAAGTTTTTATTTTTTATTATTTTTTCGAATAAAAAGATATAGGTTATGCGTAATTTTCTAGGTTGGGTTGGGTAACCGGAAACTATTTTTTTGTAAGGCCTAATAAAGATAGACATAACAAAGATAAGAAACACATGTTTCGTAATGTTTAATGTCATTATATTGCCATTAAACACCAAGAAACCTGGCCCAAAATTTGAATTTTATATTCCAAAACAAAACCCAACATAAATTTTGGAATTTGCTTCCTAAAAGACGATTTTCTAGGGCGAAAGGGAAGTTTATAGGCAATAAGTCGAGTAACTGTCTTGATTCTTGGTACATTATATTAACACCATGTTCATGTACAATGGTAGTTTTTTGTTGCTGGGTTATTCGCTCAGTACACATCGTAGCCCTCTAGCGGTGAATTTGCACCCAGTGTCTTGATGATAGCCACTTTGACGTCAAGTGAGCGTTGTGCGTACACTTTATGTGCGTATGTTATGGTACTAAGCGCGCGTGTACTTCTACCAGCCAATGATCACTGGAGATATTCCGCGCGTACGCACATCAACTGCAAAATACGCCAAACGCAACGCACTATCGCTGCCCTTTCGCCCACAGTGCCCTCAACGGCTCATGCACAGTGCAAATATTTCACTTTTACCAGTGTAGGATATTGCCTACAGTACTACGTGTAATAACATGGGATCCTTTACGGCTATGTTTGGTATCAAACATCAAACAATTCGTCGCAGTTTTCACGAAGTGACATATTTGCCCACGTCGTGGTAAAATCGCGTTGCGAGATATAAGCGATTGAAGTTGGTCAAGTTTTAAAACCGCGGTTTCAATGTCATTTTAATCTCGAAGATCATTAATTTTTAGAAAGCTGAAATCTCATATAATACGTAACTGTATTCGTTTTGTAGAGGAAAATAACTATAAACGAGTAACAAACTTATAAACTAAACAGTCACTTCGTGAAAACTACACATGCTGTTGTCAAGTTTTCACGAACTGACGTTTCCCGTGCATTAGTATAGGGACACGCGTCAACTTCGTGGAACACACGTGTGGCGTGTTCGAATTTCAAATGTTTCCCAAAATGTTGGGAAAAAGACATTATTCCGAGGCATTTTTTCCAATGCTCATCACACCTATTGAAGAAAGATTCAAAAACAAAACCACACATTACTTTTCAGACGGAGTTTTGGTACGCCATGCACTAACGACCGCGTCGGGGGACGCCATCTCGCCGTACTGCGGCTACTGCGGCACTTCGTAAAAAAAACATGCCGTTCGCATAAAATACATGCAGTAATACATGCACAGGGCTGCGATCGGTCACTTCGTGAAAACTTAAAACCACAGTTTACTTCAATTTTACAAAAACTTCATTACTTTAAATACAAAACTAGATAGTTTTGAGGATTAAAACTTGGTGAAATGAAAGATAACAGTATTTGAAGTCCAAATATTGACTAAACTTTTTTTAGCTAGCAATCCGTCACTTCGTGAAAACTGCGTCGAATTGTAACATTGTTGTATTGGACGAGGCTGTACCATTTCAGCACGTCTACGGAGCTCTGGAAGTGCCATCTGAGGATCGAGGTCCCTGATGGCCAGCCCATCTCTAATGAAAACGTGGATATTTAACGGATTTGTTTTATATAAGAAAGCCTAGGTAGTTGACCGTTGCAGTGGTTGGAAATTTAAGGTGGGGCTTTCCGAGCAGAGCTTGTCATTGGCCAGTGACGTACATGACCGACCGCCGGACGTCTAAAACCTAGGAACACGATTATTATCTCCGCCGACGTAGGTCGCGGCGGAGGTAATGTTTTCACCCATGTGTGGGTAGGTGTGTGTGGATGTACATGTACTTCTGCACTTTGTACAAGATATCTCAAAACGTTCTCCACAGATTTGGATGAAATTTGCTGAATATGTTGAGTTTGCTACACGAAACAATCGATTTTGATTTTTATGAAGATCTGATTTCAGGAAAGCGCAAGGACTATATCTAACGTTTCTAACGTTATTGCAGATCAATGAGCTAATAAGTAGAACCGATAGGGGCGCACTATTATGACCTGTTATAACCTCATGTTTTCATCACGTTTCAAGAACCGTTGGTGGCTCAGCGGGTTAGACGTACGGCTGTCACGCCGTAGACCCTGATTCAAATCCAACAGCAAAAGAGTTTGCGAATGGGGAATGTATTGCCTTTGACAATTATTTGTGCGTGTGTGTTTTATCAAGCAAATAATGACGCACAATCCAAACGGCTGCATTGTTAACATGCAGTCTCCTGATGATGGCTAGAGTTGAGAACAAACCAACCGGCTCTTCTCAGAGCCATCACTTCTTCCAAGAAGAGATCATTACATGGTGTCACCCGAAAGAACCCAATTATATCTATCTCCACTATACAAAGCCTCAAATCATACAACATGCGTGCATGGAGCGCACAGGTTTTTTGAATCATGTATTTCAATGCAAGCAAAGAGAGCATGTTTGCATGTAACTATATACATTACATAGTTTGATTTTAATACATAGGCCTATTTTACTTTCACACGACTTAAGTTCAACCATGGATATGATTTGTGAGGTTCTAGGTCTAGGCCACGACTCAAAGTGAAAGTATAATATTAGAAGTCTCTTATATATAGCGCATTACACTGGGGAATATACAGCCTATTATGTGCAACCTTTATTGGCGCTATCAATCCCGCGGTCAAGCTTTTCAGGGTTATGTCAACCTCTTTCCCGTGGCTTTCCCCGTGGAACGGGATGATTTGAATATCCAAATATTGGAGATTTAAGCTGTGTTTTGCGTATTTTTTTGAAGTAACCAATCAACGTTGAAGATAGTCTGGTCTTCTGTCGTACCATTCAAGGAGTTTCATTGGATACGTTGTGCTGAAGATCTGACGTCACGCTTCGAGGTGGCTCGCGCGCTAGCTACCAATCAAGGTCAAAGTTGAACATCGGGAAAACATAGCACGGCCAGGGCCTGGCGTAATTCACGCGCCTTAGCTCAAAGCGTGACGTCAGATCTCCCAGCTACATCTTGTATTGCTGTTAAGTCAGCTCACACAACTCTAGCTACGGGCTAGCCAAACTGTACCATAGCCCACATGTTTTTAGGTGTTCGAGCTAGAGCGCGAACAACTATAATAATTGTAATTGTTCCGTTTTTTTTTTGTTTTTTTTTACTTCTCCTTCTTCTTCTCCTTAACTCTTCTCTACATCGAAAGTGCAAGTTAACAATTTCACACAACCTTGAAACTTCACACATATAAAGACCTTATCATGTAGATGAATCTAGACGTTGTTACGTCAGAAGTTGTTACGTCATGATGACGTCATCAGGTATAAAAAATGACCATTTGCTATCGACTGTATATCAAAATATACTAAAGCTATGATGTTCATAATCTGGGATCTGATAGATCAAGGCTTAGGCAACATTTGAAAAGTTAACGTCAAAATCGTCTGACATTTGCTTCCGGTCGTACCGGAAGGTCAAAGTTTTGATTTGTTTTTTTTCTTCAAAATTCCTTTTCTGGGCCAAAATCCCATTGACTTAACACACACCAGACACTCGTGGTTCTGGGGCCCATTTAGGCCATAATACGTGGGTCATTTTTGTGTTCGTTCGTGCAACACAGAAGGGGATTACTTACTTTTTTCACTATATAAAGAAAATGCTATAGTAATGTCAAATTCACTTATCCCCAGATGTATTTTGTGCACATGGTCGAGAAAATGACGAAAAAATTTCCGTAATTCATTGAAAAATCATGATAATACCCAATCCAAAATCTGTCCCAACTTCAAATCCAGTACGCACAATCTGTAAATACTAATTTCAAGTTGGGCTGTTATTCTGAGTTGGGCCACATTCCACATGTTGTCAACAAACAAGATGGCAGGCACTCCCAACGTGTGACGATGTGGGAGTAAAAGTCAACGTTTTTCAGACTTTTTGTGTGTGATGCACATAGTACCATCAACAAAAAGTAGGTTCATTGAATTTAGCAAGGATTCGTGGAGTAAATTTGTACGTTTTGGAACCAAATGGACAAAATTTGACTGCAGAGAAGGAGAAATTGCACGGAGTTCTGCTATCAATCTCAGTATTGATTTTCAAGATGAGCAAGAATGTTTGAATGCACAACCCTACTCGGACCATGTTGGGTATCGCTGACTGAGTGCTACAAACGTTTCTGTGACATCAGTAAGGTCCGGCCGGAGAAAGGAGGAAACAGCCCAGAAGTTGAAAGAAGTGAACAACACAGGTTAGATTTTGGTTTGTGATAATTTTTGGGAGGTGTGGGGTGGGAGTATTTAGGCCTTTTCAAAAAAATGAAAATGGAGCGAAGGGAAACAGGTTAATGAAATGAACTTGGCCCTGCACCTACTCATATATTTCAGCAATCCTTTTTAAATTTTATGTTGAACATATCTATTCATTTTAAAGTTAGTTTGCTGCCCAGCCACGGGACGACCATAAATTGTTTTCAGTGAAATGTACCAAGTTTTACTTATATTAGGAAAGGGAAAAGCATATGGTAGAATTATTTTCCAAATATTTGGGGGGGATCTACTTCATGCAAAAAATCCCCTGAAGCACTGCGGCAAGCGTGGAGTTGTTTCCTCCTGAATCACAAAGAAAACCTTTTTTTTCAATTTTTTTTTAAAAAGGTTTTGGTATGCACATAGTTAACTTGCTGTGCATACTTATTACTTGACTGAGTATACAGGCTTTTTGACTTGGGGGATCGGGAACAAGTTGACCCTTTCTGTTTTTCCATTACGACTCATTTTATAATTTGTCTATTTGGGTTGCTGAGTAATTTGTGCACCCAAACGACATCGACAGGAAATTATGTTGTGCACATGTTGATTAAATGTAATTAAATCACAACTACTCTTCGAACGTTAGTTAGAATGCCATTCTTTGAATCCAAGATTTGTGAGTTCAAATCCCAGTGAGAATTTTTGGTAATTTTTTTTTACAAGACCAATCTAGAAGCTAGCTCTGTTGGCTTAATAATTCATGGCTTTTGAGAATTAAAAAAAAATGCACTGAAAGAGCAATCATCCATTTTTGATAATAGCAAACAAATAAATACAGTGCTGCCTATGCTCTGACAGTTGGGGGGGGGGGGCAGAAGATGAGCAGGGTGGGGAGTCTATCAATTAAGAGCATTTTGTTTAATCTGCTACCATAACAATTTTGCACTCATGTTTAGGGCTTGGCAAGACACTTTGGATCAAATTACTATAATTATCAGGGCTAAATTGATAAACCAGTAATAGGTAATAGATTGTAGACCATGCACGGATTACCGCACGGGCAAACTGGGCACGTGCCCCGGGCCCAGGAGCCAATAGGGACCCTTGGTTTTAAAAAAAAAAAACAGAAAAAAAAGCATCGTACTAGTAGTATTATGCGCGTGTATGGGCCCGTGGTGAATTTGTGCCCAGGGCCTGTGCTCATGATGATCCGTCCATGTTGTAGACTGATGACTTTCCACTGGTACGTGCCTGCTGCTGGCTAGACAGCAATTTTTCATTAATTGTCCTACATCGTACATCTCACTTCTTGTGTTATCGGGTATTTTTTCTTTCTTTGTTTTGTCCATATGTCACATGATGTGACTCTGCTGGGTTTAATTACATCTGACTTTGTCATGGGCTGAGAGTTGAAATCAGAACATTATAATAAATATTTTCTTTGATAAACTATGTTTAATGTTAAAGTTGAAGTGAAATAATTCTTTGATTGATACAGTACAATTTAGAAGTGTATAAAATGAAATGTCACATTCACTGTATAATGAATATATTTTTATTTTTCTCTTTTCTCACAAACCAGGCACCAGCATAGACAAAGACCCTGGAGAATGTTCTGGTTTGAGCAGTGTTGATGACAGCTATCAGCGTGAGCTTAGATCTTCTGAAGGAAAGAGGGCAAGACCATGGATAAGAAGACACATGTTCCCAGATGAGTGTTTGTTATGTAATGGGGCAAAATATCGCAGAGATCGTGTGTCAGGGAAAAGATCATTGGTAAGGTTAATAAAATGTGAGCAGGTTAAAGGGGGTCAACTTCTGACAGCTGCCCGCAAAAAGGAAGACACAATTCTCCTTCAGAAAATTGATGGCCAAGACTTGGTCGCCCAAGAACTTCAGTATCATCCCGAGTGCTACAAAGCATATACAAGATTCATTGGCAAGAAGAGCAGACCCTCACCCAATTCAAGCTGGATATGAGGATGCATTTTCGGAATTCGCTGATGATGTGATCCGACGGCGCCTCATTCAAAATAAGGAAATCTTGACATTGGCAAGGCTGAATAAACTGTTTGTGAGTAAAATCAGAGAAATCCATGGCATCGATGCTCCATATCACATGGAATTTAAAGAAGCGACTTCAGCAGACCTTTCCTCAGTTGATTTTCATAAGACCTTCAAACCGAAGAATGAGTGACATAGTTTTTACAGAAACATTGTCTGCTGAGGACCTTGTCGAAGATTTGTTGGAAGAATCAACATCAGGTGATAGCTCAATAGAAGATGACAACAGCGCCAACATCAGCAAGGATGAAGATGCACCGCCAACTCAAAGTCCCAATGCAACTTCCATAAGGGAATTGTAAATCCACTGCATTTGTGTATCACAAGGATAATTGATTCGGCGAAGTGATAATATCTAAAATGATAAAACTGTAACTTCTTGGCAGACCACAGTGAAAATTTAATTGAAACTAACAAAGAAATAAGTAACATCTTCAGATTGGCTGTTTTTTGTTTAGCCTAACTCTTACCAAAACAATTTGCCATCCACGACATGTTTCTGACACAACTGAAAGGAAATTTGGTTACACTGTACATATAAGTCCTTTCTAATGAAATGAAAAATATGTGCCATGACATGCATACAGTTTTTTTTTGTCTGTGCTGACATCAGATCACAATTGTATCAACTGCAAAAGCTTCACCCATGTAATTTTGCTCATTTTGATCATTTTTCTTTTCTGTTTTGAAGGCTAGAGCAAAATGAATTTTTTTATAAAAAACATTATTGAGGAGGGTTGCTGGGTAGGGGCTTTCACAGTAAAATTTTGTTTAGAAAAAAAAAGGGTGAGGGCTACATATTTTTGGTGCACCCATCTGGTCTTGTGTTTGGGGCTTGGCTTGAAATAACAATCATGCATACCCTCCCCTCCCCCAAATGTTTAGCCAAATTTGAAAGTTTACAAGCCCGGCATATATTGGATATAGGCTTGCTACTGATTACTGTGGTCATGAAAATAAAAATTAAACAGAAAAAAATACAGTAGTATTGCAGCATTTCAATTAATAAATTTTATTTTGCAAACACAAGACATACAGGTAATATTTTAATACTATGTACTGTTGTACTTTTTTTTTATACAAAAAAACAGTGTGTCTGCAGGGAATGATTTTGATGAATAATTAATGCAAAAAGTTTTAATGTCATCATGACATATTTCTATTACCAAATACAATTTTTTTCTGATAAGCAGTTTTCTTTTACCAGTTGAAACCATTCCCCGCTCAGACAAAATAGGTCAAGTAGGTTGAAAACAATTACCATTATGTACAGAGGGATGTAGATGAGGATGTGTGGGTGCAGGGGGCAGATCTCGGGGGAGGTTCCCTCTTTTTGAAAATCAACCATGTATAAAATCAGACATGACATATGTAATTTCTGATGCCGTGTGCCTCCCTTTTGCCCCTCTAGATCTGCCCCTCTAGATCTGCCCCCTGGATAGATGGTGATGGTAGAGATGATGGGTTGGGGTGCAGGTTGCGTGGAGAAGGGTTCCCGGGAGAGGGAGTGGAATGTGCCCAAATCAAACCTCTACCGAATCAAAGCTGTTGCATTCCTTTAAAAACAAAAAGGGTGGGGGTTACACGTCCTTTCAGCGAATCCTTTCTCGTCCCAGTCCCTTTCTTTGCACTCCTTATCTCTGTCCCAGACCCCTGCATTTCAGTATTTCAGTATTTCAGTACAGGGGAGGGAACATTTATATGAGAAAAGAACAGTTGCTAGATGGATATGTCTTTACATAGCTATAAGTTTACACAAACAAAGCAGGTGGGGGGACACCCCAACCCCATCCCCACCCCTCCCCGGCAAGACCACTACACAAGATAAAACTGTCCACCACCACCCTACCCCAAGGCTGCATGGGCAAACACCACATTTCATTATGCTTGAACTTTTGAAGCATATCAACATGGTACAGTGCTTAGTGCATTGCATATGCAGCCTATTACATTATTCATAAGTACAGTTTTATTAATAACTCTCAAAAAAATTAATGTGCAGTTTTCACGCTTGGGGATAAGCTGTTTTGGATTCAGATACATATTAGCAGTTAAATATTGCTACACATGGCATTGGCACCAACTAGATGTTGCATATTGCTGGTTTGAGCAAACTTCAAAGTGTACCTGTACATTTCAAGGTCAGGTGCATTCTCTTATGTCCACCAGGTTTGTAGTTTGGATTTTGTGGGATCTTGTTACATTCAGCAAGGTACCTGAATAACCGTTATAATTCTGTGCATGAAATCTTTATTGACATTATGACCTTTTCAAAATATTTGTTAATGACGTCATCACACGTTACAGCGCCTTCTAGCGATATCTTTTAACTGTTACTTATTGCGTGCAAGTACTCATTTGACGAATCTTAAGTCACATTTTAACAATGATCACAATTGATGAGGACATCAATTACCGTCACTTCCGAACACCTTGAGTTTGTGCACAAACTCTGAATTTCTAGTTTATAATCATAACCTTAATATTATAATACTAAGTGTAATATGGCCAATGTTCTAATATCATTTTTTTCACATTTTCTTCCAGCGGCAGCTTAGTTCGTATCCCGACGAAAACTAAAGTTATTCGCAATGAAGGGGACCCTCGCATTCATTCTGATTCTTGCTTGTATTGGTAAGTAAAAGTCGAAGTTACCAATTTCTTTTTGGAACGTTCAATAATTCTCGAGAGTTCACGATCACCAGTTCACATCCCGCGCGAACGCCTGCAATCCCTTGGCACACTACCCGCATGCGCGCATGCCACATACTTGATGTTTAGTTAAAGATACAATATAGGCATGGAATCGGTTTGCTAGTTTTCCGAATCCATGCCCTGTTGAAAGTCTGTTCTGATCGTGACTGGGGCATGTCCCTTTAAAACCAAAAGCACGCCCTCACCGTTGGACATTGGACACCCTTACACGTACGGAAGATTGATGCCATCATCAACTTATCGACCAGTTTCATTTAGTCATTAATTTACTATGACATAATGGCATAACTTTGTTTGCTTAATTTAATTTCACAAAACCAGTTATTGAATATTTATGAAGCCCGTTATGACGACTGAATAATAACGGGGAAAACAAAAACAAAATCGCTTGTTTCTGGAAATTTCCTTTTCTCGCAAACTCTTGTATATTTTTAATCACGCAACCAGGGGATCGGGGAGGTGGGGTTCATAGTGCGCGTTATTAAAAGTAAACACAAACTAATTGATATTCTCAGGCGGTAGCCAAGCTCTACAATGTTACCAATGCATTGGCGGCAGTAGCTGTGCAGATCCGTTCACCAGTTCAACTAAGATAACCTGCCCACCAGTCGTTGGAACGACTCCAGCTTGCTCGGTGAGTGAAGACATTATAATATTGTTCGAAGTATAATCTGCCTGGAAAAGAAAAAAAGGAGGAGGAACACACATAATCTTCACGCTTTCCAAGACGACCGAGGACCTCTACTGTTCCCTTTGTATTGTTCCCGTTGAAGCAATCTCCATTGGTTTTGTAAACCGAGGTATTTCCAATTTTTTTCCCTTTATTGTTATCGTAGTTCCACAGTATTTTCTTTTTCATTTTCATTAGAAAGTCAAAGTTGCTGGGAACGTTATACGTTCATGTACAATCTCTGTCGGATGTTCAGGATGCACCGTTGCTGACGACGATAACGCTGTCTGTTGCTGCACGGGTGAGCTTTTGCAACGGAGCGAGCACTCAGGCTGTCAACTATGTTACCCTCGCTACTCTGATGATCATGGGAGTGTCCTCGCTGCATTGTAAACAACCGCCAGCTACCAGCACACTCTTAAAACTCCATGTCAGAATTGATCCAGAATACTATGGGTCCACAGGCCCCTGACCCATTTAGGGTCAGATTGACCCTTTAGGTCAGGATGATCCGGATCAGGGTCAAATTGATCCGGAGTCAGGTCGAACGATTCTGATATGGATTCTTTCTGACTCTTTGCTGGATTCGTCTGACCCCAGAAAGGGCCTCCCAATACCCTTTTCTTGGTCAGTGACCCAAATGTCTTCAGAGTGTCAACGACCAGCACATGGGTGCTAGATATGTTGGCTTTGAAAATTAGCAACTGGCTTCTTTAATTAAGTTAAGGTTCAGATCATACAAAAAAACATGGGCGGTTCTAAGATGGGTGTTAAAATATTTTGAATTGGTCACAGCGGTTTTGTTTTTGAAAAGAATTGACTATCACAATGTACGTTATTTATTTATTTATTTTATTTTATTTTTTTTTTTATTTTTACTTTTTTACAAACAAACGCCAATTGCGGTAGAGACATTAATTGAGTTGGCTTTGGCCATTTTAACTTCATGGATGCTGTATTTTCAAAAATGTTTGCATTTTATTTTGTGCACAACTTAGTGGATGGCAGCCATTTCGTCCTGATTCATGAGCTTGATATCTGTATCATTTCCTTTGTGTTACATTATTCAGTACATGGCATATCGAAAAGAAAGGGAAGGGGTCACACTTATCAGTTAAAATGTTTCCTTCGCCAAATTTGTAATTATTTGTTGTCAGTACAAATAAACCGTAAGTTAATCTACAAACAAACTCGTTACCACTACCCTTACTTTGAAACTTCTGGCACGCCAATGGCTTTTGAGAATGAATCACAGCTTGTCAAAGTCTTACGGTTATGGAACTCGTTTTAAGATCAGAGGAATCAGTTGGATGTACCCCGTTATAATTTGTCTGACCACGCCCAGACAATTTCACATAGAGTTTCTAACAGAATAAAACTGCTAAGCTTAAGGAGAACAATTTGCTTAGCAGGTTTATGCTAGATGTTACCAACAAAAGGTCACACAAATGTACAGACTTTAGCTGGTAGTCTGTTTCAAATTGCGTAGCAAAGATATTTGCTTAGTTAGCAAATTCTCTGTTACAGATCTATGAAATTAGCCCTGGGCACTCGTCTTCAAATTATTATTTTGTTAGCTGTGGTTTGTAACTCCTCATACCCTTAGAGATATCTAGACACGCCCATAAACAGTATGCAAAATATAGAACTGCGTGTTTTGCTTTTATAACTAAAAAAATATAACCAAACTGTGAACATAACTGATCCATGTAACAGTACTAAAACAAGGAAAACAAAGTGTGCTCTGTTTTTAAATTGATGAGCCTGAAAATAGGTAAAACTTTTGCATGGTGAAGAGGATAAGTAAGACTGATTGAAATTGAAATTCTCAATTGATTAGTAATTAGTTCTGAAAAGAACTGGATGTTACAAGTCGACGTTTCGATCAGTATGCTCTGATCAGCTTCAGGAGGCTGAAAATATTTCAAGCAGTCATGTTCACAGCTGAGTAATGATTAGTTTTGCTTTGCTTTATGTGATTAAACTTAATAATTTAATTTAACAATTTCCACACTATAAGCCCCGGGTCAGAAATAACCTGGATACAGACAAACATGTGCCAGACCCATTTGAGGTCAGACTGACTTGAAACCGGGGGTCAAACATTTCTGTCACAGATTCATCCTGACCCAGATCCGGATCATTTGGACTCTTTGACCCAGTTGGGTCAGTCTGACCCAAATGGGTCAGGACACATGTTAAGCCTTCTCTGGCACCACTGACCCACTGGGATGTGTTTAAGTGTACACGAACTGATTAATGAAAAGCAATGAAAGACATTGCATTATTACCATTTTCCAAAATTAATTCAACGCCTCATCAGCACAATAATTGCTAATTAAATAAAACACCTGGTTGGTGGCATCCTTTGATATTCAATCAGATTGTTCAAACTGTCTTGGTCATAATGTATTGTTTGAGGCTGGAGATTGGCTCTGCCATATCAGTTCATTTTTATCAAAGGAAGGTATATCATTGGTAATGTTGGCAACTCTGCTTCTAAATTTATATGAGTATGCTTACTCTCTTTGAATCAAGATATACATTAAAGGAAGGTACAGCATTGGTATTTTTATAACTTTGTACTTTTATACTTTTAATGTGTTATGAGATTGAATATTTGTTGTCTTTTGACGTTTTTTATTTTATTGAGGTTGCTGTTTTGGCAGCTTTATTCCATTATTTTTCTTAACTTTTATCCTTCTGATTTATTCTCAGTGTATTTTACTTTACGTTTTACTAATGTTTCTAATTTTGACGGCCCTTGAAAAACAGCCTTGGCTGAATGGCAACGTGGCTAAACAAAGATAAAAAAAAAAAAAATGTTGGTTCAAACTGCTTCTGTGAGTATGTTTACCTTTGAATCAAGATATACATTAAAGGAAGGTACAGCATTGGTAATGTTGGCTCAAACTGCTTCTATGAGTATGCTTACTCTTTGAATCAAGATATACATTGAAGGGAAGGTACAACATTGGTAATGTTGACAAAACTGCTTCATGGCCTTACTCTTTGAATCAAGATATACATTGAAGGGAAGGTACAACATTGGTAATGTTGGCTCAAACTGCTTCTGTGGTAAGCACTCTCTTTGAATCAAGATATACATTGAAGGGAAGGTACAACATTGGTAATGTTAACAAACTGTTTCTATGAGTATGCTTACTTTCTTTGAATCAAGATATACATTGAAGGAAGGTACAACATTGTAATGTTAGAAAAATACTCCTATAGAGTATACTTACTTTGAATCGAAATATACATTAAATAATTAACCTGATAAAGATTCACAAACAAATACAAAAATAAGCCAACCACAACTTTTTGAGTTTAGGACAGATACTTTTCATAAATTCAAACTGGATGTTATTTCACTTTTCTTAAAATATTGCAGCATCTTCAGACAGTTTTATTGACTAAGTACGTTTTACATTAAAAATGTACAATTTGATTAATTAATACCAATCATATACCTTACCTTTTACATAATTCTTTTCAAATTCAATAAGTAGAAGTAAGTAACAAAACAGTATCTAACCGATCTGAAATAATGCAATTGAGTGATTGTTATTAAACTTATACAACCATCGCACACTGCTGTCTGTTGACTGGTTCGAGTTGAACGTCTCAAAACCCTAAACCATATACTGATCGGCAGAGAAGGCCCCTTTCCCTTGTGGCGCGCTACCTTGGACGCACACTGGGAGCCAATCAGGCCCAGTTCATGGCGCTGTTACCACAGAATTCCTGCGCTTACGGCGCCATAAAAGCGTGTGGTTCTATGCGCCGTAAGCGCAGAATTCCGCAGTAAGCAGTGCCATGACATTGGGCCCAGAACACACGCCTCGACGCTAAGTTGCAGAGTGGAGTTAATAATATTTGAATTGTCATCTGAAATAAATTAAGAAATTAGCTGTTGCAAACTGATACGCCCTACCAACCAAAGGACCTGTGTTGCAAAATGGAAAATACTTTAGGCATACTTTTAAAACAATTATCTTTGTTTTTTATACCCCTGATAGTGTAGGCACAAAATCTTGAACCCTCACTGACCAAAAATCCCAACATTTGTTACAGTGGCGTAACTGGGTCCAATTTTCATAGGGCACCAGGGAAATAGTAATACAAGATCCATTCGTATGAGTGCAAACGATACGCCCTACCAACTTATTAAAAGGACCTGTGTTGCAAAATGAAAATTACCCACCAGGCCTATTTTTCTAAATTAATTGTCTTCGTGTCTTTTATACCCCAATAGTGTGTATGGCAAAATCTGACCCCACCACTGACAACCTCGACAAGTAAATCCCAACATTTTTATAATAAATAAATATCTAATAAATATTTATAATAAATAAATAACTAAATAATGAATGTTTGTTTTAATTTTTATTTTAAATTTCGTGAAAAATATAAACGTGAATTTCAAACTCATAATTGTTTCCCAAGTTGTGTGCTATACACAACGGGGGTTCTTAAGGCAAAGAAAAATTGTTAGGAAACAATACATAACTAATGGGTGTGTATAATATAACAGAAGATTACATAAAAGACATGCCTGAAAAAGACAACTATAACATGTTCTTTGAGAAGGTTTTGTTTTAAGAGAGGGAAATAATTATTGTCATTACTGCCCCTGTCAATATAAATGAGTTGAAGGAATAAGTGTTCCCCCCCATGCCCAATCCGTGATAACTACCAATTGGCAAGGTCCATCCGTGCCAGGTGGTCATCAAATGTACTTTAAAATTACCATGATAGCCCCTTCTACAATATTTTACCCATTTTCTGGAAGTCGCCAACACGTTGGCAAAGGGATATGTATAGAGGCGGGCTACCATCGTATGGCATAGAGTGAACGTAGTGTCGGTATTAACTACTAGTGGCTACGATTTACGGTTAATAATACGATTGGAGAGAAATGGATTAGGACTGGACCCCACCTACACTCCACCCAATTGATCTCCCTGACACTCCCTCCCAAACCCATAAAGTCCCAATCAGTATAAACAATAAATAAGTTTTAATATTTTAAAAAATTTTTTAAATTTGCGAGAACAACGTGGATTTCGAAGTTTTTGTTTTAAGATTATTTTGTGCTATAGACGATTGGGGTATAAATTAGCTACATAACAATAGGCCAACGGAGGTGTCTCGTCCACGGGTAAAGTAAATAATAAGTAGAAGTAAATAATAAAACATGTATCTAACCGATCTGAAATAATATATTACCGGTGATTGTTAATAAACCTTTTACAACTTATCAAACACTGATTGTTCTGCTGACTGGTTTGAGTTGAACGTCTCAAAACCATAAACAACCACCACTAATCTCCCCAAGAGGGCGCCGCTTCCTTGTTGCGCGGTACCTTTGGACACGCACGCGCACTGGGAGCTTATCAGAACACGCTCTTGACGCGGAGTTGTGAAGTGGAGTTAACATTGTCATCTGAAATAAAATAAGAATTAGCTGTTGCAAACTGATACGCCCTCCCAACCAAAAAGTGCGCGACTTGGTGTTGCAAATGGAAAAATCTGGCCTATTTAGGCCTACCTTTTCTAAAAAACACTTACCCCTCACCCCAACACACATACACTTGGACAACTCCCTTCCTCGACTAGTAAATTCCGTTTGCGTATAATAAATAATATTATATTTTTTAATTCAGAAAAAAAAAGTGGAATTCTTTGAAGTCATAATATTGTTTCAAATTAGTGTACAAGGGGTATCTGGGCACCAAGAAAATTGTTAGAAACAAAAATAATTATCATTTAAATGATAGCCCGCCCACACTATTTAACCCATTTTCTGAAGTCACCAATACTTTGGCAAAGGGGATATGTATCCGCTCAGTGCACATCGTAGCCCTCTAGCGGTGAATTTGCACCCAATATCTGGATGACAGCCACTTTTGCGTCGTGTGAGCGTTGTGCGTACACTTTATGTGCGTATGTTATGGTACTAAGCGCGCGTCTACTTCTGTTAGAGAATGAACGCTGGAGATATTCCGCGCGTACGCACATCAACTGCAAAATATACGCCAAACGCGACGCACTATCGTTGCCCTTTCGTCCACAGTAGTCTCACAACATGTGCCCCTAACATTAACAGCTTCGCGCACGGTGCCAATAAAGGGCGGGCCACCATCGGCAGGAAGTCGGCAATACGTCGATCGGCTCGTATGGCATAGAGTAGAAGCGTTGTGTTGGTACAACCAGTGGCTACGATTTATTAATACGATGAGGAATGGATTAGGACTCACCCTACCCCACTCACCCAATTGACCCCCTGACGCCCCTCCCGGTCCCCAACCAATAAATCCGAACATTTTGTATAATAAATGAGGGACAAAACCGGATTTTCCACCGTGCCACTGCGCTTGATATTTCCTCGCGGGATGGATAGGCCTTACACAGCGCAAGACAGTGGCCTTCATTACTTTGTTCATAACCATTACGATCCTTACAAAAAAGAAAATAGAAAAGAACAGAACTGAGAATTTATTATTGTAATGAATTTTATGAAATAAAACAGTACCCGAAACCTAGCTATTATAAACATGGAAGATCGTTAAGTAAGTATTATTAAAGACTGGCATTTGGTTTCGGGTACCTGAACCAGTAAAAATTTGGGAACCGGGTATTGAAATCAGCGGTAATAGAAAATACGAGAGTTGGAAACTCTACGATACACCACAGTTACAGGATTATGGCCTCTATGGGCCACTGTACTGTTATGTATGATTTTTGTTGAGAAAAATACCGTATGGACATGGATACCAGTTTACAATAGGATCAATTTACCACGTTTCGTACACCAGTGAGTGAAATTGTTTGTAACATGTGGTTCAGTCAAAGTTTGATCGAAAGCATTATTTAAATTAGGCTACAAAATAAAGACAATTTTTAAGACAGTATGCCCTAATTTGCTTTTTATGGTAATTTCTTGTCCTATGTTTCGAATTGGACAAATACATTATGATGAAAATGACATGATCTGCATGTTACTGATTAATATTCAGTGGAGACCTTCCTGGTAACCGTTAACTTTGAATGTAAATGGGTCAATAGTGCACACTTACCAGCGATATCGACTGTCGCTGCTTGCGTGAGGGTGCCCCAACAGGTCGTGCACGGAGCGGATGCCAACACCATGTCCAACTTTTGACACCCATTATTTGCTTCTTCCTCCAGAAAATCAAGAAATTCCCAGCCAATGGCAAGACAGGTATCGTGCGAGGTGCGCAGAACCAACCTGCTTCCAATCAGGGTGTAAACGTACGACGGTCAGACAATATGCGACCATTGTTGCTATGGGGATGTGTGCAACGGCGCAGACTCAATCACCTTTGACCTGATCATCATTGTTTCATCGTTGAGTGTTGCCAGATGGATATCTCGTTGTGTCTAGTCTTGAATAATTAAGCTTTTCTTTCTAATCTCCCGCAATTAGCAACAAACAAGATATTATGTTTGGAGTGGCAGTTCCTGACAACACACTTGTCACTCCTTTTATTTAACAATTCTCCAATACAGAAATCCGTAAGTCATTTTGATATGGTAAGACCAACAATTTTTCATTATGAATAATTATACAACATAACACGCATGTAATTAAGAAACAAACACGAGAAGGCGTATTGCCCGAAATTATGCCAAACTACACACGCAGATTACTCGTCAATGCGACGTACATGGGCACCAGACTAAAGCTACAGCTCCGAGTCAATGGTCACCAAGCTAAGACCAAGCTCCAAGCTAATTACTTGTCAATGCGACAAACATGGGCACCAGACTAAAGCTCTCAGCTCCAAGTCGATGGTGCTATCATGACTTTATATGCTATCGGTCCAATAGCGGACACATCCGCTACCAATCCCGTAGCGGACCTGTGCATCAAGTTCTAAAGAGTCAGCACACACGCAACCCCTACGCTTGCCTGATAAAAAACCCGTGGAAAAACTAGGAGAGAGGACGTGTCTGGGAGTAGTCATGACTCAAAGTGCCCAGGTCACCGAAGGCTAATGCGATCCTACCACACATGTAACACTGCAAAGAATATGTAGCAACCTACTCGGCTCATGTAACGCCATGTAGTGTGTCAGGGAAGCCGAAATAAACAAAACTGCAAGAATACAATATTTTATATAACCCGCCTAAGCAACGCTTGATTGCCCAGGCAGAAAGTTACACCTCAATCTAATTGCTTACGAACCGAAAAGGAAAGTGTTTCTCTTCTAACAAAAGACTCGAAAAGAAACATATTTCCTTTCTACATCTCCCGCACCATTAACAACAAACAAGATATTATGTTTGGAGTGGCAAGTTCCTGGACCAACATACACTTGTCACTCCCCGAAGCGCAAAGAGCAAGCGAGATCATTGAAATTAGGAGACCCAAGGATGAACTTAAGACAATTCTAGAATTGATACAGTCCTTTACATACATATCTTTTCGCTGTCTCGCTTGCCATAAAGCGACTGTGAGACTTGAAAAGTCGATCAGGTACCTGCATTGGCTGCGGCTGTAGCGCCGCCAGACCTTAGGCTATGAAGACCATACTAAACTTCTTTTATTGCTTTTTAAAACCGACACTTTCGAGTTTTTCTAGAAAGATCTCTCTAGCCCTTGTGTAACGCTGAGAGCGGTACATTGTTTGCTCTTCAAGGCAGACCCATTGGGAGTGAGGGCTGGAATTAAATATAACTGAGTCCATTGGACTGAACAAACCACTATTCTCAATAGATACAATTTCAGTCGTTCATGAGGACAAAAGCTCTGAGAAGGTTTTGCAATGAAAACCGTATTTCCCTGACGAAATTGATCCTGTTTTACACTTCTCCGATAAAAATGGTCAGAAGTGGTAATCAAATAATTCTAACATCCACATCTCTTTATGGAACGTAATTTTCGTCGTATCTAAAGAAAAACCTGAGAAAGCTTAAAAGACACATAGTCATAAATCTCAAATTTGATCAGGGGTGCTGATGGCTTTCCATACATATTGTTTTAACAGAAGTAGGATACCACATTTAAAGTTGCTCTTTTCGCATTTTTTTGGTTTGCAAGTGACTCTGCGAGCAGAATCTCTGATTGATTTTTACAACCCTAGATTCGCATGGGTTAAACAATCCGCAATTTGAACAAAAACTATATATCCAACTTATGGCATATTGATACGCTGCATCAATGTTTGCAGGTGAACTACATTGTCTGGGATAAGGAGATCAAGTATAAGAAAAATATAACGGGTCACACTGGGAAAGGTTTCACACTGGATACAATTCAGTCCATTCCCTCCATCTCATATAGGCATAGCTGTACTTTCTCGTGGGTCACGCATTTAGCTCTGGACGCAGTTAAGGTGTTAGCTTCAATTGATTGAACAGCGCTTTCAGAGATGGATGCGGATAAGAGCTTTCCTGGCCAACACAGAGACTATGGCTACTTTCTCGATATCTGAAAAAACAATAGCCATGTAAAGAAAAATATATCGAATTAAATTAATATTTTAAGTTCCAATACAAAAGAACGTTAGAAATAAAATGGAGAATTACAGAAAACTGAGGAATCATACTTGACCGGTTGAAAAAAATCCGGTTAGTCGGACATACGCCTCTACAAGATCAATAGCTACATCTATTGTTCATATAACTTTGGCTATTAACGGCCAAGGCGCTGTGCCATTTAGGCACCACTAATGTACCTGAGCACTCTGTATAGATGCATGAATGCAAGCAGTTGCCAGATCATACAGACTTGGGGGAACAAGCCAGCTATTAAATTTGTGTAATCCATGGGCAAACGCACCAATACTTCAGAGAAAACTGCAATACTAAAGTTGTGGTTATTTCCGCAAAGCCATCTAATTCATATGGGCCCCATCGTCTGTTAAAAGAGTAAAGATCCGACTGAGAAACGCCCCAGTCATGCGGCAGTCCACAATTCTGTCATGGATGTGGTCTGCTTTGTCATTGAGGCTGCGTGGGATCCGCATTCCGGGAAAAATATTAAATATTTTCTCAGACAAAACGTCACTATGGATAAAACCAATTTTTGCAGATCGACCTTTCATGCTACCCGTCGACAAGATCGTAGCAACATTCTGGTTTGTCATTGTACCATTAAATATAAGTATTTGTTAAATCGTCAGCCCTTGATATTAGGGTAATAAAAACAGCCTCGAGTTCTCTCCAGGCCGACCTCTTTTTCTGTTCGACCGGGGAGAATACATCGTAAGTAGGGGTGATCGTCAACATTTACAATGTACCTCCGCATGCATATTGAGAAGCGTCACTAACAACCCTTGTTAATCTAGGGATTACTCTCTGTAGGGAGACTCCGTTACATTTTACAACAGCCGTTTTTTTCCAAAATTGCAATTCACGTACAAACCAGCGTCATCATCGTGCAGTGGGCCGTCCCATGCACGCCTGTTCGCTATCAGTACTTGTAAGGATGACTTAGTCATGAGTATTGCAATGTTTCCAACGCCAGTGTCGAAAGACATGCGACCAAACGACCGGACCAATTGTGCAACAAGCCCAGCTGTAACACTAGCATTAGAGAGGGTCGTTTGGATAAGTGAATCTAACATGACCAAAATATCAGTAATTTTCGATAAGGGAACGCTGAAAATAGTAAACCGCTTTGTATCTATAACCAAACCTAACCAGGTGAGACTCTGAATGGGGAACCAATTAGATTTTTGTGCTCATTCACGATAAAACCAGCATTACGCATAAGTTATTAGAAACTGTATCAGCCTGCTTTGTAAGTTGCTGTTCATTTGTATTCTGGGCCACTATACCGTCATCCTAGTCAATACAATACAAATGGCAATACCTAGTCGGCGCTATCGCTTAACTTCTTCAAAGGTCTTTACAATTTAGTGAAAATATGAGCAAGACTGTAGATAGGCCGAAGGGTAGAACCTTAAAAACAAAATATCGACTTGTTTTGGAATTGGAGAAAATTGCCAAGAAAACCCAAGATATTTGCAATGTGGACTACTAAATCTCAACGTGGTTGATATCCTGATTTTTAAGTCGAATGAGAACATGTAGGGAGTTTGGTTCCCAAGTATTGCTTTTGGAATTTTTAGGTCTTCGTATTTCGTTGGTAACAATCCAAGTGCTTGTTTTAACTACTCTCGAAGGTCCAAAATCAATCAAGCATTTTGCCAGAACGATTGGGTGTGAAACACTCTAAAGGGTTAACGACAGTTGGGGAGAAAAACCTCTTTCAACTAAATTATTAACCAGTAATTCAGCTTATGGCAGACTCTACAAAGACTGAATTATTATTTTTTCGCTGAACGATTATTGGTAAGAAAACACGAATTAGGGAATTGATAAAAAATGGCAATTTGTAACTTTAGCTCAATGGTCTGCAAAATAAATTGGGAGGGACTCTATTTCCTCCCAAAAAGGGGAAGAGCTTTAAAGGAGACTACCACGCAAAAGCGCTAACAATTTTGTCGGGACATTAACATTGCAAATCAATACTTTCTCTGAACCCCTTTCTAGATCTGTGAAGAACATCATTGAGAACAGCAAAATCACTTATCTTATCTCATCTACAGTGTATTTCTGTACTCGGTTAAGTTGAGGTTGGGTAGAACTTCCGGGACCGATAGTGCAGGCTTTGCCCAATGTCCTTGCTAGTGCGTCGTCGTGGTGTTGATCTAAGATGGCCGACTTCACTTCTGTAACACCCTCGGCAACGTTAGCGCAGAAATTTGCACTGGGTCAAAAATTCCCTTGCTCTTTTATGTCAGGGGAGCTGAAGCGTGCCTTCTTTGCTTCCTTGCATTTCTGCTCCTTGGAGGCTGTCAAATTTTCTGTCCGAGGTAAGTCATAAGCCCGGCCATGTCTACCGGAGGCGCACCGTTTTCAGCCATGGTGTATGGGTGTGGCGAGGTAGGCAGGGGAGAAAGTAAACCTCGGCGTGTACGCCATGTGGTGTGTCAGGAAGCCGAATAACAAATTGCAAAGAATATAACACTTATATAACCTGCCTAAGCAAACGCTTGATTGCCCAGGCAGGATTTTATACCCCAATCTAATTGCTTACGAACCGAAAAGCGAGTGTTTCTCTTCTAACAAAAAGACCGAAAAGAAACATATGTAGCTTAGGCGCCTATCTGAGTACATTGCATACAGAGAGAATCGGATGGATGTGCTGGTAGCTAGATTGCTATGCTAATTGGAAAAATCATAATTTGTTTTATGAAATAAGAAGCGTCTTGTGGCGATTCGATTCATTAAGGAATTAGTCCATTTTATTAGCTTTCAGAAAGTGCTGTGAATAAAAATTCTAGCTTTGTTTTCCCCTAAATTTCCTGCAAATAGACTCATTACGCATTGACGTCACAGACTGAAGGATCGCCTCATTCAGAGGTTATTTATGTGCGCTGCGTGCGCGTACACGCACTCAGGCGCACAACACAATACGCTCCAGCGATGCATACATGGACCAATATGAGTGACCTTCGTTTGCCTCTGACAGCGCCCGCTTCAGTATGTGACCTCAATGCATATATTACGCGAATTTAGCCATATGATGAACGGAAACAAATCGTATGCTTATAAAGCCCAAAAATAAAGTTTGGTAAAAGTGTAATTAATAACTATGTTCAAGCAAACTTCACTGAGATCGAGGACTGGTTAGGATTCCAAACTGTACAAGTTTCAGCTCAATTATGGTCCTAAACATTCATTTTCTGAGAAAGGATCTGGGAAAGTTCACTTATTACATTTCCGAACACTATAGTACGAACAAAAATTATTACACGGTATCAGTGTTTTGGGTTTCAAAATTCAGTAAAAATCCAGTAATAAATGTTTTTTTTTTTTTAAATTGAAATCAGCAAGTACTCAGATCTTTATGAGAAATCAGAGAAATACAATGTATAACAACCAACCAGTGAAAGTTTAAGCTTATTTCATTGTGTGCTTAATGAGGAAATAGTGAAAATGCATTCAGCCTAGAATTTATTTAGGAAATTATTACTCTAATTAGCACCTCGGAGACATAATATTTTAAAGCGATATTTGATCCATATGTGTGTCAGTACGACCATTGTGACGGTACGAAGTTCTTTTTTGCATGTTTATTTAATACCACAATAAAAAAAGGTTAGCACATTGACTATAGAAAAGAGAAAGAGAAACACTCATAATCAATGATTAAATAATTAATAAGTCCTTAATCTACATGTACTAAGCAGAAAGTAATAAAATTATGTAATAAAGAATTATTTAATAAAAGAAACATCAAATTCTTAGATAAAAGAAAATGTATAAAAGGCTCCTCAGTAGCTATAAAAATAAAATTAAAAAACCTGGTTTAAGTTCCTTCATGGCTATAAGCCTAGTCACTTTATGTTTATAGAGTATTGTGGCTGCCCTCTAGGATTCACATGTACCCTGAGGAGTTTCACTCTGACAAACGGTCTCAAACTTGAGGACTCACACCAAAACGGCACCCAAAATGACTGGTATTCACAACTACAACGATGACAACCTATGCACAACAACAAAAAGATACGCAGAGTCACTTTTGTCTATTTGTCCAGTTGTTGAGTTGTTCATAATTGAGAAGTTGAGGATAACAATCTGGAATTTAATATATAACAAACACACTTATAAGATATCAAGTAATAACCGAGCAATATAAAGAGAATTAAACTATTTCTAAACATGTTAAACTTCAAGTCACTTATTTGCAGACATAAATTAGATTTGTAAATCTCAGAAAAATGCATCTAACTCTCTTATTCTATGTAATGATTCAAGAATATTACTGAATAATGCAAGGAAAATACTGGCTTACCGAATTGGGGTCTTTAAAGTCCAATAAAAGGTGAATAATCTTGAAGAACAAAAACTATGACTACATTGAACTGTCCAAAGGTTTCACAGTGTGATTTCTACAAAATGCACATATGGATGCTGCCCCTGTAGACGTGGCAAGAAATACACTCCAGTCTGTAATGATATGCTCAGGGCCATGGGGACTGGACCCTATAAACCTATGACCTTATGAAGTCACTACAGCTGTCCACCAGTGCAGGTATCACCTAATGTATATTCCTTGCCAGACATGGTACAACTTGGATTCCTGCCATGTAAACACATGTACAGTATATTCAGTAAGTACATATGAGCTAACTGTAGGTCTTACACACACACTTATCACTGAATCACTTTACTATATTGCGCAGACTCATACACAGAGTATATTGTGTCTTCAACTGACACTATATTTAGAAATTAATTAAGAACTGAGTAAATATGGATTAAAAACATATTTTCCTACAATTAATAAAGAGAAAACTAACTAGGAAACAAAATAAACTTCACTGCACACATGCAAGTAGTATGTTAGGAGCAGAAGTTAGTGCACCTACTCAAAAAGATTTTTTAAGTAGTTAGTGCACTTACTCAAAAGAAGATTTTTTTTAGGGGTTTCCCTTTGCCCAGGTTGATGCAGTAATTATGTTGACTAGATGATGACGTCATGAAAAGATAATGACGTCATTGAGAAAGATTAACAGAATGTTGTGGGTAGTAGTAGGGGAGAAATTTATTTAGCTATATCAAATCAAAAAGTATATAAAAATCGAAATAGCACTTAAAAAATTCGAAAAAGTAAAAAAATATATATGTTGCTATAAAACTAAAGATGACAACGAAATATGAAATACTAACACCATCAATGAGCGATGATGTTCATCCTTGTTATTTGATAAAACAGTAAAAATATATAAACTATGATGAAGACGTAAAAATAGTAGTTATTAATAAAAAATCTATCGCGGTGAAGAAGGACAAGTGATTATGATTTTTATTTGAGAAAATTAAAATGGGTTATACGTTTAAAAGTTTAATAGACATTTTAGCGTCTATTCAATCAAAGGTTACATAAGTAGATAACGATGGTTTTATTGTAGAGATGGATCGAACAGAAACAAATACTCGTCCGATGTAGTATTAAATCGCGAAAACTTTTTGAATTTAAATGTTCAAATCAATAAACTGTAATGTAAATTTAAATTCATTTATGCAAAAATGACTCGTACTATAAACGAAAAGTATCTTTTGATAATTTACGTTAAAAAAAACGAACGAATTTATATCGAGACTGTGTATGGATTGGATCATGCGGTGAAAAAAACGAGGGAAATTGACAGCGTGAGTATTAATACGGCAGTTGAAAGTAGATTCAATTGAGTTACCTGACAAACAACGGAAAGAAATTTTATAAATATCCTTATATAGTAGAGTAGCAATTTTTTAAAACTTAAAAAATGTTATGCAGTCAGCACTAAAATTAATTTAAATATGTACTAGTTTAGATTACATTAGTTTTAATAGCGATAATGAATGTCTATACACTACTTCTTTAGAATTGGGTTACATAGACAAAAAACAACAACTGACTTATTCAGCTACATTTGCTATGGTTTTATTTAGCGTTTTATTAAAAATTTTATCTTTAGACAAACAAATACAGTTTTACGCTCCTCTTCTTGAAAACAAACCGTTAAAAATTGTTGTATCGGTAGGTAATTTGGGGAAGCTTTTCGCCTATATTAAAGACGAAAGTTTTTTAGAAGACGACGAAGAAAGTTCATAAAAATTGGAAAACTAATTAACAAATTTGAATTGTACGGTGGCGGTCATATCAGTCGTTTTTACATCTACTTGTGAAGCAGGGATTATAATAAGTATTCTTTTTACAGACAAGTTTACTTTCCTTATAAGAACTTTTTTCCCCGCATTTACATCAACGGGTTTAACCTCTGTTTTAACTGGCAAGGAAATGTATCTTTATTAGAGTTATTACGAATTTCTTCTTCTTCATTTTTAGAATATTTATCTCGTTCTTTCGCATATGAGTGCAAATTCATTTGGGTAACGACACCATCTTCAATTGCTTTTGAGCAACGTGGTTTTCTATCGCATCAGAAGTTTAGATAAAGCTAAAATTTTTATTTTATTATGTTTTTAGCTTTTTAGAATAATTTACGGATTTAGCGTATTTGAGAGCAAAACGCTTATAGCACTACTCCAACCCTAAAGTTAAAACCTTTCTTAAAGCACCACTAACGGGGCAACTTGCTACAACGCTAGCAATACTGGCTATTCCGACACTTCCGCCTTCCATACACCCGTAATCCAGCGAGAGTTTCTACGACAGTACAAGTGTTAATAAAAAAATAAAAAAATTTATAGACAGTTTCACGATGATTTATTTCATTTTGTAATTCTTTTTGAATATTATCTATTTTTTGCAAACGAAATGATGCTGCATTATCCGTCATTGACGGTAAATTTGGATAAAGTACACGTGTTGATCTCTATAGGAGCACCTCATTGTTTTCTATTAATGGTAAAATATTTTAATTTAAAACTTTTTAATCTGTGGGAAAAGTATTAATTGGAATTTTAAAACTTTTATTTCATATCATATTCCCTGCATTCAAATCACCAAAAAAGTAGCTTGAAAATAGATTTTTGCATGATTTTGATAACGATTTGAAAGGAGACATATTACATTCTAAATAACGAGGTTCATTTGTAGCAAATAAAAGTTACTACCTTCAGGAAAATTAATTTGTTTGTTGATTAAACTTTAAAAATCTTTTCATATTCATCACCAATTGTTCACTTTTTACTATAGAATAAGAATTATTTTCACCCATATTCATTTTGCATATAATGAATAAAATAATAAATCTTCAATTATAAAATTTATTTGATGATTCAACCAATAAATTTCAAAAGTTTAGAATTATAAAGATAATTAAAAGAAGAAAAGATAGATTTGATCTAAGTTCACTAGTACTAGAGATATCTTGTTTCTTCAAAGACAAAGTTGTCTCTATTTATACTACTAGGCCTACTAGACAGGAAACTAGCTGACTTTTTTACTTCGACTAGATCCATAAATACTTGCCATATTTATAGTTGTTTAATATAATAAATTTTAATTTAACGGTAAACTTTTAATTTTTATATTATAACAAATTTTTAGTATTTAATGCGCCAAAAAGGTTGCTTCTTAACAAAAACTTTTGAACATTTCGTATTCTAAAACACATTTGATATCTTAAATGTGACATTTCATTATCTATAAAATAAAAATTATTATTTTGCCCCGGAGAAGGAATAGTGTACATAAAGCGTTAACCGTATAATCATTACGCGTAGACGAATGTGAAACAAAATTATTATCTTTTTGTAAAATGTACAAAGAGAGCAGTACGATGGCGCTTCATTAAACATGTATAAAAGGGTAGTTAGTCATAGCCCACCATCCTAGTAATACGATGTTGTATTTTTTTCAACTAGAGGTACTGTTTGTAAAATTTCATCTCTGTTTAAATATCCGGGAAATGTTCATAAATTTCAATAGAATGATGTATATACAATTTCACCTCTCTTTCTACACTTAAGCTACACTTATTACTGTTAGAGTAAAACAAGCTGACTTTTACTTCGGAACTAGGACCATAAATACCTCGCCATATGTTATATAATTTCTATATTTAAAATAATTTTGAAAACCATGATTATTGTATGTTTTGCACTAAGTAATCTTATTGAGAGGTTACCTTCACGATTATCAATATTATCATATAATTGAACTTCTCTACATTTTTCGAATTTCTAATTCAATAGTATGATGCATTTTATTACTAAAAAGTTATAATAATATGTAATAAAATTACGTTTCCTATTAGCTTTCACAAAAGTGATTTTACATTTACATATACACAATCTGGAAATTTTAACGCACCAATTAGCTTTGTTAAGCTAATGAGATTTAACGAGTATAAATATTTACTTTGGCGAGAATGATTTTTTACTACACATTTTCTGATAATGTTTTTAGCAACTATAAGTTACCCTAAAGTTAATAGTCAAAAAGTAGTTGATGATTGGCATCATAATCCATTAAAAATTTTATCAAAATCAAATAAATATTTACGACGTATTGTGCAACAACGAGTTGCGGAAGTAGGTTATCAACATTTAAATCATTCAAATATGATGCTAGTTTCGTAGTTTTTTTTCGATTTCACGTATATTATCAAATTAGACGATTGCTAAAAGAAATGAGCTTGTCCTACATCTCTTCGCTAGAAAATTATTTTAACGCGTTTGATAATAATAATATAGACATTAGCGCGTATAAAAGACTATGTAAAGATTCTTTAATTTATCAACTTTAAATAATTGGAAACAACAAGTCGGATATGTTACAGCGATTCGGATTAGGTATCGCTTATTGGTGGCGAAATATTGGTAAAAGATACGAACCTATATGTCAAAAGTATATATAAAAATCGAAATAGCACTTTTTAAAATTGAAAAGTAAAAAAATATTATGTATATAAACTAAAGATGACAACGAAAAGATTAGGAAAGACTTGTTCCTTGTGAATGGCTTTAGTTGGAAAAACAGAAAAGTGTTGTAGTGAATAAATTAACACACTCTAAAAAAAATCCCGGTCAAATCTGACCCATACTCCGGAGTTGGATAGTGACCCGACACTTTCCGGAGTCAGGATGACCCGAAAAGTTTGAGTCAGATTATTTGACCCGGAAAACGGACAACAATAATCTGACCCAACTTTACGGGTCAGAAATATGACCGGAAAGGGTCGGGTCATATCCAACCCGAACCAACTTAGGTCAGATTAATGTTGACCCGGATTCGGGCTCTAATGAGATAAGCATGTTTCTTCCATGTATTAGAGAAGCCTTTATCTGCATGGCAAACAATCAAATAAAACTAATTTCTTGTTTTTTTGCGTAACATTCAGCTGAAACTGTTAATTTCTATAGTAAATTGCCATAAATTAAGTGCATCTTTTATTAAGGAACACATGCTTACTCCTTGTTAGGACGGCCTAGGAGACAGCACAATGTAATTTGAAAAGGATAACTGTAAAATGAAAAGAAACAAACAATAATGAAATGATCTTCCGATTGTTATATATTTATTTCTCTTTAACTGTTTAAAATACATACCATAAATAGTCATTTTAAAGTTATTGTTTAAAGGTGGCAATATCGTCACGATCGGCAGGACATGGAATCAGAGTTCAGTTCTAGATTAACTCAGTGACTGAAAATAACACTCACATGATAAGGTCATAATTATTCGCGTTGTTGGATGGCCGAATGAGCCAGTAATTTTCAGACACTGTGTTCATCTTCAACTAGGACACTGATTCCATGCCCTGTAGAAAGTCTGCTCTGATCGTGACAATACTCGTCCCTTTAATATCTTTACAATTCAATTTGTGTTTATGGAATTGATGGTCAGTACTTAGGTTGAACTATCCCAATGCTCGTATAAAATAAAAATGAACGCAATGAAGACTGGGGATGTTTACTAATGTTTACATGGCCCAATCCCAGGGATCTCACAGTCAGTAAAATACATTTTACTAGATTCCACCCAACAGATATTGTTTTATAATAATTAATAATTTGTGGGATTTTAACCAGTCAAAAACAAGTCCTCAGTACTATCATTGTTCTAACATGTTAAAAAAATACACTGAATAACCTAGATGTGTCTTAAGGTCCTGAAAAAACAATTCTATGAAGGTGCAGACTGCCACAGATAGGATAGGTCTATAAAATTAATTTGAAACATACATTAACCCCTTTGAAGAATAGATCAACTTCAACTCCTGCCATTGGATTAAAAAAGTTATACAGACTCTGACACACTGTAGCGGTAGCACAAGTGGCTGTTTGTGTGACACATTTGTATGACAAGGGTTCAATATTTCCCAATCTGGAGTAAAAGGGTACAAAAATGGGGAAGGGTTTAATATTTGTGTCTAGTTACGATATGATGGGCTGTATACAACGACATGTACAATTTTACTAAATAAGATACATGTATATTCAATATATTCCGATACCGATGTATATAATGTTGAAGTTTTTCTAGAAATTGAAATTCTAAATTGTTATTCATAATTATGATTCTGCTAATACAATTTTCAGCTTAGATGGTGATGATACATCCCCAAGAATTCCAAGGCTTACAAAATGATGGCTAATTAATCCTTATTCAATGTAAAAAGAAACAATAAACATTTTAAGCTTTTTTCAATGCATGCTAGGAATTGAATGACAAAAATCTTTAAAAATTTTGGGTGCACCATGAGGCCTATGCCTGTTACTTCAAATGATTTGCATGCTACAGGATTTGTCACCAGATTCCCAAAATGCACTTTGAATGCAATAGGTTATTAACAGCCCAATCCTTACCGGTCAATAAATGACTTGGCATCCTTTGGTGGCATCCTTGGTGCATCCTGTGGTGGCATCTTGTAGTGGCACCCTGTAGTGGCATGACTATGGTTCCCTTTTTGCCCTTAAACCCGCCTTAACTCTGATGGTGAAGATGGAAGGAACAAGGTTGCCTCACTGCAAACCCCGTTTGGATTATCTGTGGACAGTAAAATAATTGAATAAGAAATATTTTCAGTGACGAATGAATGACTTTAAAATAAATTGACTATTTTAAATATTTTAGCCACACAAAGGGAAGTCCCCAATTTTGTAAACATTTTTGTGTTCAAGTCATTTTAATATTGAGGCGGAAAAGTATTACAATAAGCCCACATTTATTATGACTCTAATTAAACAAGAGAAACTTGTTTCATATTGGTTATTTTATACATTCGGGAGTATTTTGTGTTTTACAAATTATTTACGGTAGCCGGGTATCCGGTTCTAAAATATAAACCAAAAACATCTGTTTAAGGAAATCACCCAGTTTTGAAATAAAATTATGTGAAATTGGATGTTTCATGGAGACTTCTTTTTTTTTTATGATCGGTTGTTAATTGCGAAAATGATGATTTTATTAAAAATTTTTGCCGTCACGCGCGAGCCATTTTTTGCGCGATGTTTTATTCATCCGGGACAGTGACGGAATGATGCCCCAACAACCCGAGCGTGCTTTTAGCTGTATGGTCGCCAGCACAGGGAGCCCACTCGACCAGGCAGCTGCACGTCCCCGATGTTTCCACGTCCATTGCGATATCGTTATTTCTGTTTTGTAGCTCTTCGTCCGGGAAAAATGGTTCAAAATCGTACGGAATGGCCCTGATTCCATAATTTTGATAACAGATTTCGAAAAACAAAAAAAAAATACGTCGAAGGTGAGAGTAAACACGGAGCTTGTGTTGACCGTGAGAAATGATCGACACAATCGTCGGGCACCTTTCTACCGTGACACTATGTTGCTGATAGGTGCGTCTAGGCGCGATACTATCGCCCCATGTCAGCTACACATACGCTTTTCATTGAGGTGCAGTCAGTACGTCATAATGTCCCGGATGAAAGACATCCGCGCAACAAAATGGCCGCGCGTGACGGCAAAATTTTTAATAAAATCATCATTTCTGCAATTGCAACAACCGATCATAAAAAAAAAAAGTTTTCCCCTGAACATCACACCTTTACATAATTTTTTTTTCAAAACTGGGGTGATGTTTCATAATAATAGTTTTCCACACTTAATCTGCCCATGTTCCCGTTTCTTTCCTTTTTTTTCTGTGGGGGGGATGGATTCATCAAAAAATTTAAAAAATAATTGTTTGAGTGCAGAAAACTTACATGATGTTCATCATCCTGACCCTTAATGTGTAAACTATGTAGATGGTTGACCATGATGTCATAGCAAGCATGATCAACCGTTGATCTGAAATGTAAACATATCATGTATAAACAAAATTACATGTTTTCAAAAAGGGATGAAGAATAATGGGTCATGCTAACAAAACACACTAAGTTAGCAAGCCCCCATGTTATTATCAGGATGATAGACTGATTTAACTTCAGAAAAAAATTTTGAACTTCAGAAAAAAGCCTTTAGTTTAAGTTAGGCATTATAGAATAGAATACATGTGACCTCTTCCTTCCTCCATGATGTGACATTTATTATCTCAGTAAAGGGGTGATTGTTTCAGGCCTACTTTAGCTTAGTAAGAAAAGTGCCAGACCTGCAGCAACCACCACACAAATCACAAGACCACACAAAATATTTACACCCAGTACACTAGTATGACTAGCCAAGTTTACTACTCTAGTAACGTTAGTAGTACTGTAACGTGTGTGTGTGTTTTTTAATAAAAACGAACATATCATGTCCACATATCATGAGAAGACATGATGACCCCCCCATCCATTGTCAGAACAATGACAAATGGGTTGCATACAATAGCTAGCATATATACACATACACTCAACCACACTGACACATAAAATTTATTTACATGGCCACAACATGACCTGCTGCACACACTATGTTAACATTAAAAAGGTTTTGTATAGTCATTATCTGATACTATAAAAAGAAATACATGTATAATAAAAAGTGAGTTTATACCTTCAAATGAAACAAAGTAATGAAGACCCCTTTCCCTTAATTGTGAAATGATTCTCCAACGATCATTGGGACGAAAACGACATCGTATCGTAGTTAAAATGGCGGTTGGAAAAATGTGACCGCGTGACGTATTTCTTTCGTCCAATCAAAATTTGATTGCTGACATGACGTCACCAATAAGAAAATTGACCCAGAATTGGGTCAAATTGACCCCGAATTGGTCAACAATATTTGACCAGCAAAGGGTCAAAGTTTGACCGGAGTTTAAGAGTGATGGCGCTGTGTTTTTCGGGCACATATGTTGCGTATGGCAAGGGCAATATGAGACTGTCGCAGTAAAAGGTGTGAAAGGGGTACAAAAACATCAACAAATATATGTTCAAAATGTAATATTATTTTAAAGATGCATATTTAACTCTGTTGACGGTCAAGTAAAAAAAAAATATAATTTATGATGAAGAGTTGTTGACTAGAAGAAAAAAAATGAATAGCAAATTGTAAAAATTTTTTAAACAATTTTAGTTAAAAAAAAAATGAAAAAAAATAA